>OX375882.1:106896299-107446299 GCA_947359465.1 Metellina segmentata | reverse complement strand
GGAAATCGTTTACATTGCGCAAAGAACAAAATTTAGACTCGAAATAAATGAAGTATCAGAGCTGAAATTCCTTTAAAAATATAATAATTTTTTGAAGAATAATTGTTTTTTTTATCAGTACTGGTAAAGCAATCAAAGTAAACGTAATACTCAATATACATTCCAATTCCAAATTTACCAAATTACGGTTGATTTAAATATTACTAGGGGGCTCCGCCCCCTGCTCGCTTACGCTCGCCAACCCCCGGGGATTGCTGCGCAATCCCATTTGGTTTGCTTCGCAAACCAACACTCCTTTCACAGATGTCATTTGGTTTGCTTCGCAAACCAACATTCCTTTCACAGAGTGAAACTATCTGAATAATTCGTATTATGCTGATTTCACTTTCCGGTACATGACGTCACAGCGAGGGCTTCGCGCCCTGCTCGCTTACTCTCGCCGACCCCGGGGATTGCTACGCAATCCCGTTTGGTTTGCTTTCTCAAACCAATACTTCTTTCGCAATTGATTTCACTTTTTTTTGCTTTAACACTTAATGCACCCTAAACTAATAGCCGCATCAGTAAAAAATCTTCTGTATCTTGTTCCCTGTACAATTTTAAGTAAACAGTGTTAATATCAATACATTGTACTTTGTCGGTAAACTGTCTTGAAAACAGAGGGAAAAAAGCGAGCCTTTTTCCTCGCCAAATAAAAAGAAATCGTTTTTATGGCAATTGTTGCTACGATAAATTTGATATCTGGCAAACCCGATAGTATAAAATGCAACCCACTGCTGTTTGCCGAACCAGCTATGCGAACTGAAAAATACGAAATTTGTGTCACCAACTTTTGATTGCATCGAATTTATTTATGAACCAATTTTAAAAATAATTGTACCGTAAGAAAGAGTACATTGTGAGGTATACTGCAATATTTTTAAAATTAAAAACTAACAGTAATACTATATAGATATGACCATTTTAGTTTTGTATCGGAAGTTACGATCTGAAAGTTCCGAAAATTGTATGACCTACTTTTAATTGCATCGATTTTGTTTATTAACCAATTTGAAAAATAATTGTACCATAAGAAAGAGTGTAATGTAGTGTATTCAGTGATGTTCTCAAATTTAAAAAATAATGGTTTTTGCCGTAGACATAACGGTTTTAACAAAACGTAGCGAAAATATCCGAAGATTCCGAATTTTGTATCACGAACTTTTGATCGCATCCAATTTAATTATTAACCGATTTCAAAAATAATAGTACCGTAAGAAAGAGTATATTCTGAGGTATACTGCGATATTTTAAAAATTAAAAACTAATAGTAATTAGATATAGATACGGCAGTTTTAAAAAAAAGTAACAAAAATGTCCCGATTTTTCCCGAATTTCAAAAAAATATTATCAAGAACCACATTTAAATTTCAAAAAAAACTCGACGAGCTGCAAAAATTTACGTTGAGAGGTACTCTTAAAAAAAAAACTCACGATTAAAGACTGAAATTTTGAATGTGTTTTGCTCACTCGCGGAAGAAATTTCACTTCTTCAACTTTAACACTTAATAAAACCTAAACTAATAGCCGCATCGGAAAAAAATCTTAATAATTATCCAGGGAATACGATGAAGAACAAAGCATGTTAATTTCATATTTTTCCGATCAGTACTTTCTCGGGAAACCGTCTAAGAATGGAGCTAAACAACAAAAATTTCAATTCTTCGGCGGCGGCGGCGGCGGCGGCGGTAACTTTTTTTTAATATAGAGAGATTATTCAGGTCTAAATATATCTCAAAATAAAGAAATGTGTAATATTGCATTCACTAAACTAATAGATAATGTAATAACATTCCAATCAAATATCTGGAATAAAATTCATGTGATGCCTGCACAAACACAAAATCGAACATAGAACAGAAAGACTGACAGACAGACTTTCGAAATCAATTTCACTCACTAAATGAAGATAAGGACTCACTGTATGCAAATTTCCATGAACATATATTAAACCGTGTGGACGTGTATAGGGCACATACAATACAGACAGACAGACACCAAACACGCAAGAGGCGGATTTGGCATCAGAAGGGTCCAAAACTGATAAAAACTTGAAATGGGCCGAAAATATTCAATGTTCAAACAACACTCCAATCTTATTTATATTGATTTGTACACACAGAAATTCGGTGCCTGTCAAAGGGTACATGTTTTAACTCGTTTTGTAGCATTATATGATAGTGTCATTCAATTTTTAGTACGTATTAATGACACCCATCTCTGTCAACAATTAAAAACAATTAAGAATGATGTCGTTTATTTGGCCTATATTTTCAAGAGATTTAATTAATTCAATTTGCAGCTTCAAGGAGCTAAGAAAACTTTTATCAATTGCCAATCTATTGTGTCACTATTTATAGACAAAATTAATCTTCTTCGTTTCAATCTATTGAAAAGAGAATTTCATCACGCAGCTTCCCGAACTATTATCTATTAAAGATGATGTAACTCCAGAGAAGATTGAAAAATTCAGTAGCCACCTTAACGAACTTAAATTGGATATGGAAAAACGATTTGAGGATATTTTGAACTTGAAGTTGTATGTCTGCGTGAATATTTAGGAGGCTCGTACAACTTGTCAAGAAGGACTCGTCATGATTAAGAAAGTAAATATAATTTTGATAGTGGAGGATATGAAAATCTATGACTAAATAAAAATATCGCCTGTGTAATACACGAATATGTGGAAAATAATATTCAGTTTATTGATACCTTTCCCAACCTCATACCTTGTAGAATCAGTCTTTAGTGTCTTAATACCAAAAAAAAAACCGTATTAATAGTTCCAAAAGAGTAGACCTTCTTTTGTTCTTCACGAAAATTGAACCAGGTATCAAATATTTAGTTTCGTAGCATCAGACTCAAGGATCTTATTACTAATTAATTAAAGGTCATGTCAACAGACTTTATAGTTTTTGTATTCAATTTTTTTCTTTAATTGAAGCAGCTTCCGTATTATTAGGGCGTTGTATCGGTGGAGATGCAGAAATGCCGCATCAAATTAAATTTTCTGTGTATGATAAACATATGCAAAGTATAAATAAAAGATAAATCTAACTACATATTTTTACGAAACCTCCACTCAAAATATACGAGTACTTTGCAATTGCGTTAAATTAAGTAACTGCGGAACCGGTGAAGGAATAGAAAATTTTACTATCCTCAAAAATACAGAAGAGAGGATAGGCATAAAAAGGTTGACTAAACCTGGTCTAGACAGAATAGCCCTACTGGGATGATAACCGGCGGTTGGATAAAATAAAAGCGAATGAATATCTAATATGCAAACTCTCAATCACAAATATTTATTTGAAATGGCAACTCTCCAGACAAACCACCTGCAATCCGACCCACACCCTCTCTTAATTCCACTGAGTGCTAGTGCAAAACCACCCCACTCCCTCAACGCCATTACGGTCCCAGTTAAAAAAGAATCCCACCGAGATCGAAATAATATAGCCACCACGCAACGGGTATCGATCGATAATCGAAGGAGATATTGAACCGCAAAGTATTATTACCGCCCTTTCCCCTCCCTGCATTCGATCTCCCCCCCTTGGCGTGCTCTCAATTCCTCATCAGACTCACGTGACCTCTGTAACGCACCACGCGACGCAAAGGAGTGATTTCTGGATATAGAATGTATCGACCTACCCAGGCGATTTGATGGGTGGCCAAGTTATGCAAGGAGCCTGTCCGTCTGTCTTGTTCCGAGAACTCCGTGATCTCTTCTAAAACGAAGGCTCTAACCCCCCTGAGGTCATCGTGGCTCGGTGGGTATGCCCACTACAACCTTCGAGTTGCGGGTGGCGCAGGTTCGAGTCCTGTCAGGTGCATTCCTCCCAGGGTTTATATCTCTCTCCTGTGTCCCTAAAATTTTCATCGTGCGTGCGTCTCTTGTGTGGCATTGCATGTTTTACGTCTGGCGCAGCATGGCCAAATATCGCCATTGCGCCATAAAATCTTTTTTTTTATGGCGGGCACATATGAACTTAATCATTGGCCACTACAAGGCCGGAAGTGATGGCCACTTGTGAAGGAACACCGAGTGGGAGGACCAGGGCTGTAGTTGAGCACCCTTCTATTAAAGCACGTATTATTTCCGTTATACCATCACATCCTGCTGTCCTGTACATAATTGTAGGGTAGTGGAGGTAGTTAAATTAATTTCGCGTTGGAGAGACAATGCGGTATATTTGGTTCGGAATCCTTTACGAAGGTGAAGATCGTAGAAGAGCGCATCGTCAGTTTGAACTATTCACAGATGGAGAGGGGAACACCTGAGCTGGCCTTTTCCACTTTCCAAACCTCCGCACCCACCACACCAATGTGGTGACATTTAAGGCAAAGACACACTGTACGTGCAGCTATAGTGGAAATACACTGGTGCCATGAGTCATGAATAGCAATATGCAAATGTACAGATGGCATTAGCAATCGCGTTAGAAATGTATAAATGGACAGTGCACTGCCATGGCTTTCATTTGTACTCAAGTGATTCATATGAAAAGTTTTCTGACGTGACTATGACCGCACGACAGGAAGTAACAGAATTTTGGACGCGGAATGCTAGTTGGAGCTAAACGCATGGGGTGTTCCATTTTGTAAACTCTTAGGGAATGCAACATTCTTCGATCAACAGTGTCAAGAAAATATAATTTCAGGCATTACCTCCCACCATAGACAACGCAGTGGCCGACCACGTCTACTTACTGTCCGAGATCAGCGACGTGTGTGTAGAGTAGTCGCTTTTAACTGAAAAGCATCCCTGTCAAATGACAGAAACAATCAATGTGGGACGTACGACAGACGTGTCTGTGAAGACAGTACAGCTAAATTTGGCGTTGATGGGATATGGCAGCAGAAGACCGACTCGAGTGCTCTTACAAACAACACGCCATCGGCTGCAGCGCCTCTGTTGGGCTCGTGAACATATCGGTTGAATCCTTGGGTGACTGGGAAAATGTTGCTTGGTCAGAGGAGTCACGATTCCAGTTTATGAGAGCTGATGGGAAGGTTCGAGTGTGACGCAGGCCCCACGAGGCCACGGACTCATGTTGTCAACAAGGCACTGTGCAAACTGGTGGTGGCTCCATATTGGTATGGGCTGTTTTTACATGGCATGGAGTGGGTCCTCTGTTCAAACTGAACCAATCGTTGAGTGTAAATGGTTATGTTCAGCTACTTGGAGACCATTTGCAACCATTCATGGACTTCATGTACCCAAACAACGATGGAATTTTCCAGGATAACAACGCCATGTCACCGGGCCAAAATCGTTGGTGAATAGTTTGAGGAGCATTCTGGACAATTCCAGCGAATGATTTGACCTCCTAGATAGCCGAACATGAATCCCAACGAAGATATATATGGGACATGATCGAAAGGTCAGTTCTTGAACAAAATCCTGCACCGGCAACACTTTCGCGATTATAGATGGCTGTAGAGGCAACATGGCTGAATATTTCTTCAGGGGTCCACGTCAAATAGCCATACTTCGCCGAGCAAAAGGAGGTCCCACACGATATTAGAAGCTATCAAATGACTTTTGGCACATCGGTTTATAAGTAGAGTGAGCAATGCTTGCTTTTTCATGGAACACGTGACTAAAACGAGTTGCAATGTGACCCTTCTACTTGCGATGTGACTACTTCCGTCAATTTGGGTGACATCATCGACCTTCTAATGGAATAGGCAAAGCATGTGTGTAGAGTCGCTGTTGTAAGATCTCTGAAGAATATGAATATCAATGAGAACAATATCAAGAAGGTTTATGAATCGTCTCTGTGGTTGGGCACTCGAAATGACTAGTGTGTTGGATCACGGTGGATACTAATCACGTTAAACAATCAATAGCTTAGGGTTTATACTTCCCCACTTCCTTTACGTTTTGTATTTGGATTCCAACTTATCCCTCAACATTTAAATGCACAAAAAATAAAATTAAAAAAAATATGTTCTGTACAAACGTAGGTAACAAATATAAATGAAAGGTACGCAACAAATATACATGAAAAGTACGTAACAAATATTCATGAAAGGTACTGTACCGGATGAAAGGGTGTGGTGACAGAAATGAAATGGTGTTAGGTCCGAAATGAAATGGTAGCGTAAAAGAACAAGGTTTGGGTTTCACCACAACAAAATTTATTCTAACATCCTACAGCTTAGCTGATATTTACAGCAGGGTTACGGATATTTTGGGGGTAAGATGAGTTCTTCAGAGGTAAGCGAGCGTGTTCTCGCTCTCGGGTCTCAATGGTCTCTGTGAAAAATTCTAGCGTCTTCCAGGTCGCCTTTCAACTGTAAACCAGATGTCGATGGAATTTTGAGTGTTCTCAAGGGGCTTGAGATTTGTGACATCGTAATGTCAGTGTAACATCAGATGAAGAGGGTTTATGTCAAGTGACCAAAACTTTATGACCGATGTAATGTCAAACGGAGTGCTGTAATAGTACTTCTAGGGGTAGTTATGGATACTTGATCACTTGAAAGGAGTTCTCCAATTAGGGAATTTTTGAATATGTCTGCTTTGAGTCGGCTTGATCAGAGAAGCCGCATTTATAACAGTACAGTACGCTACAAATATATATGTGAAAGGTACATAACAAAATAATATAAAAACCACATAATAAATAACCAAGTAAAATCAAATATTTGTTTTCATTAAACATAATAGTAATCAGTGGGTCAAAACTTTTTGAATGCCTCATGTTAGAAAAATACAAAGTAGCAATTAAAAATTTGTAAAAACTTATAGGTTCAAAATATTTTTCTTTATTTCATCTACAGACTGTTTTAAAAAATAAATTTACAGTTGCATTTATTTTTCAAAGAACATCTGTATCGACATTAGATAATCTAACACTTAGAACTCTATGTCCTAAATATACAGGACATATTAATAAGGAATGTCCTTGGATATTACAATTTTTTAGAATGACATTCCCTTACACTAAATCTAGAAACATAAAATTATATATACAATGTCATGTATAAAGTGATAAATTTTTATTAACTTTACATGTTTGGTACGTTGAAACTAGTGATTTCCAATTTTACCTGTAATCACTTTGTACTCTGTAGATATGAAATCACCAGGATACTTGATCTCATGTAGCACGCCAACATGGGGACACTTGAGACCACGACATATTTTACATGCATCAGCTTCCCATGTATACGACGGTCTATTTCTGAACCTAGTTTCGAACTCACAACCCTCCTTTTACTAAGCAGTTACTCTCCCAACTGGGCTACCGTAACCCTATACTTGACGCCAGAAAAAGTTCTGAAGTATACATCTTTTAATACTTATGCTAATCCTTTCACTCAAGTGTTTGCCTTAACTGAAGTGAGGAAATAAACTCGGTGCGTGGATTGCAGTAGTCGTATCCTGGACTTTTCCCACACACTTGGGGAAGTTGCAATTCCCCATTACATCCACATTGCTCTGTAACCGACCTAGGAACGACAGCAAGAAGCGATTTCTAGATGAAGTATCGACCCACCTCCAATTTCATGGGTGGCCAGCTTTCAAAAAAGTTCTTTCATTTGTGTACTGCACATTGGAGATATTAAATCACTAAGATACTTGGTCTCAGACAACAGTTCTGAGGTATGAATAAATCTTAGAATACAGAGACTAATGCTTTCACTCCAGTTTTTGCCTTAACTGAAGTGGAGAAATAAATTCGTTAAGTGGATCGCAGCAGTCTTATCCTGGACTTTTCCCATCCACTTGGGAAAATTTCAATTCCCCATTACATCCACATCCACATTGCTCTGTAACAGACCAAGGATGGATGGCCAACTTTCAAAAAAGTCCTTATGTTTGCCTACTATAGCTACATATAAAATTACTAAGATACTTGGTTTCAGGCAACAGTTCTGAAGTATGAATAAATCTTAGAATGCTGAAACACATCCTTTCACTCCAGTTTTTGCCCCTTAACTGAAGTGGGGAAATAAACTCGGTGCGTGGATCGCAGCAGTCGGATCTTGGACATTCCCATCCACTTGGGGAAGTTTCAATTCCCCATTACATCCACATTGTTCTGTAACAGACCAAAGAACGACATCAAGAAGCGATTTCCAGATAAAGTATCGACCCGCCTCCAATTTGAAGGGTGGCCAACTTTTACAAAACTTCTTTCGACTGTCTACTGCGTACATTTTCCCTTTCCCCTTCAAACCCAGTATAACTTTTTCTTCAGTATATTTAGAGAGTTTGTGAGAGGAGATCCATCGCTTGGGATGACGACCGGGATTGGGAAGGTCGTCACTCTTTGTTCTTTTTTTTTTCTTCTTCTTTATTCGAGAACTGGGGAAACTGAGCCCACTCAACAATAGTGGTCTTGATTTTTTGTTATTAGTTTCGGTTTTTTGTTCGCCAGGCGGAATTTGATTCTCGACATTTTTCCTCCCCCTTCGACGTCAAATAATGTCATGTTCCATGGAGGGGGGCAGGGTGGAGAAAGATAAGGAAATGGTTTCTCGAAGATTGGTTGCTCTCCCGAAAGGCTTCTTGTCAAAGGTGTAGCAAATGTTTCGATATGTTGAAAGGGAACTCTTGGAAGAAATAAGACTTATCTTTTGCTGTTTGCCATGAACTGGTATGGATACGCCGAGAGAAGCCGATTTTTTTTTTTTTTTTTTAGTTGTTGGTGCTTTATGGAATTCTTTTGACCTTTTGAGGCGATTTATCTTTTCCGCTGAAGTAATAACAAACGACATAAATGAAGTCATAAATACAAAAACAGTGCACCACAAAGGCTGATATTCTGTACCATAGTACCGGGCCCCGTGATCAAGGGTATCTGGCAACGGGCAGAGGTGTCTATCCCTAATAAACAGGGTCCAGAGAGTTAAAGTCTATATCATAGTACCGTGCCCCAGGATCAAGGATTTGCCTCATAGTACCGGGTTTCATGCGCAGGGATCTGTAGCATAGTTCTGGACTCCGGTATCGAAAATTTGTATCACAGTACAGGTTTCCAGGAGCTCTGTACCGTAGTACCGTGTCCCTGAATCATGGGTCTACTCAAGTACCGTGCCCGAATATCAAGGTTATATACCATAATACCGGGGCCCGTTTTCTGTACCATAGTACTGTGTCCCTGCATCAAGTGTGTACAGTACCAAGTTTTGATATCATGAGTCTGTATCATAGTGTCTGGCCCCAGGATCAAGGTCTGATAGGTTAGCTCTTGTACATTTTAAATAGCAACATCTACTTCACAAGATATTCGTTTGAAGAAAGTAAAAAAATAAATGTTCATTTAAAAGATTGTTTGTATTGGAACACTGTACAACAGATTGCTTATTTCGTAGTAATTTTTTCAGTTACATTATAGTCTAAGGAATTCTCTCCCGCTCTCTCCAGTTTGGAGAGTGGGGTGCCAGCTCAGGTGTTGCTTCGTCAACTGACAGTGGTTCAAAATTACGAGGTCTTGTTCTCGGATCTTTTCCCTTTATGAATTAATCCCGGACCGTCGTCAATAACCCGTTGTCTTGCTCTAGTACGACGTTAATTAAAAATTACTAAATTACCCTCTCTCTCTAGTACACTTTTGTTCTCTCAAACGATATATATTTCCATATATTTTGGTATTTGCTAACTGAGGTCGGCGTACAGCGCTCCAAGCATCCACCTCACCATAGACAAATCAAAATTCGTAGTTCTTCAAATTCTTGTGATTCAGATAGCCAAGTAACTAAACTTGTTCCTTATAATACTTGCCGATCAACCGGTCAGGTGGTAAAGGTGTTAGCCTCTAGATTGGAAGGTTCCTGGTTAGAATCCGGGTCAGTGCATGGATGTTTGTAGGCGTATGCTGTAAAGGCAGCTGGTGCACCTTAAATCTGTCGTGGCTGAAAGTCCTCACGTTGAGCCGATGTGGAAGTTTGGAGAGTGGGGTACCAGCTCCGGTGTTGCCTCGTCATCTGATCATGGTTAAAATGACGTGACGTTTCCTCGTATCTTTCACTTAGGGCAGTGTTTCCCAAAGTGTGGTACGCGTACCCCCAGGGATACGGGAAGAGTTTGGTGGGGGTACGCGTTGCACAGGAGTTTGGTGGACTGATTATCTGATATTTCTCAAAGTCGTTATAATGCATTGCAAGTCGATGAGTCCATTGATATTGCGAATTTTGCAAAGCTTCTGGCGTTTGCTAGATACGAAAAAATCAATAAATTCATGACGACTTTTTATTTTGCCAGCCTTTATTAGGTCATACAACAGGAGAAGATATATTTAATGTTATGGAAAAATTTATGCAAGAGAATAAAATTAATTGGAATAGATGTGTTGGAATAAGCATAGATGGAGCAAAAAATATGGTCGTAATTAATAAAGGACTCTATGCAAGAATTCAAAATGTTGCCCCAAATGTCATATTCACACATTGTTGCATACACAGAGAGGATTTGGCAACACGTAAGATGCCCGCTGATCTACAGAAAGTTCTGGATGAAAGCGTGAAAATCTTAACTACATTAAAAACCGTCCTTTGAATGCACGACTTTTCTCGCAAATATGCGAAGAAATGGGAAGTAGTCATACTCAGCTTCTTTATCATACCGATGTTCGTTGGCTATCTCGAGGAAAAATTCTAAATCGATTATTTGAACTTAGACATGAACTTCAATGTTTTTTAATGATATATTTGAGTTGAGAAATTGCTTACATGACTGAAAATGGCTTTGTAAACTAGCATACTTAGCAGATATATTCTCTGTTTTAAATTGCCTCAACTTATCGTTACAAGGCAAATAAATTTCATTGTTTCACGTTCAAAATAAAGTGAACGCTACCATCGGAAAACTAAAGTTATGGCAAAATAGAGTTGGTAATGAAGAAGTAGACTCGTTTCCGTCTCTTCATGAGTTTATAACACGTTCGACTACTAAAATTCAAAATCTTCAGATTAAAATTAACAACCAGGGAACCAAATTATGACGATCTGTTATCTCAGCACAAACAATTTCATCCTTCTCATTGATCCAAATAAACGTTATTTATAGTACAACTTTTATTTATATTTTATTATGAATAATTTTATTTCTCTTTTCTTATTATTTTAAGTATGTCACAAAAAAAAAGAAGAAAAAAAAACATTTTGATTGTTATTAAAATACATCCATTTTTTTTTTGACAAGGGGTACTTCAGCGTTACGAAAATTATAGAAGGGGTACACATACGTCAAAAGTTTGGGAAACACTGCCTTAGGAGAATAATCCCGGACCGTCGTCAATAGCCCGTTGTGTTTCTCTAGTACGATGGTAGTTAAAAACTACCAAATTACATAAAAATACTTTAAACATTTTTGCGAATGTACAGGCAAGACGGGACAACACGTCTGTATGAGATCATTATTCCTCCATCTTTGAACAATTTTAACTCCCCCCTAAAACAATAGAAATTATTCCTTGAGAGTGGGACGGTAGATCGGTTGGTAGAGTTGTGTATTAGGAACTGGAGGTTTGCAAGTTTGAGATTCAATCCAACCAAAGATCGTCATATGCGTGGGGGCTGGGTTACGTTAAATCTAACCAAATGGTCTCATGTTGGCATTTTGTGGAAGATTGAAGAATGAGGTGCAACCACAGGTGTGACGGCGTCATTTTACCGTGGTCCAAAATGTGTGCTGTCCTCGGATCTCTCCCTTAGGGATGGATTCCGGACCGCAGATAGCCCGTTGGTTTGATCAAGTGGAATATCTACCTACCCAAACATTTAGGCATTGCGAAACCAACTCATCAAAGTGCCGTCAAACAGACGTCAACTATTTAAAAACGAGAACGTTTGCAGAAACGTACTTCAAGTGTAAAGTTTAAAAAAGATGTAATTATCAAGAAGACGGATCATGAACCTGATTTCCAGCTATAAAGTATGAAAGACCTTTTGTCCAGGTGTTCCGTCCCATTGCTCCTCGAAGATCATGCTTTAAGTTTTAATTGCACAGAAAGTCTCTTTGTGCGTTACCTTCACGTCATCACATGACGTCACTGAATGCTGTCTCAGCATACTTGGAGAGGAGATTTGATTATTCTTTTCTTCCTTCCTCATTACTGTGTTTTTGCAGTTTTGGTATTTTTAATACGTTAAATGACTTCGACTCAGGCGGGTTAATTTAAAACTTCGAAATTTCAGCACTTCCTACCTGGACGAAGTTTGTCGTTTGTAAACGGAGCGCGGATAGGTAGGGAGTGTCATTAACATCGCACCAGAGCAACACGATGGGCTATTGGCGACGGTCAGGGATCAACTCCCGATGAGAAAGATCCGATTATGACAGAGCGTAACATACAAAGATGGTCATATGACGAGGCAACACCTGAGATGGCACCTCACTCTCCAAACTTCCACACCACGCCAGCGTCGGGACATCTGAGGCCACGATGGATTTAACGTACATCAGCTCCCTTTATACACGACGGTATTTGGTTGTCAAATACTTCTCAACACATCTACCAATGAAAGAAAATATCAAAATGCTTCAATCCCAAGAAAAAAGGAATACAAACATCATTGTGATGTATACAGGGTGAGTTGAAACTAATACGATAAACTTGAGGGGGTGATAGAACATTGCGAAATAAACGTTTTTCAGCATAGAGTGTATGGTCGTAAGTGCAGCGGTTAGCCGCTAGAGAGCGCAGCCAAATGCTTGTATAAAAGCGGAGACTTTCGTGCCGTCAGTAGCGATTGGAAATTACTAAATATTTGATTGCGGTGAAAGCAGTCATGCAATTTTGTTTATGGTCTGGCAGACGGTAAGGCTACTTGCACACACATCGATTTCCTATCGGTCGATAAACAAACGTAAAATTTTTTTTAAAGGCCGGGTGGCCTGGTCGGTAGGGCATCGAGCTCGTGACTGACTGATCATGAGTTCGAGCCCAGCTGACCGAAAACTCCCGTGTACGCTAAAGGTGACTGGTGCACGAAAAATCTGTCGTGGTCACAAAGTCCTCCATGTTCCCATAATAAATCAATACCTCTGTGGTGCCGAACCAGGGATCAGTTGGTCTCTGGTTTGGATCAAAATTACAACCGTGTGCCTGAGTATGATTGAATGGCGTGAAAATGTGACCTCTCCGTAAAAACGAGACGTGTCGATGTGCTGCCATCTGTTGGCAAAAAATTCGAGCTAAGTCGGACTTTTTCCCTATGTGGCTCACTTGCAGGGAAGCTGCACCGCCCCCTCGCCTCTTGCCGTCTTCGACAAGCCTAGCACTCCTTTGGTCTGCCAGTGCAGGCATAAGAAACAGCAACAACAAAAATATTTAATCGCGCCCTGCTTGCACATTATAGACGACTGTCGTGGTTTATTTTATGCGAAAAACAAAAGGACTTTTATTCCCTTGTCCAATTTTCTATCTTCACGAAGATATTGATTACGAACACAAAAATAACTATTTATCTCGATTTATAGAAAAGATATAACTTGAATGGAGTACTTAGTTGTCTTAATTTACTGCTTTATATAAATAGCAGCTAAAAATAGGATGAATATTTAATTGTATTCGATGTAAGAGTTTATACAACAAAGGGGATAGTAGTTAATTTTATTTCTGAGATAACGTATACCGACAACGGTCCTTTTAATTTTTCATGTGTGCCAAATGTCTTTAATATAAAGCTAAATTGAAACATTCAATTTTGAAGGGTTTTTTATATAATTATATATATTTTAATCTTGAAGTCATTTCTATATTTTAATCTTGAATTCATTTATATATTTTAATCTTGAATTCATTTATATATTTTAATCTTGAAGTCATTTATATATTTTAATCTTGAAGTAGTTTATGTATTTTAATCTTGAAATTATTACTATTTTTATCGAAATTTTTATATTATAGACAAAAATTATCTTTGCGATCTTCCTGTTTTTGACATAAACTGTTTTTTGGTCATTCTTAGATAGTTTTTAGTTTAGCATAATTCTCACGTTTCGTCGTGGGTTTTAATCAAATTATTGTTGAAACATTCCCCAGTACTTTACAGCAGACGTCTTCCCATGCATTTTCTGGTAGAATTTTTATCTTTGTACAGCTGTAATGTTTTATCCCATACCACCGATCTTATTTATACCTATTTCCAAAAATTAAATCGAAATACCTAATTTGTTTATTTCAACATTCAGTTTTGCGAACAAAGTTTTAAATCCTTACTTATTCAAGTTTCTGTGTTTGACATGTCATTTAAAAAACCACGATTTCCATGCTATCGATGCTATATTACAATAAACGGGAAAAAAATTCGAATTATTTTTCTATTTAATTGTTAAATGCAATTCTAAGAAGTGAATAGCAAAGACCCTGTTATCAGTTCTTCCCGATTTATGGAACTGTATTTTTGTTTCGAATAAGTTTTTTTTTTTTTTTTTTTTTTTTTTCAAAAAAAAAAAAGAATGATTTTTTGATACCTTAAACTAATATAATTTTTAGACCTATACGTTTTATTTTCCTATTGTATTTACAAACAATATTACACTTCTAACCTCAATTTAAATTTTTCTGTGTTTACTCTAAACCTTATCTTAATTTTCTTCAAGAAATTACGTGTATTAAGTAGTGTACCTACTTACCCACCAATAAAATACGTAGATGACAGCACACATCAGTCAATTTAACTACAATTAGACTATCCGAAACGAAGACCAATCCATCAACCTTATCTCTTTCGGAGCATTTGTAGCACAAATGGAACCACGAATGGTATAACGACTGGAGAATATTTCAACAAAAATTTGATTAAAATCCACGACAAAACGTGAGAATTATGCTAAACTAAAAACAATCCAAGAATGACCAACAAAATGTTTATGTCAAGTACCGGGAGATCGCAAAGAGAATTTCTGTCTATATAATTTAAAAATTTCGATAAAAATAGTAATAACATTAACTTCAAGATTAAAATATAAATTCTACGAAAATAAGCTCACAGTAAATTAAGTTCAGTAAATCAGGCTAATAAGTTCATTTTCAAAAACCGTATCGAGTTCAATTTAACACAGGATGTGAAAAATGAATGAAAATTGAAACTTATTTTTCACCATTTCACGTTAAAGACATTAAAAAAATAACTTCGAATTGAATGTTTAAATTTAGCTTTATTTTAAAGACATTTGCCGCTCATGAAAAATTAAACGGACCGTTGTCGGTATACGTTATCTCAGAAATAAAATTACCTACTATCCCCTTTATGTATATTCTTCAAAAAATCGATACCGTTTAAATATTCATCCTATTTTAAGAATAATAATTAATTATGTAATATATAATTAAGTATTTAATAAATAATTAAGTATTTAATAAATAATTAATTGTTCAAAAAAAATTATTTAATAAATAATTAATTAATAATTAAATAATCAAATGGTAAATAATTGAATAATAAAACTGTTTTTGATACCGATCTGGCGTAGAATTTTACGCTGATTTGAAATCTGTTGAAATTTTTACTTTATCTTCAACGATCCCGAAGTTAGGATGGTAATGGTAATGGTAATTTTAGTTAACGTCGTACTAGAGCAACACAACGGGCTATTGACGACGGTCCGGGATCAGTCCCTTAAGGGAAAGATCCGAGGACAACACCTCGTCATTTTGAACCACGGTCAGATGACGAAGCAACACCTGAACTGGCACCCCACTCTCCGAACTTCCACGCCAACCCAACGTGAGGACTTTCGGCCACGACAGATTTAAGGTGCACCAGCCGCCTCTACACCATACGCTTACAAACATCCATGCCCGAACCCGGATTCGAACCATGAACCTTCCGATCTAGAGGCTAACACCTTAACCACTATACCGGTTGGTCGGCCCCGAAGTTAGGAACTTTGAACTAGAGAGTAAAAAAGCCACTTTGTTTTCTTTCTCGAATTAAATAAACCACGACAGCCGTCTGTGTTGGCCATTCTCCACCGTATTCTGTCCGTCCAAGTTGACACCTCTGGATTCTGTTTAGTCGGCCGCCTAGTTATGCCCGCGGCATCATGACGTACCACGGCTGCTAGATAACGTCTCCACTTTCTTAGGAAACCGAAGCTTAACAGGCGCATTCTCCCATCACGAGTTTTTTGCGCGTTTGGACCGACAACTCTCGCAAAGTGGAAGTTTCCTCGCTGCCATGCACGACATTTCCCTTAGGGGATTGATCCCGGACCGTCGTCAATAGCCCTTTGTGTTGCTCTGGTACGACGTTAATTAAAAATTACCAATTACCATTCGCCTGAGGTGAAGTGGCTCTTGTTGACACCCAATCGGACAGTTGTGCATTGAGGCTTTAAGACTACCTGTGAAAACGAGGATAATGGATGAGTCGACTTCACAGTTACGCTCAATAAAAATAAAAAAAACTTATTATACAACTGTACCCAATTTTCGACCGCCTATCGTATTCAGTCACGACTAACTGATCAATACAATATTTCAAATTATAACAGCGTTCGATATCGCCAATAGTCAGCTCCAGTACGACGTTCATTAATTACTAGAGACCATGCAGTAAAAACTGCCAAAATATGCCATAAAACATGCAGTTAAAATTGCTAAAATATGCAATTCATATGCAGTAAAAAATGATGAAATATGCAGTAAAAAGTGATGAAATATGCAGTAAAACATTTCAAAATATGCATTTTTATGCACTACAAATTAAAATTGAAAATAAAAAAGACTATATTTGAATGAGCACACTATAGGAAAGGAACAAAATGATAAAGTCAACTATAGACATCAAGTTTCAAATACAGATGCACATTTATTGCTTTTACATTGCACAGAATTCTCATTACAGTTTTATTAATAAACTACTAATAGATAAAAAAGTTTTTAAAATCAAAGAAATAATATATACTCACAAATTATATCGACATATTAAAAAAATTATGTAAAAATATATTTAAAAATACTATGGTTTTTTGGGAGTAGTTATAACTTTATTGTACTTGCGATTAATTTAAGTTAATAAACAAGTATTTTTCTAAATTATCTACCGTAAAATTATGTCTACGGTCTCTTAAAATTATTTCATACCATGAAAAAGAGCGTTCCACATCCACAGACGTTATGGGGACGAATTTCAAGGAACTTAAAATTTTAGGGACTTTCTGTCATTTTTATTTACTTCTGTCCCTTTCTCAGCCTTGGAGGATTTTATTAATAGTTATCAATTTTGTCATCCTGTGAGATTTTTTTTAACACATCTATCTTTTCTTTAAGTATGTCACCAGTTTTGCCTGGAACCGAATTGATTTGCTTTACCACATTTTAAAGGATTGAAAGGCTGTCATTTAATGTAAAAACTTTTTTTTCAAGTATTTGGATCGAATCTACTAAAAATGAGCAATGCCTTTTTACAAATGTCAATGATTTAACGAGGTTTAGGTTTTCTATTAATATAGCTACTTTATCTAAACTTTGTGCGGAATCAGCATTATTTTTTTTTAATTTTCTTATCACTTCCGAATATTGATTCCAATGCTCGGAGTAGAACAAAGCAGCAGACAGCCATGTGCCCCATCTTGTGAGCACAGTTGTCGGAGGTAACGAAACATTCATCAATTCCTTGTAAACTACCACACGCGAGGGTGCTTTTAGAAAGACTTTTTTTCCTTGTCCAACAAAGGAATTTAATTCCGGAAAGGCGTCTAACTTTTTCAGCAATAAGATTAAGTGCATGGGCAATACATGTGACGTGGACTAGGTTTTTATAAAACGTTAGTAACTATTTTCCAGCCTTAATCATATACGAAGCCGCATCTGTCAAAAGTAACAAAACTCGATTTTCTATTCTGGTATCACTGGAAAAGATTTTAAGGCTAGAATTAATAAAACGGCATACTGTGTCGTGATTACTTTTATCGAGGATTTTAGAAGCCAAAAGAAATGGGTGGCCAGCTTCGTGGGAACTCAATTTTCCTATTAAAAGATTAGCCACATAATTACCCCTAACATCAGTGGTTTCATCAACGATAAGGTACACGTAATTCTTGCCTATGTGTTACCTAAGTTTTTGTAATGTTTTTTGATAGCAAAGATCTAAGTAATTCTTTCAAAGAAAATTTAAATCAATGCAGGAACTTAATCAAGCCTAAATTTGAATGTAAATTTTAAAGGTATGTACACTTGGGCCTCCCGTAACATATTAGTTACACCCCTGAAAAACACCATGTAAAGAAAAACCGTGTTGCATAATTCATATGATACTATGAAGGCTTTCATTTAATTTTTGGATAAAGACATAATAGGTGAAGCCGTATTACTCGAGGGTCAAGTTTATAAGCACCTGCATAGTTGTATGTACATGTGATTGAAATTCTCAATTCACTTCTATAAAAACAATGAAAAGATATAACTTACCAGTTTTAATATGTAATTCTAGTTGAGATTTCCTCTCACATGTTATAGTTTTGCCACAAGGTTGGCTATGTATGATCTGACCTTCGTACGTAAACATTTCTTTGTTATATTTTTTATTTAAATCCTTCAGCCACCCTTTGGTTTTGAACGAAAAAGATTGTGAAATTTTAGGGATGTTTCTGAATTGCAAGCAAAGCACAACTGAATTAAATTAAAAATGAATGGATTGCTGTTTTGTGATTATACGTCCTTTCTTTTTATATTCATGGAATAACTTCCTGTCTTTGCGGCCTATTCAGCTTTCAAGATTAAATGCTTATCCCCATGTGTTAATTTTTTTTTTAATTCTTCCTCCGAAAGTAACGTAGTTGTTTTCGCACACTGGGGCATACTTAGAACAGATTCTTTATATAGTTTATTGCTTGTTTAGTCTATGTGCCCGTAATTATTCATCATTATGAGAATCCAATCATTGATCGGGTTGTTTTGCAATGTGCTTTTCTTTTCATTTCATATTTCTTGTGTTACGTAATTATAATTGCTCAGCCGGCGATGTGATCGCTTAGTTTATTCCTACAATTCATTTTTGTATGTGTGCGGTACCATTTTCAAATTCTATTCTGCTAAAAATAAATGCAGTGTCTCGTTCCGAGATGCTCTATATTTCATTGCAAAAAAAGGGCTATAGCACATGAAATATTGATATTTTGAGTAAAATATGCAATAACCTTTAATTTATGCAGAAACCCCTCAAATATGCAACATAAAATTTCACCTTTTGTTTCCTTGAAGCATGTTTCGGATAGAAAATTGATCTCCTGACTCGTATATGGCCAAATATGCAATTGCATAGGAATCCGGTCTCTTAATTACCTTCCTTCCAGTAAGTACCGGGTTCAAATACCAGTTATCAATCACTAGTTTTTGTAATTAACATCGTACAAAAGCAACACAACCGGCTATTGACGACGGTCCGGGATCAATCCCCTCAGGAAAAGATCCGAGGATGACAGCACGTAACGTTGAACCACGGTCAGATGACGAGGCAACACCTGAGTTGGCACCCCACTCTCGAAACATCCACACCAACACAGCTAGGGGACTTTCGGCCACGACAGATTTTAGGTGCACCTGCCGCCTCTACGCCATGCGCTTACAAACATCCACGCACTGTCTCGGATTCGATCCAGAAACCTTCCGATCTAGTGGCTCACACCTTAACCACCAGATCGAATGGTCGACTATCATTCACAAGAAGATTCGTGATATCCTTGTTGGGAGTACTGGCCATTACTCATCAGATGCTACCTCATTATTTGCTGTTAGTTCGAGCCCTGTAACGCCGAAAGCGGTTCTCGTCTGTAGTTGGGCATTAGAAACAAGTAACAATTCTTAGCCAGAAAAAAAACTCACATTGAGAAAATTTAATATTGACTCCACTTCAAGGCGGGATATTGCAAAATTATTTCGAGGTAGGTACTCGTATGTGTTTTAACTAACCGGATAAACCCCCGAAGTGAAAGATCCAACGAAAACACCACGTAATTTTGAACTACGGTCAGATGCAGAGGCAACACCTGAGCTCGCACCCCACTCTACAAACGTTCACACCAATCCAACGTGAGGTCCTGATCTGAACCCGATACAGAATGGGACTACCTTGGAAAAGCAGTTGCACGGACATCCTCTTCCTAGACATATAAATGTCCTGAAGACTGTATTGCTGAAGGAGTGGAACGTAATTCCCCAAACTGTGGTTAACAACAATATTGTCAGCGTGAAATCACAGTTATATACACTACCCTACAATAATAGACCGGACAGCTAGATGTGATGGTATAAGGGAAATAGTACATTCTTTAATAGCGAGACGGTTCCCCACTAGCTGCAATTACACTAGAAACCCTTCTGGGAATACTTTCAACAAGGTTTTGATACACAGCTAGGGGTTATTTATGTCCATTCCTGCTGCTAGAATATCGCCAGATCAGCTGTAGATTTCGGACGTGGTTCACTGGTCCGTAAGCGTCACTCTCACTCGTCCCACACATGTTCTATGGGGTTTAGGTCGGGACTCTGAGCAGGCCAGGAAAGACGTCTTATATCCATTTCTCGATACCACTGCTTGACAGAGGCTGCAACGTGACACGGAGCGTTGTCGTCTTGGAAGTAACATTCGTCCATTCCATAAAATTGCCAGAGCGTAGGAAGGACCTGATTGCTCCAAATGTTGATGTAGGCGTCGGCATTCAATGTACCAGTAACAACATGCAAAGGTCCCAGGCCATACCACAGAAAACATCCCAAAACAAGTTGTCAGATTTTATGCAAATCCGCTGGCGTCCGGTCCATTATTGTGGGGTAGTGTATGTGTACAAGTCAAGGTCAAACACATTCCATATTAAATTCATAATTCTTATTTTTTTTAACTCTCCTTGTCACATATTAATGCCATTTGAATGGTTTCATGCAACAGTTTTATATCATATGTAGTGTTATTAAAATTTTTCCTTTGTATTTATGTGTTATGTGAGAGATTATGTCTAATTCCAGTCAAATTCCTGAAATTATAGTTCACAGTTTCTGAGAAATCCGTAATTCTATGGATGTAAAGATAATTTTGAATACCAGTATAAAAATAATATGCAACCCTATTTATATTTCTGAAAAACATAAAGCAACAATCACTTTTTTCTACGCATTAAAATACTGTATTCACTTTCATCTCTAAAATGTGGAACCCTGAAAGCTCTATTTTTTTTGCTCCAAGGAACTGATAATGTGGTCTCCTCTGGTTAAATCACTGGCGGCAGAGACTCAAACATAATTAGCAGTAGCTTCAAACTATTAGGCCGAGTGCAGATTAATCATTTTTCATAATTACGAAACTCAAAAGCACTTTATATGCAGAAAACAAATGCAAAACATCTCCCTTCCTAGGAAAGCAAAACTGATTACCTCCCGTCAGTTTTGAGTGATAGATTACTTCGAAAAATAAAGAGCTCTAAATAACGGGAAATAAGATGTAATGCGAAAAATACCCAAATGCCCGCTCCTATCAAGGCAGTAATTCAGATTGCCACATCCGAAGTGTTATTTAAAACTCCGTCCTTGATAAATGACATCAAACGGTGGTATGTCCCTTTTTTTTGTGTTGAAAGAGAAAAATCAAACTCGTAATGAAATACTTAATACTCAGCCGAAATTAGAAAAATGGAGCTCTTTACCCGTTATTACTTAACTCTGAGTTAACGTCTTTTCTTTCGTTTGTAGCTTTTGATTTCGTCCCTTTAAAGAGGGGGGGGGGATTTTTCCTTTAATTTCCAGCGTTCGCGTTGGATTTTTAATGTTGCAAGAATGATTAAGAAAGCCGCTATGCACACACAAACGGGTTTCATATAATCCAACAACGAGTTTTTCTCCGTTAATGCAATTGAGAAAAGTGTAGGTTTTTGCGTTTTCTTCCTTTATGATCTGCGCATCTTTTGAACTTATTTCATTTGGGTGCGTGTCTTAGGGCCCCGATTTTTCAGTTGGTAGGTAGGTATTTGGTGACGCAATTGATGACGATCCTAGGTCCAACCAGAAGAGAAACATCCTAGGACATATCCAAATAATTCTGAATCACGGTCAGAGGACATACTTTGGCACCCCACTCTCCAAACTTCTATACTAAGATAGGGTAAATGGTGATGGTACTTTTTGTTAACGTCGGGTTGAAACACAACGGGCTATTGACGACGGTTCGGGATCAGTCCCTTAAGGGAAAGACCCGATGACAACACCTCGTCATTTTGAACCACGGTCAGATGACGAAGCAACACCTGAGCTGGCACCCCACTCTCCAAAATTCCACACTAACCCAAAGTGAGGACTTTCGGCCACGACAGATTTAAGGTGCACCAGCCGCCTCTACACCATACGCTTACAAACATCCATGCCCGGACCCGGATTCGAACCAGGAACCTTCCGATCTAGAGACTAACACCTTAACCACTATACCGGTTGGTCGGCCTAAGATAGGGTAAGGTAATTTTAATTAACGTCGCACTAAAGCAACTCAAAGGGCTATTGACGACGGTCATGGATCGATACCCTAAGGGAAATAAACGAGGACAACACCACGTCTTTTTGAACCACGGTCAGATGACGAGGCAACACCTGAGATGGCACCCCACTCTCCAAACTTCCACTCAATATTAAGGTGAGGTAATTTTAATTAACGTCGTACTAGAACAACACAAAGGGCTATTGACGACGGTCATGGATCGATACCCTAAGGGAAATAACCGAGGACAACACCACGTCTTTTTGAACCACGGTCAGATGACGAGGCAACACCTGAGATGGCACCCCACTCTCCAAACTTCCACTCAATATTAAGGTGAGGTAATTTTAATTAACGTCGTACTAGAACAACACAAAGGGCTATTGACGACGGTCATGGATCGATACCCTAAGGGAAATAACCGAGGACAACACCACGTCTTTTTGAACCACGGTCAGATGACGAGGCAACACCTGAGATGGCACCCCACTCTCCAAACTTCCACTCAATATTAAGGTGAGGTAATTTTAATTAACGTCGTACTAGAACAACACAAAGGGCTATTGACGACGGTCATGGATCGATACCCTAAGGGAAATAACCGAGGACAACACCACGTCTTTTTGAACCACGGTCAGATGACGAGGCAACACCTGAGATGGCACCCCACTCTCCAAACTTCCACTCAATATTAAGGTGAGGTAATTTTAATTAACGTCGTACTAGAACAACACAAAGGGCTATTGACGACGGTCATGGATCGATACCCTAAGGGAAATAAACGAGGACAACACCACGTCTTTTTGAACCACGGTCAGATGACGAGGCAACACCTGAGATGGCACCCCACTCTCCAAACTTCCACTCAATATTAAGGTGAGGTAATTTTAATTAACGTCGTACTAGAACAACACAAAGGGCTATTGACGACGGTCATGGATCGATACCCTAAGGGAAATAACCGAGGACAACACCACGTCTTTTTGAACCACGGTCAGATGACGAGGCAACACCTGAGATGGCACCCCACTCTCCAAACTTCCACTCAATATTAAGGTGAGGTAATTTTAATTAACGTCGTACTAGAACAACACAAAGGGCTATTGACGACGGTCATGGATCGATACCCTAAGGGAAATAAACGAGGACAACACCACGTCTTTTTGAACCACGGTCAGATGACGAGGCAACACCTGAGATGGCACCCCACTCTCCAAACTTCCACTCAATATTAAGGTGAGGTAATTTTAATTAACGTCGTACTAGAACAACACAAAGGGCTATTGACGACGGTCATGGATCGATACCCTAAGGGAAATAACCGAGGACAACACCACGTCTTTTTGAACCACGGTCAGATGACGAGGCAACACCTGAGATGGCACCCCACTCTCCAAACTTCCACTCAATATTAAGGTGAGGTAATTTTAATTAACGTCGTACTAGAACAACACAAAGGGCTATTGACGACGGTCATGGATCGATACCCTAAGGGAAATAACCGAGGACAACACCACGTCTTTTTGAACCACGGTCAGATGAAGAGGCAACACCTGAGATGGCACCCCACTCTCCAAACTTCCACTCAATATTAAGGTGAGGTAATTTTAATTAACGTCGTACTAGAACAACACAAAGGGCTATTGACGACGGTCATGGATCGATACCCTAAGGGAAATAACCGAGGACAACACCACGTCTTTTTGAACCACGGTCAGATGACGAGGCAACACCTGAGATGGCACCCCACTCTCCAAACTTCCACTCAATATTAAGGTGAGGTAATTTTAATTAACGTCGTACTAGAACAACACAAAGGGCTATTGACGACGGTCATGGATCGATACCCTAAGGGAAATAACCGAAGACAACACCACGTCTTTTTGAACCACGGTCAGATGACGAGGCAACTCCTGAGATGGCACCCCACTCTCCAAACTTCCACTCAATATTAAGGTGAGGTAATTTTAATTAACGTCGTACTAGAACAACACAAAGGGCTATTGACGACGGTCATGGATCGATACCCTAAGGGAAATAAACGAGGACAACACCACGTCTTTTTGAACCACGGTCAGATGACGAGGCAACACCTGAGATGGCACCCCACTCTCCAAACTTCCACTCAATATTAAGGTGAGGTAATTTTAATTAACGTCGTACTAGAACAACACAAAGGGCTATTGACGACGGTCATGGATCGATACCCTAAGGGAAATAACCGAGGACAACACCACGTCTTTTTGAACCACGGTCAGATGACGAGGCAACACCTGAGATGGCACCCCACTCTCCAAACTTCCACTCAATATTAAGGTGAGGTAATTTTAATTAACGTCGTACTAGAACAACACAAAGGGCTATTGACGACGGTCATGGATCGATACCCTAAGGGAAATAACCGAGGACAACACCACGTCTTTTTGAACCACGGTCAGATGACGAGGCAACACCTGAGATGGCACCCCACTCTCCAAACTTCCACTCAATATTAAGGTGAGGTAATTTTAATTAACGTCGTACTAGAACAACACAAAGGGCTATTGACGACGGTCATGGATCGATACCCTAAGGGAAATAACCGAAGACAACACCACGTCTTTTTGAACCACGGTCAGATGACGAGGCAACTCCTGAGATGGCACCCCACTCTCCAAACTTCCACTCAATATTAAGGTGAGGTAATTTTAATTAACGTCGTACTAGAACAACACAAAGGGCTATTGACGACGGTCATGGATCGATACCCTAAGGGAAATAACCGAGGACAACACCACGTCTTTTTGAACCACGGTCAGATGACGAGGCAACACCTGAGATGGCACCCCACTCTCCAAACTTCCACTCAATATTAAGGTGAGGTAATTTTAATTAACGTCGTACTAGAACAACACAAAGGGCTATTGACGACGGTCATGGATCGATACCCTAAGGGAAATAACCGAAGACAACACCACGTCTTTTTGAACCACGGTCAGATGACGAGGCAACTCCTGAGATGGCACCCCACTCTCCAAACTTCCACTCAATATTAAGGTGAGGTAATTTTAATTAACGTCGTACTAGAACAACACAAAGGGCTATTGACGACGGTCATGGATCGATACCCTAAGGGAAATAAACGAGGACAACACCACGTCTTTTTGAACCACGGTCAGATGACGAGGCAACACCTGAGATGGCACCCCACTCTCCAAACTTCCACTCAATATTAAGGTGAGGTAATTTTAATTAACGTCGTACTAGAACAACACAAAGAGCTATTGACGACGGTCATGGATCGATACCCTAAGGGAAATAACCGAAGACAACACCACGTCTTTTTGAACCACGGTCAGATGACGAGGCAACTCCTGAGATGGCACCCCACTCTCCAAACTTCCACTCAATATTAAGGTGAGGTAATTTTAATTAACGTCGTACTAGAACAACACAAAGGGCTATTGACGACGGTCATGGATCGATACCCTAAGGGAAATAAACGAGGACAACACCACGTCTTTTTGAACCACGGTCAGATGACGAGGCAACACCTGAGATGGCACCCCACTCTCCAAACTTCCACTCAATATTAAGGTGAGGTAATTTTAATTAACGTCGTACTAGAACAACACAAAGGGCTATTGACGACGGTCATGGATCGATACCCTAAGGGAAATAACCGAGGACAACACCACGTCTTTTTGAACCACGGTCAGATGACGAGGCAACACCTGAGATGGCACCCCACTCTCCAAACTTCCACTCAATATTAAGGTGAGGTAATTTTAATTAACGTCGTACTAGAACAACACAAAGAGCTATTGACGACGTTCATGGATCGATACCCTAAGGGAAATAACCGAGGACAACACCACGTCTTTTTGAACCACGGTCAGATGACGAGGCAACTCCTGAGATGGCATCCCACTCTCCAAACGTCCATACAAAACCGAAGCGTCGACTTTCGACACGATATATACAACATACATCAGCCACCTCTACCCCCAAACGCTTACAAAACTCCATGCACTTACCTGGATTTGAACCAGGAACCTTACAATCTAGAGGCTAACACCTTAACCCTCACACGAAGATTGAGGATATTTGAGGTCATGACAGATTTAACATGCACCAGCCGTTACTCTTCCATATGGACCACCGCGATACTTTACCAATTCAAATTGAGCACTAAGGCATCAGATTCCCCACGAAAATTATTTTCCGCGTCTTTTGGCATAGCGATCGAATGTTCTTGTGTGTGGTTCGAGGAATTTACATCTGGATATGATGCGCCGACAAACCAGTCAGGTGGTCAAGGTGTTAGCCTCTAGATCGGAAGATTGCTGGTTCGAATCCGGGTCAGTGTGTGGATCTTTGTGAGTGAGTGGTGTAGAGGTGGCTGGTGCACCTTTAATCTGTCATGGCCGAAAGTATTCAAGTTAGGTCGGTGTGGACCTTTGGAGAGATTGGTGCCAGCTAAGGTGTTGTCTCGTCTTCTAACCGTGGTTCAAATGACGTGGTGTTGTCCTCGGATCTTTCCCTTAGGGGATTGATCCCGGACCGACATCAATAGCACGTTGTGTTGCTTTAGTACTACGTTAATTAAAAATTACCATTACAGTTCATGTTTGATCCAATACCATTGCTTATAGCCCGTTGTGTTGTTCCAGTTCGACATCAATAAAACACCTACCTAAAGAAAAACAAGCCAAGTGACGTAAAGTTCGGAATACGTACAGCAAACGTGTGTTATAACACTCCGCTTCTTTATTGCCTACCATCCGTTTTGGTGGTTAAGGTGTTAGCCTCTAGATCGGAAGGTTCCTGTTTCGAATCCGGGTCAGTGTGTGGATGTTTGTGATCCGGTGTTGTAGAGACGACTGGTGCATCTTACGACTGTCGTTGTCGAAAGTCCTCACGTTGGGTTACTGTGGAAGTTTGGAGAGTGGGGTGCCTGCTCAGGGCTTGCCTCGTCATCTGACCTTGGTTCAAAATTGAGTGGTGTTGTCCTCGGATTTTACCCTTAGAGGATGGATCCCGGACCGTCATCAATAGTCCGTTGTGTTGCACTAGTGCGAAGTCAATTTAAAAAAATTTCCGCCACCTACATTTGGTTTGACAGAAAACGCCTCCTATATGGGCTCTGAGAATATAAAGCCTATTGCCATCTTTGTCTTTCACCAGTTTTAGAGGACAACGTCTCAGTGATATGGAAGAGACAAATGATTCATTTTGAAATCAATAATGATGTCACTTCTTGTCTTTTGAATCGCCTGAGTGCCATCGACGATTTAGGCCGGAAACCTGGAAGTAAACGATTCACCGTCCCCTGCGCGACGCAAAACTCTCGATTGTTATTCTCACCGAGCATTTCCGCAATCGATATTTCACGAAAGGCTCAATTCCTTTTCAGAAGCTCCAATAAAAACAAAATTGGAAAATCCATCCAATTTTCTTATGTTCTCAACTCTTGGTTACCCCCTCCCTATTCTGTCTGAAAGTTCTCTGAAAAGAAAAGAGTTTATGCAAGAGTCACGAATGCTGTTTCGCAATAGATGGAGCGATGGAGACAGTATGCCAAAAACAAAGATAACGTATGAAACCGCGAGAAATACAAATATATATGCCAAGTACTCAATGCAGAAATGCATACAATTTATCCCGTTTCCTTTGCTTCACTTTAGCAGCGCAAGAGTACTATTTATACTTATTATTATATTATTATTATTATCTGTGGGAGTAGTATTAATAAAATATTATTATTATTTGTGGGTAATTTGGTAGTTGGTAATATATTTTTTTAGTTAACATTGTACAAGAGGAACACAACGGACTACTGACGACTGTCCGAGATCAACCCCCTAAGAGAAAGATCCGAGGACAACACCTCGTAATTTTGAATCACGGTCAGATGACGAGGCAACACCTGAGTTGGCACCCCACTCTCGAAACATCCACACCAACACAGCTAGGGGACTTTCGGCCACGACAGTTTAAAGGTGCACCATCTGCCTCAACACCACCCGCTCACAAATATCCACGCACTGACCCGGATACGAACCAGGAACCCTCTGATCTAGAGGCTAACACCTTAACCTCCAGACCGGTTGGTATGTGGGAGTAGTATTTATAAAATATTATTTTTAGGAGTAGCATTTTTACAATATTCCTATTATTAGTAGTAGTAGAGGGAGTATTTATACACAATTCTATGATTAATACTAAGAATTGGTATTTGCAACTATAATCATTGATAGTAGTAGCAATACTACTACTTAAGCAATTATTACCATTGATAGTAATAATAGTATAATTAATTGTACAGTAATTTATAAAAATAGTACTTACTAGCCACTGCGTGGCCTGCACGGTGTTTCCCATGACAGTTCTTTCCGTGTGGTCAGGTGTGGCCACTGCTCGCTAAACCACTGTGATTGCTACGAATTCTAGTAAATTAATTGAGAATTCGTAACCTATTGGATAACAGCCATCACGGGCAGCGATCATCGTCAAATGCGGACAAATTCGAATTGGGAAGAGATCTAATTGACGTGACGCCACAATCTCTTGCAAAAATATAAATATTGAATTCAAAAATTATTTATTGAAAAAAAATATATATATATAAGGTATCTATCTCGTGTAAAATTTTCTCCAGATTTCAAATCCGTTGAAATTTTAACTCCCTTCAACGATCCCGGTTTTATAAAAAAGAACTAAACAATCCCAGTCAAAATTTTTTATTTTGTTTTGCTTTTCTTGTTTGGATTCGTTTGAGCGCAGGAAATAGAAACTGTGATTTTTAGAACATGATCGTATGGGAAAGAAATTCGTATGGGAAAGAATATAAAAGTTACAGTTTAAAAATTATTTATTTAAAGAAAATCATAGGTATCGATCTAATGTGAAATTTTCCGCTGATTTCAAATCCTCTTTCCTCTTTCGACCTTTTTGAGTTGAAACATCCCGAACTCACAACCCTCCAGTTGATCCGCTACTCTTCCAACTGGGCTACCGTTTCTCTTACTTATGGCCTCAAATGTCCTCACGTTGGGTGGGTATGGAATTTTGGAGAGTGGGGTGCCAGCTCAGGTGTGACCTCGTCATCTTACCGTGGTTCGAAATTACGTGCAGCTCTCCTCGGGTAATCGTGCACGTTCAATCTGTAGTGTCCTTAACGGGCAATACAACGGATCATCCACTTCGGGATGGATCCCGAAGGGAACGATCCGAGAATAACACCACGTAATTTTGAAAAATGGTCATATGAGATGACGTGACACACGAGCTGGCACCCCACTCTCCATACATACTTCCCCACCACGACAATGTGGGGACATTTGAATCCACGGCAGATTGGACGTGCATCAGCCCCCCAAACCCCACGTACACGACGGTCTTAGGCCAGATCTAGTTTCGAAATTGTAACCCTCGGTTTACTAATCCGTTGATCCTTCCAACTGGGCTTGCAATTCCTTCCCACCTAACCGAAATACACTCTAGAACAAAACAAGCGACGCACCCAGAATGCGTTGTCCGATTGCGATAAAAATGGGTGGATGTGAAGAACATACATTAAAAAAATAAACGATTCACATTTCTGAACAGTTCAATGATTTATTTTAGAGTTTGACCGTTACAAAGGGAGGAAGTCAGTAGGGCTTTGGTCCTCCTCTAGCCTAGATGCGTCCCCCCGCGTGGCATAGACTGAAAAGGTTTCCGGACGGGCAGAATTTCTTGCCAAATTGTCTCCAACTGTCGGGATAAATGGTCAACTTTATTTCATGGTTGCAGTCGCCTTCCCATAACGTCCGAAATGTTCTCTATGGGAGAGAGATCAGGAGACCTTGCTGCCCGAGGACGTGTGGGGAAAGCTCGAAGACAATTTATAGCAACACGTGCCGTGTGCGGTCAGCCTTTATCTTGTTGAAAATTAAGTCCGGAGTGTCGAGAAAGGAACGATGACACAACCGGTCGTTGAATGTGGTCTTCGCACCGCTGTGCTGTATGTGTGTCAGAAATGATTTCCAAAGGGGTCCGGCTATAAAAGGAGATGGCGACCCAGACACTAAAGCCCTGTTGTGGGCATGTGTGGCGTGCGATAGTAAGTGCAGGATCCCCACGCTGCCTGGACGTCTCCAGATACGTCTGCGGTTGTCGTCAGGACACAGTTGGAAACGGTACTCGTCACTAAAATCTATCTGTCCCCAGTCAGCGCTATAGCACAATAGTTCGTAGAATGTTGTGTACGTACCGCTGTGCTGTAAGTGTGCCAGAAATGACAATCATAGGGGTCTGGCTATCAATGGAGATAGCACCCCAGACCATAACGTATGTGTGGCGTGCAATAGTAATTTCAGGATCCCCACGCTGCCTGGACGTCTCCAGACTCGTCTGCGGTTGTCGTCAGGACACAGTTGGAAACGGTACTCGTCACTAAAATCTATCTGTCCCCAGTCAGCGCTATAGCACAATAGTTCGTAGAATGTTGTGTACGTACCGCTGTGCTGTAAGTATGCCAGAAATGACAATCATAGGGGTCTGGCTATCAATGGAGATAGCACCCCAGACCATAACGTATGTGTGGCGTGCAATAGTAATTTCAGGATCCCCACGCTGCCTGGACGTCTCCAGACTCGTCTGCGGTTGTCGTCAGGACACAGTTGGAAACGGTACTCGTCACTAAAATCTATCTGTCCCCAGTCAGCGCTATAGCACAATAGTTCGTAGAATGTTGTGTACGTACCGCTGTGCTGTAAGTATGCCAGAAATGACAATCATAGGGGTCTGGCTATCAATGGAGATAGCACCCCAGACCATAACGTATGTGTGGCGTGCAATAGTAATTTCAGGATCCCCACGCTGCCTGGACGTCTCCAGACTCGTCTGCGGTTGTCGTCAGGACACAGTTGGAAACGGTACTCGTCACTAAAATCTATCTGTCCCCAGTCAGCGCTATAGCACAATAGTTCGTAGAATGTTGTGTACGTACCGCTGTGCTGTAAGTATGCCAGAAATGACAATCATAGGGGTCTGGCTATCAATGGAGATAGCACCCCAGACCATAACGTATGTGTGGCGTGCAATAGTAATTTCAGGATCCCCACGCTGCCTGGACGTCTCCAGACTCGTCTGCGGTTGTCGTCAGGACACAGTTGGAAACGGTACTCGTCACTAAAATCTATCTGTCCCCAGTCAGCGCTATAGCACAATAGTTCGTAGAATGTTGTGTACGTACCGCTGTGCTGTAAGTATGCCAGAAATGACAATCATAGGGGTCTGGCTATCAATGGAGATAGCACCCCAGACCATAACGTATGTGTGGCGTGCAATAGTAATTTCAGGATCCCCACGCTGCCTGGACGTCTCCAGACTCGTCTGCGGTTGTCGTCAGGACACAGTTGGAAACGGTACTCGTCACTAAAATCTATCTGTCCCCAGTCAGCGCTATAGCACAATAGTTCGTAGAATGTTGTGTACGTACCGCTGTGCTGTAAGTGTGCCAGAAATGACAATCATAGGGGTCTGGCTATCAATGGAGATAGCACCCCAGACCATAACGTATGTGTGGCGTGCAATAGTAATTTCAGGATCCCCACGCTGCCTGGACGTCTCCAGACTCGTCTGCGGTTGTCGTCAGGACACAGTTGGAAACGGTACTCGTCACTAAAATCTATCTGTCCCCAGTCAGCGCTATAGCACAATAGTTCGTAGAATGTTGTGTACGTACCGCTGTGCTGTAAGTATGCCAGAAATGACAATCATAGGGGTCTGGCTATCAATGGAGATAGCACCCCAGACCATAACGTATGTGTGGCGTGCAATAGTAATTTCAGGATCCCCACGCTGCCTGGACGTCTCCAGACTCGTCTGCGGTTGTCGTCAGGACACAGTTGGAAACGGTACTCGTCACTAAAATCTATCTGTCCCCAGTCAGCGCTATAGCACAATAGTTCGTAGAATGTTGTGTACGTACCGCTGTGCTGTAAGTATGCCAGAAATGACAATCATAGGGGTCTGGCTATCAATGGAGATAGCACCCCAGACCATAACGTATGTGTGGCGTGCAATAGTAATTTCAGGATCCCCACGCTGCCTGGACGTCTCCAGACTCGTCTGCGGTTGTCGTCAGGACACAGTTGGAAACGGTACTCGTCACTAAAATCTATCTGTCCCCAGTCAGCGCTATAGCACAATAGTTCGTAGAATGTTGTGTACGTACCGCTGTGCTGTAAGTGTGCCAGAAATGACAATCATAGGGGTCTGGCTATCAATGGAGATAGCACCCCAGACCATAACGTATGTGTGGCGTGCAATAGTAATTTCAGGATCCCCACGCTGCCCTGGACGTCTCCAGACTCGTCTGCGGTTGTCGTCAGGACACAGTTGGAAACGGTACTCGTCACTAAAATCTATCTGTCCCCAGTCAGCGCTATAGCACAATAGTTCGTAGAATGTTGTGTACGTACCGCTGTGCTGTAAGTATGCCAGAAATGACAATCATAGGGGTCTGGCTATCAATGGAGATAGCACCCCAGACCATAACGTATGTGTGGCGTGCAATAGTAATTTCAGGATCCCCACGCTGCCTGGACGTCTCCAGACTCGTCTGCGGTTGTCGTCAGGACACAGTTGGAAACGGTACTCGTCACTAAAATCTATCTGTCCCCAGTCAGCGCTATAGCACAATAGTTCGTAGAATGTTGTGTACGTACCGCTGTGCTGTAAGTATGCCAGAAATGACAATCATAGGGGTCTGGCTATCAATGGAGATAGCACCCCAGACCATAACGTATGTGTGGCGTGCAATAGTAATTTCAGGATCCCCACGCTGCCTGGACGTCTCCAGACTCGTCTGCGGTTGTCGTCAGGACACAGTTGGAAACGGTACTCGTCACTAAAATCTATCTGTCCCCAGTCAGCGCTATAGCACAATAGTTCGTAGAATGTTGTGTACGTACCGCTGTGCTGTAAGTGTGCCAGAAATGACAATCATAGGGGTCTGGCTATCAATGGAGATAGCACCCCAGACCATAACGTATGTGTGGCGTGCAATAGTAATTTCAGGATCCCCACGCTGCCCTGGACGTCTCCAGACTCGTCTGCGGTTGTCGTCAGGACACAGTTGGAAACGGGACTCGTCACTAAAGACTAAATGTCCCCAGTCAACGCCGTTCCAAGTGGATCCAGCCCGGCAGAACTGAAGTACTGCCCCTTCTTGGTGCATCGATTTTTTTTGTTACAGAGTCTAACAGCGAAAAACGCATTCCCTCTTCTCCCAGTAGAACAAACTATCGCGGACGATTCCGATTAAGACTCCGAGTTCAAATCGATGTTAAAAGCAGCACGCGCTTTTAAATAAATTCCCTCCGGCCATTAAATCGGCGCAGTCGTCCATCGCCTCTAGTAACATCATTAGCGGACTCGGCCGTCCCACTTGTCGGAATTAGTGACGTCCGAATGACAGCGGAATGGAATTTCGTCCGGAAAAAGAACAGAGCAGCCTCGTCTCGGGGGAGGGGGGAGAGTGACGGCATTTTTTTGAGGGATCGATGCGGAAGGAAATGCGCACGTGCTGCATTCCTCTCCTCTTGCTGGGGCCTGGAATTAATCGAGCAGTCATTACCGACGATGAATGGGCTAGTGGCAGTGGTTTAGTCAATAAACCAGGATTGTACGTCCGAGGAGTCCGGTAATGAGACGGTGCTGTCGTCAGGGAGGGTGGTGTGGAGCCATCGAGAAGATTCTTAGCCCAGTCGTTTGACCGTAACTCAAAATTACGTGTTGTCCTCGAATCTTTCCATTCGGGTTTGGTACCGGATCGTCTCCAGTTCGGGTGTTGTCTCGTCATCTGACCGTGATCCAAAATGACGTGGTGTTGCCTCGGATCTTTTTCTTGTGGTATTGATCTCGGACCGTCGCCAAGCAACTGGTCTGGTGGTTAAGGTGTCAGCCTCTAGATAGGAAGCTTCCTGGTTCGAATCCGGGTCCGCGTATGGATATTTGTAAGCGTAGGGTGTAGAGGCGGCTGTTGCACATTAAATCTGTCGTGGCCGTAAGTCCTCACTTTAGGTTGTGTGCAAGTTTGGAGAGTGGGGTTCCAGCTCAGGTGTTGCCTCGTCATCTGACCGTGGTTCAAAATCACTCGGTGTTGTTCTCGGATATTTTCCTTAGTGGATTGATCCCGAACTTTCGTCAATAGCCCGCTGTGTTGCTCTAGTACGACGTTAACTCAAATTACAATTACCATTACCCGGACTTTCGTCAATAGACCGCTGTGTTACTCCAGTGCGACGTTAATTGAAATACCTACTTAACTTTGATTAAAGTTACTTTATAAATCTTCGAGGTTGGTAGTGAATTAACGATGTTCCAGGATCCATTCCGAAGGGAAAGATCAGTATACGACGTTAACGGTGTTGTAGTTCAGTTTGTTGTGTATTTAAGGGGCAAAGGTCGAATTTGGCCAACTGCTCCAGACACGAACCGTCGTGAATAGCCCGTTGAGTTGCTCTGGTACGACGTTAAATAAAAATTACCAATTACCAATCGCCTCAGGTGAAGTGGCCGACCAACCGGTATAGTGGTTAAGGTGTTAGCCTCTGGATCAGAAGGTTCCTGGTTCAAATCCAAGTCCGGGTATGGATGTTTGTAAGCGTATGGTGTAGAGGCGGCTGGTGCACCTTAAATCAGACGTGGCCGAAAGTCCTCACGTTGGGTTGGTGTGGATGTTTGGAGAGTAGGGTGCCATCTCAGGTGTTGCTTCGTCATTTGACCGTGGTTCAAAATTACTTGTTGTTGTCCTCGGATCTTTCCCTTAAGGGACTGATCCCGGACCGTCGTCCATGGCTCGTTGTGTTGCTCTAGTACGACGTTAACTAACATTACCAATTGGTAATTGGTAGTTGACATACAGGTTCATGTTTAGCAAACATCACCGTTAAAGGTGAAAATTAAAGGGTCGCCACGTGGAGACTGAATATGTAAGTGTGGAGACTGAAAAATTTTGATACAGTCGCCACTCTTTCTTAAAAACATTAGTTTACATGGTATAACCTCCAATTTTATGTTTTTTTTTTCTGACGTCCTATTCAAAAATATTGCAAAAATATAAAAGATATTCAATTTAAAAACTTTATTTATTTAAAGAAATCATATTTTTAGGCATCGATCTAATGTGAAATTTTCCAGATTTCAAATCTGTTGAAATTTTTTCTCCATCTTCAACGGTCTAGGACAGTGTCTCCCAAAGTGTGGTACGCGTATCCCCAGGGGTACGGGAAGAGTTTGGTGGGGGTACGCGTTGCACCGAAGTTTGGTGGACTGATTATCTGATATTTCTCAAAGTCGTTACTATGCATTGCAAATCGATGAGTCCACTGATATTGCGAATTTTGCAAATCTTATGGCGTTTGCTAGATACGAAAAAAATCAATAAATTCATGACAAATTTTTATTTTGTCAGCCTTTATTAGGTCACACAACAGGAGAAGATACATTTAATGCTATGAAAAAATTTATGCAAGAGAACAAAATTGATTGGAATAGATGTGTTGGAATAAGCACAGATGGAGCAAAAAGTATGGTCGGTATTAATAAAGGACTCGTTGCAAGAATTCAAAATGTTGTCCCAAATGTCATATTCTTACATTGTTGCATACACAGAGAGGATTTGGCAACACGTAAGATGCCCTCTGATCTACAGAAAGTTATGGATGAAAGCGTGAAAATCGTTAACTACATTAAAAACCGTCCTTTGAATGCACGATTTTTTTCGCAAATATGCGAAGAAATAGGAAGTAGTCATACCCTATTTTATCATACCGATGTTCGTTGGCTATCTCGAAGAAAAATTCTAAATCGATTGTTTGAACTTAGACATTAACTTCAATGTTTTTGAAGGATAGATTTGAGTTGAGAAATTGTTTACATGACTGGAAATGGCTTTGTAAACTAGCATATTTAGCAGATATATTCTCTGTTTTAAATTGCCTCAATTTATCGTTACAAGACAAAGAAGTTTCATTGTTTCACGTTCAAGATAAAGTGCACGCTACCAACGCAAAACTAAAGTTATAACAAAAGAGAGTTGGTAATGGAGAAGTAGACTCGTTTTCCTCTCTTCATGAGTTTATAACACGTTCGACTACTAAAATGGATGCTGATACTCTGAAATGCATAACGCAGCATTTGGAGAGTTTGCAAGTGAGCTTGAAAATCAATTTCCCTGATTTAACCAAAAGTATTGAATGGACAAGATATCCTTTTAACATTAACACAACATCCATGCCAGAAGATTTGTCGCATGCGGAAGAAGAGCAATTGTTGGAATTGACTTCAGACGGATTCTTGAGAAAAAAAATATAAGGAGAGGACTTTAACATCATTCTGGTTACAAATGCAACTTGTGTATCCGGTTTTAACAAAATAATTTCTAAAATACATCTTGCCTTTTACAACTTCATATTTATGTTAAGTTCCTTTTTCAGCATTTGAAACCATTAAGTCGAATTAAAGGAAATGACTATTGGACATGGTACCACATCTCAGATTAAAATTAACAACCAGGGAACCAAATTATGACGATCTGTTATCTCAGCTCAAACACAATTTCATCCTTCTCATTGATCCAAATAAACGTTATTTATAATATAACTTTTATTTATATTTTATTATGAATAATTTTATTTCTATTTTCTTATTATTTTGTGTATGTAACAAAAAAAAATACATTTTGATTGTTATTACAATACATCCATTTTTTTTTGACGAGGGGTACTCAGCGTTACGGAAAATTATAGAAGGGGTACACAAATGTCAAAAGTTTGGGAAACACTGGTCTAGGAGATATAAAATAAAACTACATAACTAAAGTTAAAACTTTGTTTTTTATCGTCTGCCGGAAAATCATTTCTCCGAGCAAAATGAAAACGGAAAAAATAAATTTAGAATATGGTATGCTGTTGCCATTCCAAAAAAAAAAAAAAAAAAAAAACATTAATTATAAAGTTCATTAAATTCATTTTAAAATATTCTAGAGTGAATTTTAAAATTCGCCTAAACCCTAAAATTGCAAAAACATTCGGACTACTTGAGTGCAAAATCTCATTACTGTAAGTGCCTTAGATTCGTCAGAACTTTGCGTGCAAGAAACAAACGAACAGACAAACGCTTCCTTTTATAATATTAGATACGTGTGTGTATTCTACAAAATATGTGGAGGTTCGAAAATTACCACTGAATGAAACAAATTCAGTAGACACTTGCCACTTTCAAAATTTCTTAATTTTCACCTTTGCAACACATAGACGTTACAACGACAGATAAAACAAAGCACACTAAGAGAAGACAAAGAAGTAAACGCCCTATACAAATGCGAAGTGAAAGTAATCAATGGGAACGAGATGTGAGAAGTGGAACTAAGGGGAATGAGAGCTGAAATTGTAGTTAGCTTCACTTCAGTTCGCGATTTCTCACCAGAAAACACGTTGAGAGTGGTGGCAAGTGGTATCAAGGTACCGCAGGACCAAAGATATTAAAGTTTACGAAACAATAAAGTTAGTTTTGTTAGTTTTGTTCATAACTATTATCTACAATTACAAACAAGCCTCGAAAGTCACGACCTCCCTTTTCTCTTCTATGATCGTCTATTTCAGGGGTGGCCAACCTTTTACATACCATGCGCCAATTTTATTTCACATACGAGTTCAGATGCGCCATATGTCACGCAAATATTCTACCTACTTACATTCAAGATAGGGATCTGCTTCACTTAATGGAAACTAAATTAGTTAATGTGAGCCAGTACAAAAGACACGCGTTTATTGGAGCACCAACATATACTAGTAAGAGATGATCTCTTGGACGTGAGGGCGATCACAGTCATGGAGCCCGTTGATGGTGCTACAGCTGCCATCTCGTTTGGTGAAGATAACTCTGGACCACAGTTGACGGATATGATGAGAGAGAGCTCTGAGCGAGGTCAGGTTGGTACTTGGAGTCGTCTGTTCTCTACTTGCTAGAAGGAAACTTGGCATATTCTTAATATCTTTTTATATAAGTATGCTTATAGACATAATTATCATTTTCAAATGATTCAATTGTTTTTCGTATTACAGCACATAAACGTTACTGACCATTAATAAGACTTCTGAGCCTGTTTCGATTTCGCTAGTTTTTTAATGTTTGGTGTTAAATTTGTTATTGAGAGCATCAGACAATTATTCAAATTTAAATGAGGTCATTCACGAAATCGTTTTGCTTTTAATAAATTCCATGGATGAAAAAGTTTATTTGTGTATGGTATGTCGTTCCCAAACGATATATTTTTTTGCAAATTTTCTTAGTTCTGGGGTTTTTCAATGTTTACAGAAATTAATCTGGTCAAAAGCCATTTAGATTTGAAAAAATGAAATCTGCTCAGCAAATTTCATTTTCAAAAATGGATGTGCTTTTAAAAAATTGTGACGAACTGATCAGCAAGAAGGCTGTATGAATTGAACTGAGAGCACACTGATGTTGAAAGTATGAAGATTGATTCAGTTATGGCGCCTACTTCAAAAGAATAAGTAGGCGAAAGGATGCAATGCGCCATTTGTTTTCCTCCAATGCGCCGCGTTTGGCGCTTGCGCCACAGGTTGGACACCCCTGGTCTATTTACTCGTACAGAGTACAAAGTTCACACAAGATTAACAAAAGAATAGTATGACAATTTTCATGCTTCAGATCCACCATACGACAGAGGCTGCGGTAGCAAGGTTGGAAGATGTTCGGATTAGCGGGCTGGTGCGCGTTAAATACGTTGTAGCCTCAAATTTGGGTTGGTGTAGTGTTAATTAAAAATTACCAGTTACTTTCCCTTGGTATATTGATCCCGGACCGTCGTCAATACCCCTTGGCCACTGAATGAAACAAATTCAGTGGCCACTTGCCACTTACAAAATATCTTTATTTTCACCTTTACAACACGTACACGTTACAACGACAGACAAAACAAAGCACACTACGAGAAGACAAAGAAGTAAGCGCCATATACAAATGCGAAGTGAAAGTAATCAATGGGAACGGGATGTGAGAAGTGGAACTGGGGTGCCAGCTAAGGTGTTGCTTCGTCATCTGACCGTGGTTCAAAATGACGAGGTGTTGTCCTCGGACCTTTCCCTTAAGGGACTGATCCCGGACCGTCGTCAATAGCCCGTTGTGTTGCTCTAGTACGACATTAACTAAAATTACCATTACCATTACCTACCAACTAAAACCAAAAATCCAAATTCAGTAAAAAATCCAAAGAACATTGTTGCATGCATAAAAACCTATTCAAAATTGGAAAGTAAAAATAGTTTATTATCATCACAAACGGAGAGTACTTAATGTAATGTGTAGATTCAAATTGTTTTACCTCCCATAATGTAAAATACTATTTGTGTTTAATCTGTTTTTCCTCTTTTAGAAAGCATTCTTGTTTTATTGACTAATGTAACGAGTGAACTATGAGCACAGCGCCAGCTGCGGAGCTATAAACCTCCGAACTGTTACCGAACTAAAAGTTTGAATAAAAGATATCTCACGTGTCCGCTCAAATATCTCAAATTTGCTCCGATCAAGGACACATCCTCCGAAAGTCAGACAGTTTTCTGTGTAGAACGAAGACGCGTCGTAACGTCCGTTATGGCGATTATTTATGAAAGTTCTGTAAATACACTGCTGGCCACCGTAAATCCAACATCCTGAAGGAAGCGTGCAAATAATATGAAATTTACAACATGCCACTAAAGATTAGCGGAAGTGAGATATGCAAATGATTAGAATTTCAGCGCAGACTCACATCACTCGCGCCTATGGCGCCACTTCAAAGCGCTATTTAAGGCTTGCAGATTTCGACGATTTCAAGTACGGCAATTGTGTTTTCTTGTTTTTTTTTTTTTTTCCAAAAAAAAACAATCTATTATGCCTCGTAGAAAACGGCGATCATCTTTTGATCAAGTATCCGAGTTCGACAGAGTAAGGAAAGTGGCCTACAGAGATTGTGGATTATCTTTCAGGGAAATCGGTAGTCGTGTTGGACAAAACCAAACAACTGTAATGCGGATATGTGATCGTTGGATGCAGGAGGGTGCGACAGACCGACGTGCTCGATCGCATCCACCTCAGTGCACCACTTCACATGATGACAGGCATATTGTGCGTATGGCAGTGACGGATCGCTCAGCCACATCACGAACCATAGCACAGCACATTCAGTCTGTAATGCATCATCCAGTGTCTGCGCGTACCATTCGACGCCGTTTACAGCAGAGTGGTCTGTCCGCAAGACGTCCATTGCTTCGTCTACCCTTGACGCAGAACCACAGACGTCTCCGACGCCAATGGTGCGATGAAAGAAAGATGTGGACGGTAGAGTAAAATTGTCTTTACTGACGAGTCACGCTTCTGTCTGCAACACCACGATGGTCGGATTCGAGTCTGGAGACACCGTAGAAAGAGGATGCTAAACAGCTGCGTTATGCACCGCCACACTGGTCCTGCACCGGGTATTATGGTATGGGGCGGTATTGGATATCCCTCTCGCACTCCTCTAGTACGCATTGCCGGTACTTCAAACAGCCAGCACTACATCTCCGAGATGTTGGAGCCAGTTGTCCTTCCTTGCCTTCATATCTTGCCCACAGCCATATTTGAACAGGATAATGCGCGACCACACGTGGCACGCATTGTCAAGGGTTCTTCGTCAATCACCAGATTGAATTGCTTCCCTGGCCAGCTCGCTCTCCGGATCTTTCGCCGATAGAAAACATGTGGTCCATGGTTGCTCAACGATTGACCCAGATTACATCCCCAGCTGCCACACCAGATCAACTTTGGCAACGTGTGGAAGCTGCTTGGTCTGCTGTACCCCAAGAACACATCCAAAGTCTCTTTGAATCAATGCCGAGGCGTGTGGCAGCGGTGATCTCCAACAATGGCGGCTACTGTGGCTACTGATTTTGGCAGGAACCACACTTCACAGAAGTCTATAAATTTAGTCATTTGAAACTTGGTCAACATATTATCTACAAAATAAATTTTGATGCGATACCTCTTGTCTTTCTTGGTGTTGCAATTTGGGTGGCCAGCTGTGTATATATGTTGTATCCACGTAATATAACTTAGATTAATAAACTGTTTGTGAGTGTAAAGAAAGTTTGTCGCTTGTTCGCCCGCTTCCAGAAGGAATTCTCTGTGTACAGTCACAGAATGGTGCCTAACGGGGAGACAGTCACACTAATTATAATTTTAATAGGACTTTAGGTACACCTACACTCTACGTTTATAAGCGGTGGCAACGGTCAGCGGGTTTTTTTTTTGAAGGGCACACTTCTAGTAACGAGTTAGGGTAGATTAAGGCAACCCATATGTTTTTACGGTTATTGTGGTTTTCATGGCAACATCGGGAAACGATAACTTTCAATTTTCATTTTGAATATTCTAGAATGTTCTTCCAAAATCTGTTAAAGTCGTTTAATTTCATGGGTTCGTTTGAAATTTTTTCTTTGCTTCCATTGGTTATTTTGATTTTTAAAAATCCTTTGATTGCATAGGTCTTTTTATATTTTTTTCTTTAATACCATTGGTTTATTTATTTGTATTTCTACAATTGTGGAATTTTTATTTTATTATAGTTTTTTTTACGGCAGAGTTCTGACATAAATTGTTTTTTGCCTTTTGTGGAATATTCTTGATTTGTAATTTTTTCTCGGAGCAGTACTGATGTATTCAGGTTGTATTATTTCTTGCATTTTTCCTTTAAAAATCTTTTTTTTTTCAAACAGCCTACTGTATTTAATGTAATTGATAAGTTTCAGGGCATTCTTCCCCAACATTCGCAGCTTAGTTTTTCTGCTGGTTCACAAATGTGTTCTGAAATGTAAATAAGCTTACTACTTTTTGCGAAAGTTTAAAAAATATATATGCTTTTTGAATCGTTCTCAAATGTGTTTTCAAGCTTTCCTTTTCCGTTGTAAAAAGAAAAATAGTTTTGAAAGAAAAAAAGTTTTGAAATAATTAATAATTCTTTGCCAAGGACGTTGTCACCGCTCATAAACGTAGACTGTAGCTGTGCCGGACTTTTTTTTTCTGCAATGAGCCTTTTAAAGCAAATCGCTATTCAAAATAAATTTCATTTTGATTATGCTGTTTTAAAACATTTAGTGATCTTAAAAGGGCTTCTTCGCCACCGTCCATTAATTCCTAAATGCACTAATAAAGACGCTGAAAGAATAACATTATATACATATTTTTTTTTCCTTGTGTTTAAAAAACTCATCGATTATTCTACAAAAAAGGAGATGGAAACATTTGAACGTTTTTCTGTCCGTTATACAATGATAAAATGTGATTTAAGAACAGAAAAGTCGAGGTAATAAAAATGTAGATATCGTTTTAAAACTTGTAAAATATAATGCTGAAATGTATTGTGCTTAAATCATTATGCTAGTTAGTATCGATACATTAACATTAAAGTTTTAAATTTATAGCTCATTAGTGACGTGTTTATCATTGTTTTCAAAAGATTATGGTATTTAAAAATGTCTGTGTGCAATCAAAAAACGTGAAATTCGTAATTAACGTAAATAACTTAATTAATGAGCTTTGAGATGTTTAAAACGAACCCTTCACAACAGTTTAATATTCACTCTTAGGAGCATGGGATAGAATTCGAGAGAAAATATTCTTATCTTGTCAAAATATTGATGTCTCGGTCCATTTCCAATCTTGTTAGATTGACAACGAACCTGTATTCTATTCTTGTTTCATTGTCAAAATATTGGTGCCTCAGTTCAAATCTTTCTCTTGTAAAAGATTGGTGCGTTTCTTTTCTTATTACCTTACCAATGAGCATCAGTAGCATGGACTTGGCCAATGAGATTCTCTTAAGAAATAAACGTAAGTGTACCATTTTATTCGTTTGTGTTTAGTTTGTCACACAAATTTCGTATTTTTTAGTTCGCGGAGCATGTTCCTCAAGCAGATGAGGGTTGTATTTTTGACTGTCAGGTTTTCCAGATATCAAATTTATCGAGCAACAATTGTCATAAAAACGATTTATTTTTATTTGGCGAGGAAAAGGGCTCGCTTTTTTCACTCTGTTCTAAGACGGCTTACCGGGAAAGTACAGATAGCAAAATTACGATATTTACACGGTTTATTTAAAATTGTACAGGGAACAAGATGAATGAGGTTTTTTTTTTCACTGATGCGGCTATTGTTTTAGGGTGCATTAAGTGTTAAAGTAAATAAAAAGGGGAATCAATTGCGAAAGGAGTCTTGGTTTGCGAAGCAAACCAAACGGGATTGCATAGCAATCACCGGTACTCGGCAAGCGTTAGAGAGCAGGGGGCGAAGCCGTTGCTGTGACGTCATGGACTGAATCATTAAGATAGTTTCGCCGTCGAAGGAGATTCTGCGAAGGAATGTTGGTTTGCGAAGCAAACCAAATGGGATTGCATAGCAATTCCCTGGGGGGGTTGTCGAGCGTTAGCGATCAGGGGGCGGATCCCCCTAGTGTTTAAAAGTTATGTTAAGAAAGTCACAATTGACATCGATTGTTGTTATCCGTCCCAAAATTCTAAAGTGAATTTAATGAAACAACTGTCAAATTTTTGTTTTTCCTAAATTGGGTCGCAGGACAGGAAAATCAACATCAGAGGGTAAGGTATTATTTGTAATTAAAGTCGTACTAGAGCAACACAACGGGCAACTGACGACGGTACAGGATCATTCCCCAATTTAAAGATCCGAGGACTACACCACGTCATTTTAAACAACGGTCAGATATCGAGGCAACACCTCAGCTGGCACCCTACTCTCAAAACGTCCACACTACGCTAACGTGAGGATATTTGAAGTCACGACAGATTTAACGTGCACCATCCACTTCTTACACGACGGTGTTTGATTGGATTGGAACACGCAACCTTCCGGTTGCTAATCCGTTACTCTTTCTACCGGGCAACCTCGGCCCCTTGTGACGGTACGGGATCAAACCCAAAGGGAAAGAATCGAGGACAAGTAATTTTGATTGAGAAATTCGTTACTGTCATTATATGAATATTTTTCTTAATGAATTAGTTAACGAATTAATTATTTAGTTAAAAGAATGAAATAATTTGTTAAACCTTCTAGTTGTCGTCTGGGCGAGTTTTCTCATCATCAGTAAAACTAACCCGGTCTCCATGGACGATATATCTCGTCATTTGGAAAACAACTGACCAGATTGTGATCTTATCAAAACATCAGCAATATCCTGCTGGAGAGATATAGAGTCATTATCAGGACGGATCATAGCTTGATATTAATTAACGTCGCACTGGAGCAACACAATGATCTAGTGGGGGAGGTCCGAGATTAAAATTGGAAGATTAAGACCCTAGGGTACAACCACGCAATAGTGCACCACGGTCAGATGACCACCTGAGCTGGCATCCCACTCTCCAAACTTCACCTACATGATGACAATCGCATCCACGACCGATTGAACGTCCCCTTTGTTCACGACGGCCTTTGGCTGGATTCGAACTCGCAACCCTCCGGTTACTAATCCGTGACTATTTCAACTAGGTTACCCCAATCGAGTTCAATTAATTAATTGGCAATTTTGAATTAACGTCGTACTAGAGCAACACAGCGGGCTATTGACGACGGTCCGGGATCATTCACTTAAGGGAAAGATGAGGACAACACCTCGTAATTTTGAACCACGGTCAGATGACGAGGCAACACCTCAGCTGGCACCCCACTCTCCAAATTTCCACATTAACCCAACGTGATGACTTTCGGCCGCTACAGATTTAAGGTGCACCAGCCGCCTCTACACCATACACTTGGACTTGGACACCGCAGGTGTCCCCCCCCCCGTCCATAGGACAGGTAAAAGTGGTTTTTTGTGGAAGCGCTGCGGAAAAGTGGTTTGGTTTAAACCGTGAAGGCACTCTTTCTTTGGTTTCATGGTCAGAACTTCTCATAATGAGGTTTCCCGTTATGCACTACATTATGTATACTGTAATAATACAAAGTTATATACATAAAAAAAGGTAAATTAGTCTGTAGTCGTGGTCAAGATACTCTTGGATCCGGATATGTAGAGGCACATGAACAGTTTATTGTATGAGGTAGTCTATGTTGTCCGAAAGGAAACTCATGACTGATATTATCTTTGACTGGGCTTGATCGTTGCTGGCTGTGTTTTTTGCCCATGCCATCTGATGGCTGCGTGAGATGATGAGAACACGTTAGAGGGCATTTGAAGATGTAATGATTGGGCGTTCCTGTTTGTCCGCGGGTGCAGTTGCTAGAATTTTCCACACTGAATCGGCTCAAGTAGCTGGGGAAGGGTCCATGGACTGTGAAATATGACGTGAGGTAGGGACCATACGGCTCTTTTCTGGGGTTGACTTTTGGGAAAAAAGTGAAGGTTCTCCTTCCTGTTATTCCTGTTTCCCATTCCTCCTGCCATCTTTGCATGGCTGCCTTTTTCATTGAGCTCTTCACGTGACATTTCGGTAGTTTGGCGGAGACCTTGAAATCCGTTTTGCCCATTGCTGCTTCCTTGGCTAGCTGGTCAGCCCTTTCATTTCCAATTATGCCAATATGTGCTTTGACCCAGTTAATGAACGTGTTGGGGATATTATCTTGTAGAAGTGCTCTTATTTTTTGGGCAATGGAATTTTTGGTTTGAAATTGTTGTAGGGTTTTGACTGTGGAGAGGCTGTCTGTGAGAATATTGCATTTATCGTAGTTTTGGTGCTGTGCCCAAGCAAGAGCGAAAAGGATTGCAAGTTTCTCCGCTTGCGGCACTGTATTATTTTTATCAAGCTCTATTTTCCTGGTGTATATTTCTCTTCCTTCCCTATATGCCACAAAGGCCGCTCCCACTCCGTGTGGCGTCTTGGATCCATCTGTGTAAATTGTTAAATAGGTCTCTATTTGTTCTTGTGTGCCAATTGTGTCAAAGTCAGTTGTGCAAGTATCTTCTTTAAGGATGTCCGCGTTGTGTTCGTAGTCATTTGTGTGGTAGGGGACTCCTAGGAAATGTATGTCTTGCTGGAGTCTAATTATTTTGTGTAATCGCTACCTCTCTATGTACCACTAGGTGCAGTGGTTCGGTTGCTGCCAGTATTTGTAAAGCATTTGTTGGGGAGGTGCGGTAGGCTCTGAGTATACGGACAGTGAAGAGGTGCTGGAGGCTTTGCAACTTTTGGATATTGCGTTGGGTTAGTTGTTGGGCCCATATGCTTGCTGCGTAACATATTTGTCTCTCAGCGACTGCCTTATACCATATCTTGAGGAACCGTGGCTTTGTGCCCCACGTTCTTACCACCGTGTGTGCCATGTTATTGCTGAGTTGGAGGCATTTTGTTTTTAGGTGAGTGATGTGTTGGGGGAAGGATAGCTTATTGTCTAGTATCACGCCCAGTAGTCTGATGTGCTTGACTATTTTGACTCTTATGGTGCCGCTTTGGAGTATTGGGTTTCTTTTGAGTGGTTTTTGTGCTCCTATTATCATGGCTGTTGTCTTGCTCTCGGACAGTGTCAGTTGTTCCTGTCGGCACCAAGTTTGTATCCTTTGGAGGGCTTCGCTGGCTGTTGTCTTGATAATTCTTCTGTTGTTGCCCGATATGACTATGGTGATATCATCTGCGTACGCTTGGATTTCGCAGTTTGTTGGCCATGTTTGTAGTAGTAGATCGTTTACCACTAGGAGCCATAGGAATGGTCCGAGACATGAGCCTTGCGGGCATCCTCTTTGGAGCTTGTGGGTTATTGAAGTATTGACATGATGAAGGGTGACATTGCGGTTGTGAAGATAGCTTTTCGTTATATCTATTAAGTCGGGTGGGAATTTATGCTTGTGTAGCTTATCAAATAGAGAGGGCCACCACATGGAATCGAACGCACCTTTGATGTCTAGTGAAATAATGCAAGTGTGATTCCGGTTTGTCTTATTGTGGTCAATTTTGTCAATGATAGCCTTTAATGCGTGTTCTGTGGAACGTCCGGTTCTAAAGCCGTATTGTTTATTGCTGAGTATATTGTAATTAGATATACGAATTTATGGAATCTTAAAAGTAGTAGTTTTTTCAGCGTTTTGCCCATAATGGGCAGTAGGTTGAATGGACGGAAGGAGTCGGTGAGTGATGGGTCTTTTCCGGGTTTTGGAAACAGGACCACCTCTCCTGTCTTGAAGGCCGTTGGGAAAAAGCGGAGGTTCTTGCAGGTATTCATGCAGTTTAGTAGTTTGGTGGCATCTGCTTCTAAGATGAGTCGCTGTGTAGTGGCGTCAATACCGTCTGGTCCTGGGGCCTTGTCTTTTGGTGAGTTGAGGATTATATGTTTGAGTTCTCTGCTCGTGAAGGGTGGAGTGGTGTGGGTAGTACTCGGTGGGAAGGTCTTGTTTCTTGTGAGTGTGTCTTCGTATGTGTCTTGAGATGGCGAGTCTGGTCCCGGATTCGAACCAGGAACCTTGCTATCTAGAGGCTAACACCTTAACTACTATACCGGTTGATCGGCCAATCCATTTTACATAGGATTTCATCCTGGTACGTCGACTGCATAAATTGTTTTTAAAATAGTTTAGCAGTGAGGGAAGAAGTTTCTCGTTTTATAGAATTATACTTTTTGGCAAGAAAATCTGCCTGATCGTTACCACGTAAATTAAAATGGTAAATTGTAATTGATAATTTTTAGTTAGCGTCGTACTAGTGCAACACAACGGACTATTGACGACGGTCCGGGATCATTCACTTAAGGGAAAGATGAGGACAACACCTCGTAATTTTGAACCACGGTCAGATGACGAGGCAACACCTGAGCTGGCACCCCACTCTCCAAACTTCCAACCCAACCTGAGGACTTTAGGCCATTACAGATTAAAGGTGCACCAGCCGCCACAAAACCATACGCCTACAAACATCCATACACTGACCCAGATTCGAACCGAGAACCTTCCTATCTAAAGGCTAACACCTTAACCACCAGACTTGTCCATTCGAGTTCGAAGGAATAGCGTTCCGAATACGATTACTAATTACGTACCAATTTTTGGACGAGTCCAAAAGAAGTAGGGATAAGAAGGAAAGAAATTTAATGATCCGTCCCGAAAGAAGAAAGGATTAAAACGTAAAAAGAAATCAAATGTTCTTTTCTTCAGTCTCCCTTTTCACTTCATTTGTCCCCAGAATAAAAACTTTTTTTCCCTTCTGGGCACGATTTCCAGAAAGAGATTAAGAGAGAAATTTTTATCTCCTCTCTTTCTCTCTTTGTTATGCTTAATTACTTAATGCGATGCATCCGCGGGTCCTGAGAATTGCAACCATTAAAAGAATCTTAATCTTTTCCCGTTGCATGCGTAGGTGAGAGACCGAACACACATCTCGAACTTACAATGAAAGATATCAGTGTTGAAGTGCACGGTGCTGCCTCCTTGTGGGTATTGGAGGAATCTTTGGAGATTGTTTCATAATCTTCCTCTACCATAGGGGAAGTTGCAGAGCAAACGTGGACATTTGGTATATTTTTTAACTAGAACTCACTGTATTTCGCACTGTAGAAACACAAGGAGCTATTGGTGAAGGTCCTGGATCAATCCCCCAAGTGAAAGATCCGATGACAACACTGAGCAAACGTGGGTAATAAGATCATTGAAAGAAAGAGATCGCAAAATACACTACCCTGCAATAATGGACCGGACGCCAGAGGATTTGCACACAATCCGACTACTTGTTTGGGGGTGTTTTTTGTGGTATGGCCTGGGACTTTTACATGTTGTTCCTGGTCAATGGAACACCGACGCCAACATGAACATTTTGGACAGTCAGGTTCTTCCTACGCTCTGGCAATTTTATGGAATAGACGAATGTTAATTCCAGGATGACAACGCTCCGTGACGTGTTGCAGATTCTGTCGAGCAGTGGTATCGAGATATGGATGTAAAACGTCTTCCCTGGCCTGCCCAGAATCCCGACCTTAACCCCATAGAACATGTGTGGGACGCGTGAGAGCGATGATTGCGAACCAGGGAACCACGTCCGAAACGCACAGCTGAGCTATCGACATTCTTGAAGCAGGAATGGACACAAATACCCATAGCTGTGTATGAAAACCTTGTTGAAAGTATGTCCCGATGGGTTGCTAGTGTCATTGCAGCACGTGGGGGACCATCCCCTTATTAAAGGACGTATTCTTTCCCTTATACCAGTACATCTTGCTGTCCAGTCCGTAATTGTAGGGACGATGATTTGACGTAAATAGTCAGGTCTGATGTTGGATTGTGGAAGGACTGAAGCAATCAGAAAGTCTGAACGATTGTTTTACTGTGAATATTCCATAATTAATTTAATTAATTATGAAGGATCACACAGCCTTACAAAAACAATTATTTTTTTTGATGCCTGGAATGTTTTAACTCTGATTTTGACTATATTTGGTGTATAGTTTTTCTCTACCTGCTCTACATTTTGATATTCAGCGTAGCTAAATTATGAAATATTTTATAAAAATCTCATTACGTACGCTGTGGGTACGTTTTTAGGTGGATTGGTTCCGTCTCTTTGCATCCTTCTTCTCTGTACCGTTGTCAACTGATTGCATGATGCTATATTTGTTGACAGAACCTAGTGTTTACCATCTTGCATATCTTATAGAATGGCATCCAATCGAAGAAATCGTTTTGAGCATCCTGATGTATTTTGCTACAGATGGGGCGTGTACACCCTAAAGGAGAACTGAAAAGCTATTTCTGATTTTGCTTAAAAAGCTTACCTTGGGTACTTTGACTTTAAGCTTGGTGACCAAGATAAAGATTGGGCTTCACACGTGTGTAAAACTTGTACAGAATACCTACGACAATGGACTAATGGGAAGAGATGGAGTCTAAAATGTGTTGTACTAATGGTTTGGGAGTGAACCATAAAACGTTTTGATAACTGTTATTTTTGTATTGTGAATAGTCGCGCCATAAACGAAAATAACCATAGCAAGTGGATATATCCTGATTTAGCCTTTACAAGACGACCTGTTCCTCACTCAGACTTCAAATTGTTAACTTTCTGCTGGTCAGTAAGGGAGCTACACGAAATACCCTTGCTTCTTATGCTCATGAGATAGCAGCCAAACAATACCACTGGATACGAAAGAGTGACCTAAGTGAGAGAAAATGGTTGTTGGAGAAAGAAATGGTCGTTCATGAACCGTTAGTCGGAAGAGACAGAATCATCTTGTCTCCGCTGCATATAAAGCTAGAGTTAATGAAACAGTTCATGAAAGCTCTCGATCAGGATAACCCTTGCTTAGCATACATAAGACGAAAAATGCCTGTAACAAGCACAGAAAAATCAAAGCTGGAATTTTTGATGATCTTTAAATCAGACAGCTCATAAACGATTCTCATTTCGGGGACTACATAAAGGTAACAGAGCGAAAAACCTTGGATCTCCTGAGTACTTGTTGTCAAAAACTTTCTGAGCAACCACAAGGCTGAAAACTATGTTGAACTAGTTACCAGCATACTTACCAACTTCAGAGACCTTGGTTGTAATATGAGCACAAAGGTTCATTACTTGGACAGCCATTTAAACCGTATCCCTGAAAATTTGGGCGATACTGATGAAGAACAAGGTGAACGATTTCACCAGGGCATGAAGACAATGTGAGGCAATACCAGGGCATATGGGATACTCATACGATGGCAGATTACTGTTAGAATCTGCAAAGAAACTGTAAACAAAATGCACTCAAGAATATCAAACAAAAGGAGCTTACAGAGTGGAAAAAAATTAACTTTTCATTTTGTTTTTATTTGATCCTTCTCATTTCTAATTTTTAATTCATCTATTGTAGATATACAAGAGTGTTGTTGTGTTTTTCAATTCATAAAAATGCTTTAGAAAATTTATTAAGGAAAAGGTTTGTAAGAAAAATTTAACTTCTATACCTTAAGCCTTATATAATGTGTTAACGTAAATAACGCTACTGTCATATCTCACAAACAAGAGGCAATTTTTAATTAACGTCGTACTAGAGCAACACCACGGGCTATTGATGATGGATCAATCCCCTAAGAGAAAGATCCTAGGACAACACCACGTCATTTTGAACCACTAGGTAACACCTCAGCTGGCACCCCACTCTCCAAACCTCCACACCAACCCGACGTGAGGACTTTTGGAGACGTTAGATTTAAGGTGCACCAGCCGCCTCTACACCATACGCTTATAAACATCCACGCGCTAACCCGGATTCGAACCAGGAATCTTCCTATCTAGAGTCTAACACCTTAACCACCAGACCGGTAGGTCGGTCACAAACAAGAAGTGATGGTCAAAAACTAACGTCATATTTGTTTTCAGCTCATGAAATACACATAAAAGTAGTTTAAAAAACTCCGGCATCAAATATGCATTGGGCTTTGTTATTAATTGACAATTAATTTACATTTTGAAAGATTAAAGTGCAGTTTGACGCTAATGTTCGAGGAGAATGCTACTGATTAAGTTTCACGACCATGTATTCGCTATGTATAACACTGTATTCGACCATGTATAACAATGTATTCGATTTCACGACCATGTTTTAAATAGACAGATCTCCGTCCTAGCTTTCGTTTGAGTCTTGTTTACATTCCGTAGCAAGGCCGCGGAAGCCCTGTTGAATTAGCAACCGATGGGTTGTGAGTTCGAATCCGTCATGTACATGGAGAGCGGGTGCACGTCAAATCTGTCGTGGCCTCAATGGTCCTCACATTGGTGTGGCGTGGAAGTCTGGAGAGCGGGATGTCGTTCAGGAGTGACCTCGTCATCTTACCGTGGTTCAACTATACGTGGGGTTGTCTGCGGGTATTTTCCTGTGGGGATTGATCCCGGTAAGTCGCCAATAGCCTGTTGTGTCGCTGCAGTGCGTCGTGAATTAACTACCTACCAACCGGTTGCTAATCCGAGACTCAACCAACCGAGCTACCGCTTTGCTTCTACGATATTCTAGGTATTAATCTCAACGTTCCAAACAAACTATCACTTCAATTAATTTAATAATTGCCGACCAACCGGTATAGTGGTTAAGGTGTTAGCCTCTAGATCGGAAGGTTACTGGTTCGAATCCGGGTCCGGGCATGGATGTTTGTAAACGTATGGTGTAGAGGCGGATGGTGCACCTTAAATCTGTCGTGGCCGAAAGTCCTCACGTTGGGTTGGCGTGGAAGTTTGGAGAGTGGGGTGCCAGCTCAGGTGTTGCTTCGTCATCTGACCGTGGTTCAAAATGACGAGGTGTTGTCCTCGAATCTTTCCCTTAAGGGACTGATTCCGGACCGTCGTCAATAGCCCGTTGTGTTGCTCTAGTACGACGTTAACTAAAATTACCATTACCATTAATAATTATTGCTAAGCTACCCCTAGAGCCTAAATATTCCGCCGTAAATCGCGTATAGTAATCGAATTGTGAAAGCTTACTAACGAGATAATATGCCATCGTCTAGGATGTGTAGTTTATATCTAATCTAATCTAATTTCAAATAGTAATCACTAATCTCTCATTACCTCTATCGTCAATCATTTACTATAGTTACGCTTATCCTATACTACTTAAACAATCTTAACAGAATCTCTGTAATTCAAACTTATTGGAAGACCGTACAAACACATTGTAAAATATAAGATTATAGGAAATTAATTATGATGAGTTTTATTGAATTCGTACAGGACCCCTAGGTGCGAATAGGATACCGATAGGCCAGGGGTCATTCCACGTAAAGTAAGCAAATCGGCTGTGGCTGACACATCACCAATTTTAATGAAAATTAATTTTTAAATAGATCACATATAGTAATGATGAACTGCCGAATATTAGATGTCCAAAATGTATATATTTTTTTTATTGAATTTCAAATTTCAAGGTCACACATATGTAGTTTTTTTAGCATTGTCTGTTTGAAACCCTATATTTCAATACGTTATTGACACAAATTAAAACTTTTTTAAATAGTTACATTCTTCAGTAAAAGGTCTTTTAAGAAATGTCATACTATAGTTTTACATCCGTCACTGCTCATTCTCAGGGTTCAGCGAAAATAGAGATTTTGTGCCTATTTGATACAAATTTCAAATTACTCTAGTACCTCTAAAAACGTGGAAAGACAGTATCAAAATTATTCTTAACAAAGCACTTCTTGTATCTAAAAGTTTTGTATAATTTAGTCATAGTGTTTCTTTTCCTTAGTTAAAAAAAATTAAATTAAAATAATTGAAAACAGCGATTTTTCTATTTATTTAAATACAAATTTTATTGTGAAGTACTACTTCGAAAACCTCACGCATTTTCAGTATTATGTGTCAAGATGTATATTACCTGTCCTGAAATTTCCATCATTATAATTTGCTTACTTTCGTCCCTAGAACATTTTTAACTCAATGGAAATTATCGTTTTATTTTATCGCATGATAAATAAAAAAAGACGCCAATAAGACATTCATTTCCGCCTTTGAAAGAGATGTTTTTCCATTCAAGAGCATATAACCCAATAAATAAACACTATTAAATGAATTATGGTATAAAATGTACTTGGTTTGCTAAACCAAAAGCTTTCAAACACCGGCGAATGTTCTATTGCAATCCAGAAGTGTTCCATCAGTGACCGCAGCCATTACGGGAACACGTAACTAACATTGCTACATTCCTATTCCCAATTGTACGTCACAAATACACGTTTCATATTTATCACAATCACCATCAAAACAAGTAAAGAATTTAAAAAGAATTCGACAGCACAAAAAAAAACACGTTTTAATTATAGAAGATGCAAGATTTAAAATGGGAGTTTTACCACAAGTGAATTTGAAAAGGTAATTAGTTAAAAGTCTTATTTCTGATACTAGGTTGAAATTGTTAAACTTGTTTTGCCACTGACTTTTTTCTGCTTTTATAATTCACTTTTTAAGTTCAAATGATTTGGTATTTCTTTTTTGATTTAGGGTTTCATTATCTGTATTTAATTTCTCTGTTATTGAAGTTCTCGTAATATACATAGACTGGGAAGCAAATATTGTGATTTTGATTTTATTATTGTTGCTTTACGAGATTACAATCCTTTATTTTTTACAAGTAATAAATATATTAAACTGTATTCCTGTGAAATGTCGGTTTTATCAGAGATGTCCCTCATTTGATTTCTTATGCCTATTTAGAGTAGAAAATTGTAATTTTGTTATTTTCGTTAACTATTTTGTAGATGAAAGAATTAAAATGCGACTTCCAAACTCTATGAATAATATTATAATACCTAGCATATATGTATACAGGGTGTTTCAGTGAACCGTTTCAGAACTTCTAAGAGGGGTAGGGTACATCCTGACAACTCGAAATCATATAGCAATGTGGGGTCGGAAATGCTTTCCTGAAGCGGTGTTGTACACAGAAGCACCGTAAAGAAAAGAGACCGTAAGTGAGAAATCGTTTTAATAATACATGAAAAGAAGCAAAAGGTACATGGATTAAAGTAAGTGTTCGAAGTTTCTTCCACGGGCTACAATGCACGCCTCATATCTCCGACGCATGGACATCCAAACATTCTGGAATACTCCAGGCATATCTCGAATTTCTCCGGCAGCTACTGCAATTCTTGCAACCAGCTCCTCAACATTGTCAACAGGGGTGTCATAAACTAGCGATTTCAGATGACCCCAGAAATAAAAATCAAGACATAATAGGTCGGGTGACCGAGCAGGCCAACGCACGGGACCACCACGTCCGATCCACTGCTGACCAAATGTGACATCCAGGTAGTTACGAACATCTCCGCTATAATGGGCAGGGGCTCCATCGTGTTGGAACCACATTGTCTGTTGCGTCGATGCAGAAATCTGTTCATCTCTCAAAAGTTGTGGCAATACTTGCTGCAGAAAGAGCAAGTAGGTCCGGTTAGACGAGACGGTAACAGGTAAGGTCCGATGAGGTGATCTCCCATAATACCGGCCCATACATTGACCGAAAATGGAATCTGTGCTGCACGACGTCGTATTGCATGCGGGTTCTCGACCGCCCAGATAGGGTCGTTATGCGTGTTGAAAATTCCTTCCCTTGTGAAGGATGCCTCATCGGAAAACAACACTTCAGCAGGAAAAAGGGGATTTGTAGCACATTTTCCAAGGTACCACTGTGTGAAAACAATACGAGGTGCATAATCATCCGGTTGCTGTGTCTGGACACGCTGCACGTGAAACGGATGCATGTCTTCTTCTCGGAGAATCCTCCAGACGCTGCAATGGGAAACCCCGACTGCGTTTGCTACACTTCGTGTACTCGTTCTTGGATTCCCCTGTACATGCTGCAGCACATTCTGTTCGACGTCTGCAGTCCGTGCTGTTCTTACCCTGTCCCTGTCAGCCCTTTCTAATGAACCTGTCTCAGCTAACCTCTGGTGCAGTCTTGCAAAGAAATTATGACTGGGGATACGCCTCGTCGGATATCGTTTCGCGTACAAACGCTGTGCGGCTGGCCCACTACAATTTGCAGCCCCGTACGCCAAATGCATATCGGCTAACTCTGCGATCGTGTAATCATCCATCCTACTAACTTGGCGTTCTTGTGCGAAATGAAGATTCCCTACACGAAAGCTCGGGATTTTCGCACAACGCCATCTACCGCGTCAGGAAAGCATTTCTGACTGCCCATTGCTATATAATTTTGGTTCGTCAGGATGTACCCTACCCCTCTTAGAAGTTCTGAAACGATTCACTGAAACACCCTGTATTATATACGAGGGTAAGATAGGATTCTAGCGGAGGATTAGGCGGATGTAACAAAAGTATTATACTTCAATTAAATTTAATGAACATATTCACAAAAGTTAATTCAATACCCCACCTAAGAAGTAAGTTATAATATTTACAAAATCATTTTATCTTAAGGAATGTAATTGCGTTCATGTCGCACAGAAGGAGCACAACGGGCTTTTGGCGACGGTTCGGGATCAATCCCAAAGATAAGTATTACCTCTTCATTTTGAACCACAGTCAGAAAACGAGGTAAAACCCAATCAATCAGTTCAATAAAACCTCTTTTATGTTCAAGTATGTCCATTATCTGGTTTTGCCTGTCTTGTGATTGTCCAAATATAGCCTTTTCGTCATAAAACCCAATCTGTCAGTATCAGTTAAACTTTCTTTGTGTACACATATGTCCATTTTATTTGGTTTCGTCTGTCTTGTGATTGTCCAAATATAGCATTTTCGTCATAAACCCAATCTGTCAATATCAGTTAAACTTTCTTTGTGTGCACATATGTCCATTTTATTTGGTTTCGTCTGTCTTGTGATTGTCCAAATATAGCCCTTTCGTCATAAAACAAAATCAATCAGTTCAGTAAAACTTTCATTATGTGCACGCATGTCCATTATTTGGTTTTTCTGTCTTGTGATTGGGTTTTATGGCGCAAGAGCCATATTTGGACAATCCGTCAGTATCAGCAAAACTTTCTTTGTGTGCATGTATGTCCATTTTATTTATTTTTGCCTGTCTTGTGATTTTCCAAACATAGCCCTTGCGCCATAAAACCCAATCTGTCAGTAAACTTTTCACTTAATTTTGCTTGTCTTGTGTTTGGCTACGCATGACCAACTATGGCCTATAACACCTCAAAACCAGCCAACCGAAATTACTTTCCGAATGCATGGGCTCATAATGCTCTCTTCCTCCACCCTCCATGGGGTGGACGAGCTTAAAGAGGAACGAAAACACCCTCCGGAACGAGCTATGCAAATGCCGGAGAACCGAAAGAGACTCGGGAACACTCGGACCCCGCCGGAAATCCCAGCGTGCATTGCACGAGTCCGGCGAGAGATGAACTTGTAACCATCTCCCCCCCCCCTCTTAATCAATTATGCAGTCCTCTCCCGCTGCAGTTACAGTTTTGGATTTAATCTCTGCTCAGGGGCGGCCATTTGCATGAGACTGGATGGATGGACTTGTTAGGAGGAACTCGGAGATTGTGTTCGGAAGGGTCTTTTTCTCAGCCCTCAGATGCGCTGTTATATAAGAGGATTGTTTGTGTCCTATGCGGCCCGGACTTATTGCATCGCCAATCAAGAATATTCGGAATCTAATGCCGGAGTGGGCACAATTGTTTTAATGTTTTCTACTCCAACCCGAAACCTCTAGTTGGCGTGGTGTGGAAGTTTGGAGAGTGGGGTGCCAGTTCGAGTGTTATCTCGCGGCACTATTTTTTTGTAGGGTAGGTGTTCCAAATATCGCCTACCCTAACTGTTTATCTGTATCTTAGCCTCCTGGGTTGGGAAATCAAGCTGGAAACTAAATGAACTGAACATCACTAGGAACTAGTCTTGTTTGGTTTCCAGAGATCACATACCTTCTTTACTTATGTCAGTTTAAGAACTAGTAAAACTTCAAAAAGTTTCCCAAGAGAATTTTCGAGAGAGGGTTCCTACTATCGCCTACCCTTGTTCCTATTACCACCCACCAGGCAAAATGAGGAGCTACTATTAAAAACGAGTTGCTAGTAGAGCATACATACCTACGTTGGGTATTGAATGTATTGTACTTCCAAGTCATTTAAACGAAATTGTGATTTGAAAACACTTCCGCTGGATATTCCCTGAATGGATTGGAGACAAGAAATACGTTGATCGCAGTCTTCAATACTTCAGATCCAAAAGTGTCGTTGATATAACTGATAGGAAACTTGCCGGTAGCGCTACGTGTGGCAAAACCCTAGACCGTCAAGGTAACTCCATAAACTCATACATGCCGCGCATAGTAGCTTGCAAACACGAGTAGGCGATATTAATCACAGGGGCGATATTTGAAACACTTACACGACTTTTATATTTCCACAATATGATTTGAGATTATTCTTAAAATTGTTTTAAAATTATCAACAATAAGTTATTTTGTAAATTTTGAAGACTTCAACATAAAAAAGGTCTTAATAGAAGGTAATGAAAATTTCGAGATTTCGAGGCTTCGGCCAATTTTGCTCTGATACCCTCAATTCAAGTATTCGCGTTTGTTTCAGCTAAAAGATATGGAAAAATATTTTCTTACTCCTAGTCCTTATTTTATATCCTTCATACCAAAAAGAAAAATCAAACATAAATATTTAGAAAAATAGTGCGGATTTTTCACAATTCCAACTAAACGATACATTTTATCGCATTAAAATCAAAACAGTAAATATTTAACACCTCCGCGCTAATCCATAATTTTAAAGCCGTCGTAAAACAAACAGTGAAACAAAAAAATGCGTTTTATTTTCCTATGCGAAATATATAACCAGTAAAACTTCTGACCTGCACGCAGTTAACTTTTTATATTCACTTCGCTTTCATTTCTTTGCTCTCACGTACTCAAATACTCACTTTTATCCGAGCTCTCCTTCGGAGGTATTTATTGCCGAACAAAATATGTGCTGACAATGAACCTAACTAGGCAGAAGCGGTCCTTAGAGAATGTTTTTTACGTTCTCTTTCTTGTTTACATTCGCAAACTCGATTGAACACTTCTTTCCATTCTATGATATGAATAAATAAAACTCGGTGTCAAAAAATTCTATTAAATGTTTGCACATTATTTTCCTTTATTCCATATTACATTGGCGTGGTTAAAAGATTTTGAAGTAAACTATTCCTGATTTAAGGCTACATAAAATAAAATTAAGTTTGGAGAGTGGGTGTCAGCTCCTGACCGCGATTCAAAATTACGCGGCGGGCGTTTTGCTCTATATGTCTGCTACAGTCATACCACAATCCAACACCAGACCTGAGTATTCCCGTCAAATCAATACATTTTTCTACCTTTTTTTACTGTTCCCATTACCCACGTATGCTCGTTCTCAGATCTTTCCCTTCGGTGTTGATCCCGAAACGTCGCCAATAGCCCTTTGTATTGCACCTGTGCTCAACGTTAATTAAATACCTACCTACCATTACTATGATATATAGCCAGCATCCAATTGGCTCCAGCACACCACAAACGCAAAATATAACATCACTAGCAGAAATAACCGGCTTTGTTTGGGTTGAATTAATAATACGTTGATTGAAAAGTCATCATCATTTAATTTTCATAAAAGAATGTTAGCATCATTTAAGTTTATGGGGTTAAGTAACTGGGAAAAAATTTTACTATCCATTTTAACTTCTCCCATCGCTTCTACAATTTACGTCGGACGCAAATATACACTGCTGGCCAACCAAATTGCGACACCAAGAAAGAGAAGAGAGATCGAATCAAAATTTATTTTGTGGATAACATGTTGACCAAGTATCAAATGATTAAATTTATAGACTTCTGTGAAGTGTGGTTCCTGCCAAAATCAGTAGCCAGAGTAGCAGCAATTGTTGGAGATCACCGCTGCCACACGCCTCGTCATTGATTCAGAGAGACTTTGCATGTGTTCTTGGGGTACAGCAGACCAAGCAGCTTCCACACGTTTCCAAAGTTGATCTGGTGTGGCAGCTGGGGATGTAATCTGGGTCAATCGTTGAGCAACCATGGACCACATGTTTTCTATCTGCGAAAGATCAGGAGACCGAGCTGGCCAGGGAAGCAATTCAATCTGGCGATTAACGAAGAACCCTTGGACAATGCGTGCCACGTGTGGTCGCGCATTATCCTGTTGAAATATGGCTGTGGGCAAGCCCTGAAGGTAAGGAAGGACAACTGGCACCAACACCTCGGAGATGTAGCGCTGGTTGTTTAAAGTACCGGCAATGCGTACTAGAGGAGTGCGAGAGTGATGTCCAATACCGCCCCAAACCATAATACCCGGTACAGGACCAGTGTGGCGGTGCATAACGCAGCTGTTCAGCATCCTCGCTCCACGGTGTCTCCAGACTCGAATCCGACCATCGTGGTGTTGCTGACAGAAGCGTGACTCGTCAGTAAAGACAATTTTACTCTACCGTCCACATCTTTCTTTCATCGCACCATTGGCGTCGGAGACGTCTGTGGTTCTGCGTCAAGGGTAGACGAAGCAATGGACGTCTTGCGGACAGACCACTCTGCTGTAAACGGCGTTGAATGGTACGCGCAGACACTGGATGATGCGTTACAGACTGAATGTGCTGTGCTATGGTTCGTGATGTGGCTGAGCGATCCGTCACTGCCATACTCACAATATGTCTGTCATCACGTGAAGTGGTGCACTGAGGTGGATGCGATCGAACTCGTCGGTCCGTTGTACACTCCTGCATCCAACGATCACATATCCGCATTACAGTTGTTTGGTTTCGTCCGACATGACTGCCGATTTCCCTGAAAGATAATCCACAATCAAGGTAGGCCACTATCCTTCCTCTGTCAAACTCGGATACTTGATCAAAAGATGATCGCTGTTTTCTATGATGCATAATTGATCGTTTTTTTTAAACCACAAGAAAGCACAATGGCCGTACTTGAAATAGTCGAAATCTCCAAGCCTTAAATAGCGCTTTGAAGTGGCGCCACAGGCGCGCGTGATGTGCGTCTGGGCTGAAATTCTGATCATTTGCATTTCTCTCCTCCGCTAATGCATGTTGTAAATTTCATATTATTTGCATGCTTCTTTCAGGGTGTTACATTTACGGTGGCCAGCAGTATACATATAAACTGTATCCATCCATATTCGTCGCACTTCTGCTGAAAGTTTTTTCTTCTAATGTGACTACTACAAGTTGATTTTAAGTTTCCGAATGACTACGAAAATTCCCGTTCATTCTTTTTCAGTAAAAATAGCGAATTTTTGGCGGATAGTCTTGCACTTAGTTTTCCTATGAATATGTTTTATTTGTGGCATTCTTGCACCTAGTATGCGATATTTTCAAATGTCATCATCAATATGAGAGGATGGTAAGTTAAATTGTTACGGCATTCGTGACTAATTTAGTCTTGTGGTAGAAATAGATATTTTATAGCGCTTTTACAAAACGAAAAGCACTGCATTCAACGAATGATTCACATGTATCTAAGTTGGATAAGAACAGCTACAAGAGTAAGCAACTTCGACTTTCTGTCACTTAAGACAAAAAATTTCAATATTTCATAATTACTATCTGTGATATTATTCAAATATCAACACAGTCTTGTTTAAAATTCCCTTTTTTCAAACAGACATACAGTTTTAAATTGAACTCTTATGGGTACTGTTTTAAATTCACAGAAATTCGGTTTCTAAATAGTAGAAAGCACGTACCTATTTCGAATGATAGATACAGTGCGTATCGAAATGATAGGTCCACTAGTAAAATCGAAAGTTATGTTGGTAAAAAAAGTTTTACTGTGTACAAAGTACTATTTTATAAACTACGTTAGTTCATAAAATGAAAAAATTATGCATAAATAATATACAAATCATAGGAATTATACGGAAGATAAAAATTATGTGAAACAGCTGTTTCAAAAAGATAGGTCCACTGAACCAAACATCGAATTAGTCTTCAACTAATACGAAATTTTCCCACCGTTTTTCAGAATAAGCTCATAAATTCTATTCGGCATAGTTTCTACAAGTTTTTGTAAAGAGTTTGTCTCGATTTTTGCCCAATCGGAGGAAATAGCGTTTTTTAAGTCTGTAGTACAGTTGTACAGCCTTCCGCCTGCATACATTTATCTTGTGAGTATGGCCCATGTGTTTTCTACCGGATTCAGGTCGAGGCTGCAAGGTGACCAATCAATAATATGTACATCATTATCCAGAAACCATTCAAAAATGGACTTTGCAGTATGCACAGGAGCATTGCCCTGTTGGAACATAAAGAACGGGCCTCCAATGTGCTCTGATTGTGGAAGAAAATATTGTTCAAGCAGCTGTTGGTAGGCTGCAGCATTCAAACGATTGTCTACAAATGCTATATCAGTTTTTCCTGCACGTCCAAATCCGGCCCATACCATAATGGAACCACCTCCAGCTTGCCTCTTCGAGAATATCTCTCTATCTTTACGCAGATCGTGGCAGTAATACTGCCAGCCATCTGAACCATCCAGGTTGCATTTTTTTTCATCACTGAATGTCACTCGATGTCAGTCTTCTTTCCAGGACATCACTTCCTGTGCAAATTTCAATCACTTTTTTTGTGCTCTTTAGTTAATTTCGGGGCCGCTTTCCTCTTCCAGCAAACTAAATTGTCGAACTTCTTTACCACTCTATGGGCCGTAGATTTTGATATTGGAGGGTTTTGTTGCCTGACCAACGTGGATAAGCTCGTATTTTCAGATTTTAAATCCTTTACGATACTCCTTCTTTGTCGAGGTGTCACTTTTGATGGCCGCCCAGATGTTTTTTAAGTGCCATAGGCATTTCCAAGTCGCACAAAATTGTTTACAGCATTATGCGATCTGTTTAAAAGTTTAGTTATGTCTCTTTTCGATTTTCCACACTTCTTAAATATATCAATTTCCCCCTGCTCAATCAGCGGAAGACTGCAATGACGAACTATTTCATTTGATTGCAATGTGATGTTCAAATCTGTTTAAATACCTCCACAGCAGCCAGCGTAATCAATCAGTAAGACTAAACTGTGATATTTATGCAAATTTTGTGGAAATAAACGTTTTGGTGCAAAGATTTATAAAGGTGGACCTATCTTTTCGAAACGATCTCAAAATGAAAATTTGCGTAAAATAAAAATGAATTATTTATTTTTAACAAATTGCTTCCTAAATAGTTATAACGATTATTGTATAATTATCTCCACCAAAAAAGTGATTCTTATTCTAAATTAAGAGTCGAAACTTTGAAAAATGCGGGTGGACCTATCATTTCGATACACACTGTATAGTTACTTTACTATGAAGTACAACTTTCAATAACACCGAATGAAACACGAAAAACAAATGAAATTTAATTGATTTTAATCGTTTTTCGATGAAAAGTTACATCAAAATTTTGAAATATATTTGAGCTACATCGTATGACTACCCATTTCAATTTAACGTAAACCATCTTTTCTTAAATTCATTTTTTTATTTACTTGTTATATTAAAATAAGAAATTACACGCTTTAAGAATATTTTGATGTGTATATTTTATTTATTTTACGATACAGCAATCTGGTATTTAACCAAAGATGTAAAGAAAGTTGGTCGAAATATACATATACCTCCAAGGAATTATAAATGTCTCGTGATAGCTTGAAGGAAATAAATAAATCTTTAAGATCTAACTCCTGAATAATATATATGCAGTAAGCGGAACACATAAACGCACAGCGAAACAAAACTCCAATCCTTGAAAAAAATGCAGAATTCTGAAAAAAAAATTTTGTTCTAACTTGTTAAATTTTGACTACCTGAATATGTTCTGAAATAGAACAATTTGACAAAAGACGAAAAATATTGACAAGAACAATAATGATTTATAAGCAAAAAGAATCCTCAAATATGACCGCAACATCTAGTAATACCCAAACAAAGAATTTTCAATTAAATTAAAAAAGGAATCATTTTATTCTGAAATTGCCAGATACCGAAAAACAAATTTAAGTTTTATGATCAATGAGTTTTTCTTTTAGGCTTTCGTGTTCCATTACAAAATGATAGTTATGTAAAATTAAATGCTTTAAATATTCTTTCTTCATCATTCAAATATTTATAAATATTATTTTCATCATGGGAAGAAGTTAAAAGTCAGTTCAAATATGAATATTATAATTTAATTTGTTTTTAAAAATTATTTTTCGATCAACACAGGTAACGCAATCTGAGCTGCGTATATCAATCGTTTTATACACAATGTTATTTCTATGGCGATTTCGAATTGCTTTTGGCTTAGGCCTTAGGTTAGTTTTAGGCATCTTCCGAGTCTAATTTTTCAAAATCCTTTCTTAGTGCACCCCTACGGTAAAGAAGAAACACCCTGCAAAATTTCAGCTTCCTAGGACTTTCAGTTCTTGAGATAAATTGATGAGTGAGTCAGTCAGTGAGTGAGTGGTGTTTGAATTTTATATACACTCATGTCCATAAATTAAGCATAATTCAGAATCACACAGAAATCAAAATCTAAAATAAAAATTACACCTGTAGAATTATCGCACAGATCGTCAAGAATAATATCCAAATTACAGGAAGCCATCAGATGACGCCGATTGTACGTCACAATGACGAGAGTGTAAGAGAGGTGATATAAGGAATGGTAGCAAAGAAGTAAAATTGTTTACAAGCGTTCTGTAAGCCGCTCAGTGCCACAACCTAATAGTTTTGGCACAGAGGACGCATGTCGATGATTTTTTTACGTGGTACAATTATCGGCCGCCTGGAATGTGGGCGTACTCAGACGGAAGTTTCAGTGGAACTTGGAATCGCCGAAAGTGTCATCTCTAGGCTTTGGTAACGATTTCAAAATGATGGAAAAGTCAGTAGACGTTACGGTGCAGGTCTTCCACCGAGTTACAACGCCAAATGCCGACCAGTATTTGGCAGTAATTGCAAAAAGAAGCAGATGTAGCACAGCATCCGACCTTTCTCGTCAGCTATCTTCAGCCACGGGTTCGTCTGGGAGACATACAATGCATTAAACATCATACCAACCATGTCATGTAAAGTTTTTGTAAGGTCGATAATTGTTGTAAATGCTCCAGTGAACAAGAATCGTAGTTTTTATGAATGGTATCATACATACACCATCTTTTTTGTTCTTTATCTTTTGTTTAATAAATGGGCCTTTTTGAATAAGTCACCTTTGTTTTGTTTCTGACCCTTTATTTACCGGAGCTGGCATTATCCTTAATTTATGGACATGAGTGTATATAGATTCTCTATTCTCTATTTTTCTAATACCAATTCTACTGTGTTTAGCTCCGAAGCACACGATGAGATTCATTTGACGTCATTTAAAACCAAATGACGTAGATTCGCTTCCGGATCAATTATAATTTTCCTCAATAATAATTTAAATCCTGTCGGATTAAATGCAATTACGTCATTACGAAAACTTCTGTCCCTTCTGTTTCTTTTGTATCAAATCAATTCTTGTAGCAAAGTCTGCAAGAAAACAGATTTGCTCGTGAAATTTTGTTTGCATGGTAAATATATAATTTTGTACATGATCATTTTTTCAAATTGTACATGATCATTCATTCAATACTGTGAATTATTTAAAATATTCCGTTAGCTACGAGTATGAGTAAAAGTGCTTTGAAGTATGAGTATGATTGAAATCGGTAAAGCATATTTCATTCACTGGAATTTGTAAGCAAATCATATATTTAGGGATTTCGAGAACCCTATCGTTCATTTGCTCGGAATTTGACGGCTTTGAGATGTTTCCTAATTTACAGTATTTCATCTTCTGATCAGTTCCGTTTCACGAACAAGGTCATTAAATAATTTCCCTTAAGGGGGAAACCAGTTTAGGAGGCCGAAATTTTCGTGAATTTTTTTAACAGGGAAGAAATAATCAGAATTTGTTTAAACTTAGAGGATATTTTATTAATGTTTTGAAGTACACGTTGTAATTTTTTCAAGTCATCTCCACCGGACATAGTGGAGTCAGAAGCTGCTGTCCATGGACGGTTGATATCAGAGTTTGCTGCTCGTGGGAAATCCGGAAGTCACAATTTTTATCTGAAATCATCATAATATTTTTTTTACGTTCGCAACATATTTTCTAAAAATATGGACTAAACTCTGATCAAAAAGTTGAAAATTGCATGTTTTTGAGGTGTTTGAACAAAATGTCATGTTTTCATACCACGTTTTTCACTTTTTTTGCATTAAAAAAATATTTTTAATAATAATAGCATCCCAGAGTTTAGTACATATGGATTGTAATCGAATAAAGAATATTCACACAAATTTTAAGAACGATTGGTCAATAACTTTTCGAGCTAGAATTCCCACGAGTTTGAAAAAAAGGCGTTTCGAAAAAAACATATTTGAAAAAAAAGTACCGAAAATGAGAAATTCAGGGCAGTAATAAATGATGTAAACTGCTCACCAGTTAATCAGCTATTCCAGCACCCTATAGCAACCCTTCTTCTTCTTCAAACGCATCGTTTCGGGCTTGCATCTCCTCTTGCCGAGCTTCCTTGGTCTCCAAAGCGCTGTGTGTATTCTGTCTTTTCACGCGCCGCTCATCCATTTCCTGGGCAAAATTGAAGCTCTGCGAGCCAACTACAAGTTTTAGTCCGTTCATCAGCATTAGAAGGGCTGAATTTCCTTTATTGAATAACGCAGTAGCCAAGAATGCTGCAACCTCGACTACTTTCAGGCCAGTATGTAGGTGTTTTGGAGCCAAACGGTCGAATTGAAACTTTCATTGGCATTCTGCGTATGACCGCCTAAACATCTCGTCAGCAAATCATCTTTCGATAAATCTTCGTATATTGGAAGAATTTCTTTCTGAACGTCGGGGTGCCATGGAGCATCTGTTTCGGCACTGAAACGACGGGCGTTCACTTTAGTGCTCATAGCATCGGAACAAATCGGTAAATGGTAATGGTAATTTTAGTTAACGTCGTACTAGAGCAACACAACGGACTATTGACGACGGTCCGGGATCAGTCCCTTAAGGGAAAGATCCGAGGACAACACCTCGTCATTTTGAACCACGGTCAGATGACGAAGCAACACCTGAACTGGCACCCCACTCTCCAAACTTACACGCCAACCCAACGTGAGGACTTTCGGCCACGACAGATTTAAGGTGCACCAGCCGCCTCTACACCATACGTTTACAAACATCCATGCCCGGACCCGGATTCGAACCAGGAACCTTCCTATCTAGAGGCTAATATCTTAACTACTATACCGATTGGTCGGCTCAGAACAAATCGGAATTTTTTTTGAAACTTTGGCAACATATTCTTGAAGAGTTTTACTAACAATTTATGGAATTAAAAAAAAGTCGATTTTTTTCGAACCGTCTAAACTGGTTTCCCCCTTAACTTAACGATTCGAAAACATCAACAAGTGATCGTTCTCGAATAGCAGGCATATACACTACGTGGACAAAAGTATTTGGACACTGCAGAAATTCGGAGTATGGTCCAACTTAGGGTGATGTCCTTTTCCTGGTTAGGTCTCAACCTATTGCTTTATGTACCTGGTACCATGAACGCTGACGTGTACCTCGACGTTCTGGATCATTCGGCCTTGTCTACACTCCGGCAATACCACGGCGATGGTGGTTGTTTCTTCCAACAGGATCGAGCTACATGTCATACTGCAAAACGCTTGCTGGACTGGTTTCCTCAAAAGGAGGTGAATTGGCTTGACTGGCCTTGTAACGACCTTCCTACAGATGATTACTAATAGGTTATAAGAACAGTTGTGTTCTAGTTGCTATTGTTCTAGTTAGCGAATATCGATGTGTGACTGTGTTGTGATACGATCAAGGAATGTTGGGTGCAGTTCTGAAAAAGAGCACGAATAAGACAGATTCGTTGTAGACTTGAGAGGTGTGAGACGTGTTTTTGCACCGGACAGTGCGGAGTGTTTTTCTGAAACTTTGTAGTGTGCTGTAAAATAAATGTGCGTGTCCAATTCAGGTATGCAGCGTCCCTCTGTTCTTGGCCACTACTACACACACTGTCTATCAAATTAGACATGGCTTGGTCACTCTGACAGTTCAATCCTATCGAGCAGTTGTGGTACAAACTGGAGCGACGAGTACGACACCACCACCACTATCATCACAACAATCTCTTCTCACTGCCTTGCCAGAAGCATGGCGATCTATTCCTGCCCAAACTTACAGAAAACGTGTTGCAGCTGTAATACAAGCAAAAGGAGGGCCTATCCGTTACTAAATAGAATAATAAAGCACCTTTTCTGTAAACGTTGTGGCCAAATACTTTAGTCCATATAGTGAATGTAGGAACTTGGGGGGAAAATCAGATTAAAAAAATTGTATATTTCAGAAAAAGGAATTTAAATTTGATCCAATTGAAAAATCCATATTTTCAGTACTTTTTAAGTCTTTCTAATTAAATTAACATAACTATCTGCTCTAAAGGTTTACAATTTTTCAGCAAAACACAAAAGAGAGTTTTTCTAAACACTTAAGGAGGTAACTACTTTTAAGTTGGTGTGCGTTTTGAAAAAATATATTTTAATTTTTATGTCATTTTTAGATCTGTATCTAATAAAAGTTTTATTTCAGAGATAAAAAAAATTCTAAGTAGGTCTCAATAATATTATTATTCCATAGTATATTATTCCATTTAGTACGCAGCCTTGATTTGGATTTACCCACGCATGGCATTTGTTAATCGCCATATACAGTTGAAAACATATTGAAGGTTTGATATCAAAAGTGTAAACTTAAGGAATAGTAAAGCATACATTAAAATGTTCAGTTTTCACAGTGAATGAAATACTAATTACAATATTTTAATTCATAGTTTCCAAGACTAATTTTCAAATATTTATTTAGGGCAAATGCAAATTTCTACAGAATATTTTCTAAACATTGTCAATTGAGATACGAAATCTGAGCACATTTCACCCGAGAATCAACCAAGGATCTAGATTATCAAAAGAGAAAACTTACGTTACAGGAGGGATATAAAATTGAATGAACTAAGAGTTGGTGATCCTTAAGTAATGCCTATTGCATGGTTTCCCCGGCAAGATGAATGTTTCTTTTTTTATCAGGTCTTTCCATTCGGTGGGTTGGAAAACGTCCTTTGCATTGGCACACAGGAAATGTTCAACATATTTCCTGAGATCGGAGTCCTGGTGCATGTCTGCAAGTATCAAGGCACCACACACAGTGGATAGGGACAAATTGTACTTCACGGAGAAAATACACTGCTTCTTCAACTTCGAGAAATGGTATTTGTCTGTAGCCGAGTACAATTTGAAGGTGTCTTCTGGTTGAAGCTCCAATACAAAGCCTTTGTACAAAAAGTTCCTCATGTTCTTTAGTTTCCGGGTCTATGTCGGTGATACGAACGACACAAGTTCTGTTATCTTGTATCTCCACTGAGCATGGCTCGGAAGACAGGAGACCTGGTGCATAAAACGGACTTGTGGACGGCTAATTCAAGGTCTTCAGAAATAAGTGTCACATCAGCGAAATTTCGGTCGTGCAGCAGTTCATTCACATCGTGGCTTAATGTATCTCCTTCCATCGGGCAAAATGTCTGAACATTAGGTCCACCCTATCCTCAGTCATACGAGTTGTGGAATTCGCATCTCAGAGACAACTGATCGTTATCTAATAAGGCAGATTTGCGATTCTGGAGGGTGCTTAGTTTGATAACAGGTGGGACGAACCAAACTTCGTAGTCTTCTCTAAGAAGGAATTTGTAGTTTCTTGATCAACGCCACTCCTGTCGAGTACGGACTTTGCATTTCACGAGGGTTCGTTTGAAGTTCCCTTCCTTCCTCTGGATGTCGATCCTGATGCTGCTGTTCCAATCTCCACTCACATAGCAGGACAAGAGGTGTTCTCTCGAAGGGCGGACAGGACAGAAATGTTTATCTTCCGCGTGGGGACTGCATTTGGGTTTAGAAATCCTTGATGGTCCATGTGATCTGTTTCCGCTCTGTGGGGATTCTGATGCTAAAGGTACATTGAGTGGAATAGTGTTTACTGATAACAGGAGATTTTATTGTCGCGATCATTGACAACTGAGGACATTTCTCCAGAAAAACTGCAATCCCAAGAGAGGTTGCAGGAACTATCAGCGTTGCTTTTGATTCTTCTGGAGATTATTTTCTATCTGTCACTCGCCACATGCAGCACTGTATTGTATGAACGTCATTTGGAAAGAACCTGTTATTATTACTGAAAAGGGTCTTTAGCCATAGGAAGTTTCGGCATCCCAGACTATCATCTTTTTTAAATATGTCAGGTTTATGGCCAGTTCCCTTTTGTATCGATAGTTCAATATCAACGTTCACCCAAGTGAGTATATATATATATATATATAACTATTTCGTCCTACTCTTCTTCCTTGCATGTCCTAGAAAGGTAAACCGAAACATACACAACATCAAAATCCTCATGTCCGTTTGGAAACAGTTCCAATTGACATTTCGTTTTCTCCAACGTGGTCACTACAAATTCGGGTCTCACTATACGTTCCCTCTGTTCTGCGGACACATACTGAAGTTTTCGATACGCCTGGTGAAAATGAGTTCATCTTTCTTCTCATCGTATGGCATGGCGTTGAAGAAACTTGAAACCTGATATTCACCAAATCCACTTCAAAGGTAATGTCAGAAGCAAGGTGGTAGGTGGAAATGTTTATCGGTTACCTCTCAAAGCAATCGAAACGGTGGTAGAATCTCGAAAAGTGGAAGCTTTCGAATGCTATAGTTCTTGCGATTTCTGCATGTAATGCACTTTAGCACGCGTTTTCGTTGATAGCAAACGCGCTTTTGATAACACTACATGTGAACAGGGCCTCAAAGCAAACGAAAGTTGAACTGTGCTATTTTTATCATTACTTCATAACAGACCTATCGATTACAAATAACGTGAGTTCTAAAGTTGCGTGAAAAGTATTTGAATCTTAGATGGAGCTGACGTCGTTGACGTCACGATCCTTCCCTGCTCTCCTACACCTTGCAGCTTTTTTCTGTTATTAGTTAGAACCTTTATTTAAATTCGAAAGAACCTTATAATTCTTAATTTGATTGATATTTAATTGATAAATTAGTAATTAAACTTTAATTTCTAACTAATTTACGACAAATGGACGTATAAGGTTCGCTGTGACTTTGGGAGGGTTGCAAAAAAAAAAACCGCATGAAAGTTATCAGATATTCAAAAGTAAACAAAGAATTTAATTTAATACTTGACATTGCAATGATTGCACAATTTAAAAAAAATTCCGTTTGATTTTTGTAGTCGCGAAGTGCCAAATTAATTCTAAATATTTTCATCATACAATCTGTTTCTAGTTTCGATTCGCTAATATTCAAACTGAAACTAATTCACAGATATCAATATACAACGTGATTTTTTTAACTGACCTGTGGCTCGATCTAACAACCGAAATGGCACCAAACTCGGTATGGAGACTAATAATAACATGGGAAGAAGATTCCGTAAAAAAGTTTTATTTCCAAAAATCGCCGATAGGGTTATTAATGGCGATGTACAATGTAAAAGTGTTACATAAAACATAAAAAATAATAACACATACAAAATTACAGTGAAATGTTAAGCTTTATTCCCAACATTCACTTCCCCGGCGAGAAATTCGACCCCATTCAATAGAACCGCCGTTCTCAGAGACTACATCGTGCATTCTCTGCACTACATTCTCTACAGCCGTACGTAACATGTTACAAGGAGTATTTCGCACTGTCTGTGATATGTTTTCCTTTAAGATACTCAAGTTTGTGAGTCCAACGACATAAACTTTTGATTTCAATTAAGCCCAAAATCACATGGAGTTAGGTCAGGGAAACGAGGCGGCCATGCAACTGTAAAACTGCGACTGATGGCTCTTACATAAATGAAGTAATGGCGCAACAGCTGCTGCTCCTCAACACTAATGTGTGCTGGTGCACCATCCTGCATAAAGATTGTCTGATTGAGACATTTTCTTTGCTGAAGTTGTGGAATGAGAAAATTAGTCAGCATGTCGTGACATCTTTGTGCCTTAAGGGGACCGGGAAGGCCCTATCTCCTCCATGTTGAATTCACGAAATTCAAGACCCTTTTTCTCAATAACTATAATAGTAATCAACACAAAATTTTTATGGTGGTTAGACTGATATGTTATACAAACTTTAACAGCTCACTTTTTTTTATTTAAAATTTTTAATTTTATAGAAATTTTTAACTGAATATCACTTTTTAGATAGCATTTTTTAACACATTTAAATTTCTAAAAAATCCAATTTTCAAGTTTTGAGAAAAATGGATTTAAACATTTCAAATGAATTTTTATAAATAATTTTACGTCTAACCTTAATGAAATCCTGATTTATATAAAGGGTGATCTCTTTCATTTTTAATACATGTATCTTCAATTTTTTTTAATGCTTTTCTTTCTATGGCGGGCCTTTTTACTGTATTCGGAGAGTTTTCGCTCTCCATCGATAACACGGTCTTAGTCCAGTTTTCTCAAATATTTGTATAAAATGGCAGCCTGGATTGATTTTAACTCTAGATAATGTATAGCACTTTATAATATTTCCACTGTTGCAGCAGGAAACAGCATCAAACACTCCCAGTTTTAAAGTTTGGATGGTTACAAACACATTTTTTGGAACGCGAGTCCAAATCACATTGTTCACCGATTCATTTGGGTTTTGAGTCTTTCCGTGAACACATTTTTTCAACAATTCTGGATTCGCCAAGTCTCTGAAATTTGATTTAATTGTCTTCAAAATGTAGGCAGTATAAGGCAAGGCAATATGTGCATGTTTATCATGGTAATACACATCACTCTTTTAGCTACAGCACGTTGAAATTTCCACCAGCTTTCATTCCCAACTGGACAAAGACCGTGATTTGGATTTAAGTTACTTGACAGTAAATAAAAATATTCTGCCCAGACAGATTGTTGCATATTGTGCAGAAAACCAACATTTATCCTTATTGCTAGTCCATAATAGATCAAATGTCATGTCTCAGAAAAGCTAACTTATATCTCATGGTAAAATTAATAAAAATAGTTAGAAAAAAACTAAATGATTACAGTTAACTCTACTGTTACCAGATTATCGAAAATAATTTGAGTAAAGTAAAGTAAAAAATATAATATACATTGTTGAGCAACAAAGATTAGAAATGTCCACAAACGGTTTGTTTACATTTGAAAGGCCGTGTCAGATGTGAAGTGCTTATTGGAAACGTGCATAATTTTCAAACTTCCTCTTATTCGATTACCTAGTGTGATATATCATTGGAAAGAGGAGATTTTGAACTATATAAAGGAGCAATAAAATAGAAATTGATTTTTTAGTCGAATTTTGCTTTCCCGGTCCCCTTAACGGTTTCTAGCCCTCTCGGAGTGACGTTCTCAAAGAAGAATAACCTAATGATGAAATCGGCTGTGAAGCCACACCAAACGGTGACTTTTGGTGGATGCAAAGGAAGTTCTTCTGGTCTGTTCAGTAGCCCAAATTCGGCTATTTTGTGTGTTAACAGACCCATTCAGATGAAAATGGGCCTCATCTCTCCATAGAATTTACCATGGGAAACAACCATCGTCAACCTCCATCCTGGCAAGAAACGACAGAACAAATGTCAGTCGTTTATCATAATCACTGTGTTTGAGTTCCTGCAAGCGGCTGATTTTGTATGGATAGTAGAGGAGAACTCGCCGCAAGACTTTCCATACCGTGGAAAAATTCAGATCCAATGTCAGATTCAGATGTCTAGAGACGTCCAGGGAAGCGTAGGGACACTACCCTTACTATCGCACGCCACACATGCCCACAACAGGGCGTTAGGGTCTAGGGTGCCATCTCTTTTGATAGCCGGACCCCTTTGGTAGTCATTTCTGGCACTCTTACAGCACAGCGATACAACATTCTACGACCGGTTGTGTTACCGTTTCTTTTGCGATACCCCAGACTTACTTTTCAACAAGATAATACCCGGCCGCACACTTTTCCAGCACTTTCTTGGCCAGCTAGGTCTCCTGCTCTCTCTCCCATAGAGCACATTTGGTACGTTACGGGAAGGCGATTGCAACCATCCTGGAACGTTAACCCTTTAATCCGACAGTTGGAGACAATTTGGCCAGAAATTCCACAGGACACCATCCGGGAACTTTTTGAGTCTATGCCACGCCGGGTGACAGCTTGCATCCGGGTCAGAGGTGAACACCCCTTATTGACTTCCTTTGTAACGGTCAAACTCTGAAATAAATCATTCAATTGTTCTGAAATTTGAATCGTTTGTTTTTCTATGTATGTTTTTCACGTCCACCCCCATATTGTTATCGCAATTCTTCTTAGTACGTCGGTTTGTTTTTGTTATAGAGAATATGTGTAATGTATTTTGCCAAAAAATTCCATTTTCATTTCAAAACAGCTTTATAGACAGTATTGAAAAAAAAATACTGTTTGCTAAATTCATCATTCGACAGTCACCAACGTAATTTTTTGAAAACGCATCTCTTATTAGGTCAATTTCCCCTATTGATTGACACGTAATTTAGAGCTGTTAGTTATCAAGTTAGTTATTGTTATTTATTCAGTTTATTGTTATTTATTCAGTTTATTGTTATTTATTCAGTTAGCTATTGTTATTTATTCAGTTAGTTATTGTTAGTTATTGTTATTTATTCAGTTAGTTATTGTTATTTATTCAATTAGTTATTGTTATTATTGTAGTTTAGAGCTGTTAGTTACTGTTAGTTATTCAGCACCACTACATTTTCGTGGAAATTATTACTGAGACAGATGTATTTTTGAACTGTGAGATTATTTTTTTACTATTATGAGTAATTAGAATTGTAAATTTTCACGAACAATAAATGAAGGGTATTTTTTAATGCGTGTAAGATTGCCACAACATCTTTCTTTTGAAGATAATATGTCCTCTTTTTTTTTAAGTCAGATCTTTGTTGTCCTCTTTTTTTGGTTGTTCACTTTTTGTTTTCTTTGTTCATCATTTCGGATTGCGTTAAAAATATATTTCCTTTTTCAAACATTACGTGCAAACTTTACGATAATGATATAGCCTCCTATATCGTTATGTAAACCACAATTATTCAAATACGAACTAGATCTAGTACATTGTAAGAAAATTGTACGTATTATTAAAACGCATCAACTTATAAAAGAAAGTTCAACTTCTAATGAATATTGAGCTCGATGCTAAAACGTCTCATAATTAAATCAAATAGATCACTATTGAGAATTAAGATTAGTGTTCGAATTATAAGAATAAGAAATATTGTTTTTATATTATATCAGAAAGAAAAGCAAGACGGACGATTCGCAGCTTTTTTTTAGTTTGGTAGGAAATCGTGTTGCTAACCTAGCCACCTTTTTTGTTTTAAGTCGATAACTCAACTACTACTATTATTTTGTTGTTTAAAAATTGGATTGTTATTTTCTGCAACCTTTTGACAAAAGACTTAAATAAATTATCAGTATTTTCATTTTTATAAATTCGTTCTCGCATTTACTAATTCTTTTCAAAATACTTAAGTAATACGTTCAGTAGATTTTCTTTAAGTTAGTGGTTAATATACCAAGATTCGTCAAAGATTATTCTCTTTTTAATAGAAATCAAACAATTATACACTAATAATGCGTGCTTTTCGTGTCCTCTTTAATTATAAATAATTTTACCAAGTGTTCTATTTTCTGATATTTATCTTCTGGCAACCCTAAATGCGCGCTCTCATTACTTACGATTACTGCGCAGAAAACAATACTAAGCACTCGTGAAACAATAAGGGTTTTCTAGACCCCTCTGTTTTCTTATTTCAGCAGGTTTTAAGGCTTGTTATAAATAAATATCGAAAGGCCCAGTAAGATTTTTGAATGGATTTAGAAGGAAAATAGAATAAGAAAAAAAATTTTTCATTCTTCGTGGGAAGTAAGAAAATCGTGGGAAGAAGGGGAGAAAAAGATTCAGTAGATTCGAATAAGAATGATTTCGCTTTGTGATATTTCGTTTGACGATGTGTGAGAATACTAAAACTCTCGAAACTCCCCAAGAAAATTTTTACATATATTTCTACCCTCACACACACACACACACAAGGAAAAAAAAGGAAAAAGAACGAAAAAATATCTTTCTCCTCTTCGTCGTGATTCGTAAAAGAACAAAAGATATCGACAGAAAAAAAGTTCTTTTTCGCTCGGAATTGGAATTCGCGTCAGCAACAGCAGCAGACGATCCATCTTCGAGTGTAACTTTTACCTAAAACAGATTGGCAATGCTAATCTCGTTCATGTCGAAGTTCTTGTCATTCGATTTAATCTGTTCGATGGCGAATGGAATTCCGAAAAGTTCGGCAGCAGTAAATTAAAATGAGAATTTGAATTTCCCCCAACGGAAAAGAGGGTTCCAGACTCGAACAATCGGAATGCCGGAGTGCTTTATGATCGTTGAAAAAGAACAAAGTAATTTTCTCTGGGGTCTTTTTGTTAATTTTCGAGTAATTGGTTCCATTAAATAAAATGAGAAAACGCAATTCGTACATGTTTAGTTAAATAGACGCAAGAATGTTATCAGTTCATAAACCATCGCTGTTTTAAAGTGCTTCATAAAACCCATTGCAATGCACTCCACGAATTATTCGATATAATTTATGCAGACTTGTTCAGACCAAGTACTACATAGATTCAATGTGACTTAGTTGAGGGTTGACAGAAAAAACAACCTGAAAATTATCTGTTATGTATCATTTATTTTGTTGACATTTATTTGTTATGTATTATTTAAATTTTATACTGCAAAAAGAAAGATAACAAAAGTAAATCAAAAATTTAATTTTTTTTGCGTGACATTACATTGTTTTAACAACTGCTTTAATATTTGTTTCGATTTTTGCAATAGTCAAGAGCAAAATTGATTTTAAATTTTCATTTGTAAAACGGTTCAAAATTTTCTCATTTTTTAATATTCATGAGTGAAAATTTTTTTTTTCACAGATATATAGTTACCCGAAGAGAATTGTCGTTACCTGACCGCGTGGTTCAAAATTACGTGGTATTGTCCTCGAATATTTCCCTTCGGGATTGATCCCGGACCGTCGTCAATAGCCCGTTGTGTTTCTCCAGTGTGACGTTAATTAAAATACCTTCCTAAACAAAGAGGCTTGAACATTTTAGTGTTCCTTATCTGGCAAGGAAATTATATATAGTGTGATTTGTCAAAGTTAAGCTTAACAGAAGTTTAGTTGGCAATGGTAATTTTAATTAACGTCGTACTAGAGCAACACAACGGACTATTGAGGACGGTCCGGGATCAATCAATTAAGGGAAGGTTCCGAGGACAACACCTCTTAATTTTTAACCACGGTCAGATGACAAGGCAACATCTGAGCTGGCACCCTACTCTCCAAACTTCCACACCAACCCAACGTGAACAGGTTTAGTTAGCAAATAGTTAAGCTAACAAATAGTGAGGCGGGCAAGTAGAGAATCAACGGAGTGCAGCGGTTTGTGCATTTTCCTTCAACACTACCCTGCAATAATGGACCGGGCAGCAAGATGTGATGGTATAAGGCAGGGGAAGGCAACCTTTTACATACCATGCGTCATTTTTTTTCACGTACGAGTTCAGATGTGCCATACAACTCAAGCACCTTTTCTACTTTCTTACGTTCCTGTTCCCCTGGCATATCCTTAATAACCTTTTTAATTAAGAGTCATTTCAATAACAACATTTCGATCTGAAACTCATCAAATTTATTTTTCAATTATGAATTTGTTTTTAAATCAATGAGTTCTATTTATATGTTACTAGGCATCTTCATACGTTTTGTTCAATAAGTGAAAATGTGTTCATAAATACGAGCATGCAGTTTTCTTCTTTAGCCAAATCATGAAAATAACTTTCAAATGACCCTTGCAATAACTTGATTTTTTCACTATATGTAGTCAAATTACTAATATCCTCATCACTCATCTCTTTCATGTGTGGAAATTGGCTCAAATCCTGATTCTCTTACTGAAAGATGAACTGTTTTAATTTCATTTTAAATGAATTAATGCTATTTACAAAGCTACGAAATAATTTATTCTTGCCTTGTAATTTCGAATTTATATTATTGAGATGACTAGTAACATCAACTAAAAATGCTAAATCAAATTGCCAGTTATCAAATAGGGTTCTTTCATCAGATAGTTCATTTTCCTGTTTTAAAATATTATAAACAGTATTTTTCAATTTCCAAAATCTCCTCAGAATCTGTCCTCTAGAGCACCTCACAATGAAGGACTATATTCCAAATATAACAATTACAGTATTCCTTGAATTATCGTCTGTTTAATGCTCTTTCTCAAATTTTATTCACACATTTCATATCGTTAACATAGCATGCTGCATTTTAAAGGTTTTTCCACACAGTGCCTCTTGGTGTACAATGCAATGATATTTTAGTACAGGAGGACCAAAAAAATTTCAAATAAAGGTGTAGTACCATTGACTTTACTTATTATTGGCGGTGCTCCGTCAGTACACACTGATGAGTTTACTATAATCTAATTTTAAGTTTTCTAGGCAAGATTTTACTTTTTTAAATATGTCTGATCCTCTTGTTTTGCAATGCTATGACCCCAGACTGGCAAGTTCTTCCAAGACACTAAAATTATCATCAATTCCTCTTACAAAAAATGCTTAGTTGGGCTGTGGTGGGTTTGGATGAATCAAAGGCCATCACATATGTCCGTAGATTCATCCAAAGCTAGAGAAAAGAATGGACAAGGTCTTCCAGTTGCTGAAATAAATCCTGAGAGTTGCTCGACTCGTAACTGTCCGCCTTGATATAGCAATATCGTCTGCTTTCCTTTCAATACCTTTATTACCAAGATGGTGTGCAAATAATTGGAGACAAGGCTTAATTTCTGCGTCAGAAAAATCTTTATTTTTTTACGTCAATGGTAAAGCAATTTCATAGGACGCTTCTGTCATCGTCAAGTCTTCACAACTCACTTCAGCCAAAATATTTTGTCTTCTGAGATTTCTTCCTTTTTCTTAGTCACATATTCTTTTCGTAACTCAGACCCAAGAATGAGCTTCATTTTTCCTTCTATGTTAGTCTGATGCTGCGTTTTATAGTGTCTATTAAGATCATGTCTTCCATTACGTGAAAGAGTACTTTCACAAACAATGCAAAAAAAAATTATGATTGACTTTTTATAAATAACAACTCGTTTTCCCACTGTTCATTAAATTCACGCTTACTATCACTTTACCTACTTCAAAAGAATAAGTAGACTCAAGGATGGAATGCGCCACTTGTAATCATCCAATGCGCCACAGGTTGGCCACCTCTGGTATAAGGGAAAGAATACATGCTTTAATAGGGTGGTAGTAACCTAACACTTGCAACCGTTCTGTGTATACTTTAAACAAGGTCTTGATACACAGCTATGGGTATTTGTTTCCATTCCTGCTGCAATAATGTCGCCAACTCAGCTGTGGATTTCGGACGTGGTTCCCTGGTCCGTAAGCGTCGCTGAAACTCGTCCCACACATGTTCTATGGGGTTTAGGTCGAGACTCTGATCAGTCCAGGGAAGACGTTTGACATCCATATCTCGATACCACTGCTTGACAGAGGCTGCAACATGACATGGAGCGTTAGGAAGATACAAATTATCCAAAATGTTCATGTAGACGTCGGCGTTCAATTGACCAGGAAGAACATGCGAATGTACCAGGCCATACCACGAAAAACACCCCCATACAAGTAGTCGGATTGTATGTAAATCCGCTGGCGTCCGGTCCATTATTGGAGGGTAGTGTATTTCTTTGTTAAAATACTACTGAAATAAATGTAAAAACTTTTGATATTTTTCTTCAGAGATAGCTCACAAATCGGGAATGTGCCCCATCGGGATTCGATTTTCTAGTTTTAGAGAGGTGGAACCCTGAGGAACTCGTGCCTTTTTGTGAAAGTTGGTCACAGGAAAGAGTGGTTTCACGAAACCTCAGGCAAACGTAGATTGCTTTACAAGTAGTGCTGAAGAAACATTTTTTTTTCCAAATTACTCTTGTTAATTCTTTTGATTTGTAAAATATTTGTATTTAATCCATGTTCTTTTCTGTAACCCTACCCAATATTTCATATTCTTAATCGTATCGGAATTCACGCATTGTCATCTATCGATGTTCCTTTACTAGAATTAGTAGCAATTAAAATAAAAGAACAACTGTTCTTGTAACATATCGCATTCGTAGAATGGACGTATTCTGTGTGGAATATCGCAGATCTCATGCAATAATGCAAGTGTTTGTAACTCCGTCACATTTTCTTTTCTGCAAATAGGATCGCATCGCATTTATCGTATCGCAATCATCATCAATTTTCATAGAATCCAAATTCTAAGTCTTTAGAACCGACCAACCGGTTGAGGTGTTAGCCTCCAGATCGGAAGATTCCTGATTCGAATGCGGGTCCGGGCATGAATGTTTGTAAGCGTATGGTGTAGAGGCGGCTGGCGCACTTTAAATCTATAGTGGCCGAAAGTCCTCACGTTGGGTTGGCGTGGAAGTTTGGAGAGTGGGGTACCAGCTCAGGTGTTGCTTCGTCATCTGACCGTGGTTCAAAACTACGAGGTGTTGTCCTCATCTTTCCCTTAAGTGAATGTTCCCGGACCGTCGTCAATAGCCCGTTGTGTTGCTCTAGTACGACGTTAACAAAGATTATCAATTACAATTTACCATTTCAATTTGTATGGTAACGATCAGGCAGATTTTCTTGCCAAAAAGTATAACTCTATGAAACGAGAAACCTCTTCCCTCACTGCTAAACTATTTAAAAAACAATTTATGCAGTCGACGTACCTGTGGCGTAATAACTATTACATCGAGTCCATTTCTATTTTGAACATATATTTATTTACAAGACAGAACGCTGACACAAAGACGATGAAACACAAAGAATGAATGGAATAGGTTCATTCCGACGTGGTCTTTCTGTTACCACGTTCCAAGCCAATCTGACGAATTCCCCATCGGGTAGGGAAGACGCGCGTTACAAACTCCCTTTCATAGGGATTATCTGGAGATCTGTGGCTAAGTTGCCACAGTACCAGGATGAAATCCTATGTAAAATAGAAACTAGATATGGAAAAGACCGCTTTTTGGGTGTTCCTGATAGACTAGTGGCTGCTTTTCGACCATTTATCGGGCATGATTGCATTGCTGCTCATTTGTGTCGCATTGGCGTTCTTAATGAAGCTGCCTGCCCCCTGTGTGACAAAAACGAGCCTATGGACAAACATCACCTGCGTGTCTGTGAAGCTCTCCATGGAGAAACTGATACTTCGAGATACTGTGAAGCTAGAAGACTCTTGGGGTGATAGCCTTCGGCTATCCTTTGAACTTTTTGATGTTTATTGTAGTTGTTCTTCTGCTCACGTTCTTTTTTTGTTTTCTTCTTCATGTACCCCAGCCTTTGGAAATAAAAAACAAAAAAAAAGTTTCGAAGTTAAAGGTTAATACGTTTGCTCTTTCTTTCGGTTTTCAAAATTCTACGTTTTTATAAGACAGAAGTTATTTTTAAGTTTGTTATGCTTCTATTAATGTTGTATTTATGAGTTCCGTTATTTTATGTGTCGTAGATAAATTATTGTGATGTCAACACTGGAATGGCACTGTAGCTATTACTTGATATGGTATTTTGGAATGAGTCCACGTGTTGTAAAACATAACATTTATTACATTAATTGAAGATGGTACACATATGAGCCACAGAGGTCTCAATAGATTCGCATAAAAAAAGCACGGAAGAGCGGCCACACAGGTCTCGACTCTCTCCGATCACACAAAAAACTGAAGACCCTCCGCCGCGTGCAAGGGATCAAGCCTTTTCCCCTTAGCGTTCGTGGTGTTCCGTTTCCTGGATGAAATAGTCCCTTTCTCCTTTCGGTAGTAGGTGGGGAGGCGAAAGAATTCCGTTAATACACTGGGGCATCCTGACGGTGTTCGCCCCGAACATCACTGCACTCATTTAGGCACGTACAATGGGACCTGAAAAAAATTTAAAAAAAACAAAAAAAAGTATCTATTTCACTTTTGAGAGAATTGCTGAAAATAAACATAATTTTTCTCTCCACATTAGTTTCTCTTTCCCAGAGTTCTTTAAAGTTAATTAGTCCATGGTTTCATGTGTTCGGCAGCAGTGGACGTGTTGATAGGTCCTTCGTGACTGCCCACTTTCCTCACCTCGTAACGGTCGTGTGGTTTCCTGTTGATAATTTCGTATGGGCCCAGATATTTTGGTCGTAATTTGAGTCCTGCTCCAAATTGGGTCCTCTGTATCGCTACCAGGTCTCCTTCTGCATACTTTCTTGCAGGTTTCCGCTTCCGATTATACTGTTTTCGGTTTTCTTCTTGCATCCTTAGGATTTGTTCCTTAGCTTCTTCCCTAAGTCCTTCTCGGTTTCTTATGAACCATTCTTCATATTCTTGTTCCAACATTTCTCTGACCTTCAGATCTTCTTTGTTCTTCATTGATACTCCTGTTAGCAATTCAAATGGTGTGATTTTTGTACTTTTACTAGAGGTGCTGTTCAAAATTCTTTGAATTGAGTTGACATATTTAAACCACTTTTCTGGTTCGTTGATCGCTAATTTCGTCAGTACCGGTATCACAGTTTCAAATATTCGTTCGATTTGACCATTTCCTCGAGGTACTCCTGTGGTGATTTTGAAGTGTTCAATGCTTCTTTCGTCGCAGTAACCTTCGAATTCTTTGGATGTGAATGCGGTGCCTCGATCTGAAATTATTCTTGACGGATTTCCGAAAATATGTGACTGCGATTCTAGCTTCTCCAACGCATCACGTGTAGAAGTTGATTTTACTGGATATAGCCAAGTAAATTTAGTGAAGGCATCTATCACAGCGAAGATGTGTTGATAGTGTTTATTTGTTGTCGCCAGAGGTCCCAGAAAATCAATATGGTATGTACTAAGCGGTACACTCCCTTTGGGTATTGGATTTAATTGACCCTCTTGCTTGCCCCTTTTCTTATTCGTCAAGATGCACTTAACGCAGTTCATTATGACGTTCTCCACTTTTTTCCTGAGTCCTGGAATGGAAAAATCTCTTTTCACTAACTCCTCGGTCTTCGCCACGGCAAAATGTCCTTTTTGATGGAATTCCTTTATAATATCTGATTGCATCCTCTCGGGGACGACAGGCAGTTCACTTCCGTTTTCATATCGATATAATACATCGTTTTTGATCAAGTAGTCGTTCTTCTCCCCTCTCATCAATAATTCTTTAATAACTTGAATATACTCATCTTGTCGTTGGGCTGCTGCTAACTTGCACGTTATTTCTTCACCCGTTGGTTGCGGTACTATCACAGCGACATTTCGGCTCAAAGCATCTGCATGTCTCATTTGAGCACTTGGTCGATGAATTATTTCGTATTCGAATTCCTCCATGATTAACGCCCATCTCGCTATCTTAGGGGTTAAGTCCTTCTTGCTCATGGTTTGCTGGAAGGCTGAGCAATCCGTCATTATTTTAAATTTGGTTCCGAGTAGATAATTCCGGAATTTTTTCAAAGCTTCGATCACTGCTAGAATTTCTAATTCATAGCTGCCGTATTTTTCTTGTTGTGCTGTTGTCTTCTTACTCATGTATTGAATTGGATACATCTTTCCGTCATCTGCCTGTTGCAATAGTACTGCTCCGAATCCGTGTGAGCTTGCATCACAATGAAGTTCCAGTGGCGGTCCTTGTCTGAAAATTTGTAGCACCGGCTCGCCAGTCAAGGCCTGCTTTAATTCGTGAAATGCAGTTTTCTCCTTCGACCCAAAATGGAATTCCCTATTATCACGAAGTAAATCACTGAGGGGCTTCGCTATCTTGGCATAATCTCGAACAAACTTTCGAAAATAACCGGTCAACCCCAGAAAACTCTGTATTTGTTTGGCATTTTTGGGCTGTGGGAAGTTCCGTACGGCTGCAGTTTTTAAAGGTGAAGGCTTTATAGTTCCTTTTTCTACTACGTAACCCAAGAATTCTATCTTTCGTTTTAGAAACTGACACTTTTTTAAGTTTAGTTCTAATCCGTACATTGACGCCGTATTTAAAACACGTTCTAATTTTTCTAAACCCTCTACCTCATTCATGGCTGGTATGATAATATCATCTACATAAATAATAACAGTTTTATCTTTTAACAAATCCTTAAAAACGTGAAAAATATATCTTTCAAATACACTTGGACTGGTTGACAATCCAAAAGGTGTCTTTAAAAACTCATACTGTCCCTCGTGGGTAACAAAAGAGGTGTACTTTGTACTCTCCTTTTCTATGTCGACGTGAAAAAAGCCGTTTTTCAAATCTAACGTTGTGAAGACTTGCGAGTCCTCCAATTTGTCCAACACGTCTTCGATTAGAGGTAACGGGAAACGGTCCTTAATTATTTTTTCGTTGAGCTTTCGGAAATCGACACAAAGTCTGTGATTCCCATCTTTTTTCTTACAAAGCACTATAGGGGCAGAATATTCCGAACAGCTGTTTTTAATTATCCCTTTTTCTAACCACTCTTGGATTTGTTTTTCAACTATAAGTTGTTCAGTAATCGGCAACCGCCGAGCACGCTGACTAACTGGAACTTCGTCCGTCAGAAGAATTCTCATCTTAACATCCGTGTTTGTTACTTGCTGAGGCACATAATTTCCTACAATTTGACAGATTCTTTCTCGTAAACAGGGATTCATTATATGGGAGAGATCTGTCTCTTCGCTAGACATATCCAACGCTACGGCGCCTAAAGTGTAAACAAAAGCACCTGCTAATGAGTCATTTTCATGCGCCTTCGATACTTGAAAGTCTACGAGGGGATGTTGAGGGAAACTCACGCGCTCTTCTTCCCCGTGATTTATGACAACGCCTGAAGTTGTTGTTGCTTTGTTTTTTATTTCGCTTCCGTTTTCGCCCCTTACTTCTGACTTCCTTATTTCATTTATGTCTCTATCGGTAACGTTTAATGTTCCCCCAGAAAATGCAAACTTTACCCTTGATAATACGTTCATACCAATTATTGCTTCAAATTGTAAATTCTTAACGACATGCACATCAGAACACAAAGAAATATTATCAATAACAATTTCTGATCGGAAAAACCCTTCGGTACTTATTTTGTGTTGACTTATTCCATTTAAATATATCTTACTACCATTCAATATAGGAGATCCTATTTTATGATAACATTCCTCATTAATTAGAGTTATTTCAGATCCAGTGTCTATTACTGCATTAATATAACACTTTTGAATATAAACACTCTTTTCAATTTTCTTAGGAGTTGCTACATATATTTGGTTTACAGTTTTATTCACATTTGCATTTTCACCTTTAAAATTATATGTACAAGTATTACTCTTATGCCCATAATTTCCACATGCATAACACTTAATTCTATTACTTTTATATGGATCTCTATTTGGTACATCATATAATCAACCTTATTAACATACTTATTGACATTTGTACTATAACCAACAGTTTTATAACAATTATCATAATTTCTACTATTCTGGTTAGCACGAAAGTTCGACGATTCACCTTTATATCGAGTTTCATCTTGCGAAACATTTTTTCTGTATTTATTTACATTCCGTATCTCCATTTTTCCTAATTGCAACCTCGCACTCTCACATATTCCTCTAACTTTTTCACTATAACTTCTGCGCATTTTAATTGATGCCAGTCATCTATGAAGTGTGTTTTGATTTCAAACGGCGCTCTACGTTTTATCTGCTCGGATACCATTAGTTCCCTGAGCTCGTCAAAATTTGTTATTTTGAGTCCTCTTAACCATTCGTCAAAATAATGACTTATTTCAAACGCAAAATCTCGCCAAGTGGCTGTACTTTCCTTTTTATGATTCAGGAATTTTTGTTTGAATTGTTCAGACGCGTAAGTTTAAATCTTTTGAGTAAGATTTCTTTTATGTGTTCATAGTCATTAGATCTTTCCTCCGGTTCGCGAGTTATAATCTGTGCTATCTCTAAGGGTAATAAACCTAGTAAATGCGTTACAAAATCTTCACTTTCGATTTTGATTTTCGTCGCTTGTCTCTCGAACAGCGCTAAATACGTACTTATATCATTGGATTCATTCGAATCAAAACATTTAATTATCTTTGATAATTCCTTTCCTCTATCCCATGCAGTGTTCGATTCTGTCATGTGATTTTCCCTAACTGTTTGTGTCGCATTTTGCAGTTTCAGTTTTTCCAATTCAAATTGGCGTAATTCTTTTTCTTTTTCTTTTTCCCTCTCTAACTGCTGTTTGTCTTTCTCCAGCTGCTCTTTTTCGATTCTTTCAACTATTATTGTATCCAGAAGTGTTTTTGTATACTCCTCATCGTAATCGAGTTGGTTCGTCACTAACTTTTTTAATTTCGAAATTGTCGCATTTGAGGGTATTTCTATATCTAATTCCGTTGCAAGACGGTAAATATCGTCCTTTCTTGCTTTACCAAAATATGACATCTTTATCTTAAAAATGAGCAAAATGTACTCACAGTTTGCGATGATGATGGCTCTCTAGGGTTCTAGTCCACGTTCAATTTGCATGGGGCAATCCCGGCTGAGCCCCCATTTTGTGATGTCAACACTGGAATGGCACTGTAGCTATTACTTGATATGGTATTTTGGAATGAGTCCACGTGTTGTAAAACATAACATTTATTACATTAATTGAAGATGGTACACATATGAGCCACAGAGGTCTCAATAGATTCGCATAAAAAAAGCACGGAAGAGCGGCCACACAGGTCTCGACTCTCTCCGATCACACAAAAAACTGAAGACCCTCCGCCGCGTGCAAGGGATCAAGCCTTTTCCCCTTAGCGTTCGTGGTGTTCCGTTTCCTGGATGAAATAGTCCCTTTCTCCTTTCGGTAGTAGGTGGGGAGGCGAAAGAATTCCGTTCCTACATTATTTAGTAGTTACATTTCACAATCAATTACTTTTTTTGTACCCAATATCGCAGAAAAAGTGAATTCATTTCTTGGTGGTATGTGTGTATTACTACCAAATTCCATTAAAAACCTTTGATCTATATATATATATGGTTGTAGAATTTCCTTTCGTAAAAAAAATATAAAATGTACATAATATATCTTTTAAAATGTTAACAGTTTTTAGTGACTGCTAGCTAATCGTACGTTTCAGTTTTTAGAGGTTGACATAATTTTTCTTTACAAGACAAGACAGACGTAACCACCTCACCTTCGCGAGTTTGAATCCAGCCAAAGACCGTCGTGTATAACGTGTACGTTAAACTTTACGCTGTGGTAGACAATTGTTACCACTGCAATTTCGTTTCACACCAGCGCCATGGTATAGAACAGTGTACGGTGAATGTTATCCCCCTTTTAGGTGACCGCTGGCATCTATCATCATTTACGAGCTGTCAGCGACTGACCTTCTAGTCGAAGAGGATACCTCCTTTTGTTCGGTTCCCTACCGTGATCGTGAAGTGTGAACGCTTTGAGGGTAAGGCAGAAGGTCGCTCGCCATACTACTATGAAACGAAAGTGTCAGTCGTAAAGGCCACTCAAAGCTCTAACGCTCAAGTTTGGTAACTAGGAAAGGGGTGATACTTCCGGTGTGTAGGGGAGGGTTGACATGCAGACGAAATAACTTTTTCTGGACACGATTGGAAAAATCTAACCGCCGCAGTGTATAGGTTAAATCTGTCGTGGTCTCTCCAATGTCTCCAAGTTGTCATGGTGTGGAAGTTTGGAGAGTGGGGTTTTAATTCGTAGTTCAAAGTAACGAGCTGCTGTCTTGGTTCGGGTTTGATCCCGGTCATCGCCAATAGCCCGCTGTGTTGCACCAACCCGACGTTAATAAAAAATACCTACCATGAGAGTTCTGATAAACTTTCGTACTCGCACATTATCATGTTTTACAACCCAGACGCAGAAGAGCGTCTTCCCACAGACGTTCCTACTTTCACTTCAATTTCTTCGAAGGCGTTTCTCACGACCTGTGTAATTACCGTTTCCTTTTTCACGAATGACACGCCACACAATACGAACACAAGGAGAGAGAAAAACGCAGAATAACAAAAATTACCTCTTGCAAAAACGAATGACTCGCCGTAGCGGTTGAGGGCTCTGGATAATTCTGGCGTTGACTCAAAACATGTGGAACTTTCATCTCATTGTGTAGGCGTTTTTCTCTAAACTTTCTTCGAAACCTTTTTCTTCTAAAATAAAAACATTCTTGTTTCGCGCGTTGGCGTTTGGTCTACAAAATTCATTTCGTTCGGATTGATACCATGGTTACTAGTTAGCCTAGATATTTTTTATTTCGCGTTGGATGTTTGGAGACTAACTATCATTATGCAACGCTTCAGCGAGAAACGGGATTTGTTTTGACATTTAAAAGAACGTCGGTTGTATTTTGTTTGTTTTCGGGCGTCACGTTTGTTACTAAATCCCTGAAGATCGAAAATATATTCACGTGATACGTCGGGAATCGGATATGCATTTTATAATAATTATGCAAATTTTGTCTAGTGTTGGCTCATTTCTGAATCAGTCATTTTCTTTTTATGTTCTTCGTTCCAGTAATTTTTTTTTGGTTTGAGTAAAATATCGAATAAAGAAATAAGGGGGGAAATGAACGTTATTGTCTGGGGGAAAGAGTAAAACGTTATTAAGAAATGAATTCGAAAAAAGAACGTTTTTTCATTTTCAGTAGCCTTATTTTTTTTTGTTTCGTTGGGTTTAAATGAAGACGATTTCTTCGAAAAAAAACGTTGTTTTATTTTTTTCCCTCTTTTTTGTAATGTAAACTTATGAATTTATTATTATTTTTTTATTTAAATAAACTCATAAGGGGAAACATAATTGTTTTTTTTAACGAAATGCGTCCGGTAAGGAAACAAACACGCTGTATTCCACTGATTTTTAAAGGTAGATCATAATTACGTAATTTTTTTTTGCGTTCTTGTTTTTTTTTAAATTCATTTTTATTTTATTTTTTCGTTTTTATTTTTAGTTTCTTTGCTGACAACAGATAATTTCATCTTGCACTCATGCCTCGAGACTAAAGGCAGTTTTCATTTTTATTAAATTTAATTAATTAGTGTAATGGTGCTCTTATTCCAAATATAAAGCATGCAAGTGAACATAAAATTAGAGCTTTTCTTGTGCTAATTATGATGGATTGACAATATTAATTGTAAGTAAAGGAACTGTAACAGAAAACATTAGTCAAATGCGTATATATGCTATTGTATTGTAGTACATTAAGTCTATTTTTAACTGTAAAAATATGTAGGGGAAGCTGGGGATATTTGAGACAATTTCCAGGTTTTCTCTTTTTTTCTTCTTTTTTTTTTTTTGAAAATTGGCTAATTATAAACGAGGCCTGGCAATTTTTAAGCTCTTGTTTTTTAAAGTGGTGTAAGTCCATTTTTTCATACAACGAGATATTTAAGGGTTTGAGTTTAAATTAATTTTAAAATATTGGCAAACGTTACTCAATTTGGATGATGTTTTTAACACTAAAACCTGTTAAACTTTATTATGCAATAATAATTATTAAAATTGTCAAAAAAAATAAACTCTTTTTTTTTAAGTGGACCTATACCTATTTCAAAAATAACGGCTGATATAGTGAATAATAAAAATATATTTAATAGTTATCCCATATTAAATGTCGATCTATTCCACTTAATCTCTTCTTTTTTAAAAGAAAGTGTTTGTCTGTTTTTTTGTTTCTTTCGCGGCCGCAAAATCCTAACGATCTATGGCACTTACAGCAATGAGATTTAGCACACATATAGTCCGAATTTTTTGCAATTTTTGGGTCGCATATAACTTTAAAATTCAATCTAGAACATTTAAAAATGAATTTAATAGTTTTATTCTCCATCGGGTTCTCTCTTCACAGCGCATTTCTTACGGGAAAGAAGAAACACCAAAATCGAGACTTTTCTACCCACGTGACCTGAACGCGGACAAGATCCTAAATTTATTTTTTACGTTTCCGCTTTCATTTTGCACGCGGAAAAAATTATTTTTTTCGTTTCCGAATTGATTTTTCAGCCAGGCGATAAATCTTTTAACTGGAGTCACAGTTCTGTTTTCTATCTCCTAGACCGTTAAAGACAGAGTAAAAATTTCAACGCATTTGAAATCTGTGGAAAATTTAAGTTTAGATTGTTACCTAAAAATATGAATTTTTTAAATAAATAATTTTTAAATTGAATATATCTTCAACGGATTTGAAATCGGCGGAAAATTTTATTTCAGATTAATACCTTACACCACGGGCACGGACAACGCCGGGCTAGCCACACGGTGGCTAGTAGAAAATATAAACCACATTTTATTAATGTCTACACGGTAAGGTGTCTTAAGGCTCCCTTGAGACATAGTTATGGAGGTTCGAGACCCCCCCCCCCCACTACATGTCTGAATCATCCTATAATATGGGATGGTTAAAACACATTCAATTTTCAAACTGAATCTACTTTATTTAAGAGCAGAAAACATTTTATAACATAATTTAATTACAACAAACAAATATAATGTATTTAATAATGTAAACAAATATAATGTATTTAATAATGTAAACAAATATAATGTGTTTAATAATGTAAACAAATATAATGTAACTTTTGTGTGTGTCTACATAATCTAATCGATTCTTCATATGTGTTCATACTTTCCTGTGGAAAAGTCAACAAGAAATATCAACCTATCCCTTGATCGCTCAGTGCCTCTAGAATTGACAGGTGTCTGGGTCGTCTGGATGTCACAATTTGCAACCACACTAATGTCTTCGACGTCAGGCTCACAAAACCCGTTTCCCTTTTTTCTGAAAAATTTCACTTCAGTTTCTTCCAAAGTTTTATCCATGTTCAGAAATTTTTCCACAACTTTGGGTTTTGTTGCAATGGCGACAATAGCGTAGTCTCTTGTTAAGTATTGTGTTTTCGTCGAAAAAAATCATGTTTTGGCCTGTTGCCATCTTCATTTGGTTCTCTTATCAAGCATTCCAAATCACAATCTTCTTCATTCCTTTTCTTGCTTGGCTGTGTTTGAAAGCAATGACAACTTCGGTTTCTCGTTCTCAATATCTCTCTTCAAACTTCTCTATTTCTTTCTTGATAGGACTACTTGTGAAAATTCTTGTTTTAGCAGTTTCTCTCCTTTTCCTTTACGAGGCTTTCGAATGGGGTCGAATCTACTATGTGGAAACTGTTACAGGTCTATAGCTCTTTCCATCACGGCTTTGCATTTCCGAAGTTAAAGGCACAAGTGTATGAGGTTCATTAGCTATAATAGTAAAGAATATGTAGCATTTGCATTCTGGATTGGTTCGATTAGTTGCCTCAGAACACAAAAATTCCCTTTCTGTGAATTTGAACGGATTGAATGGATAAATACCAGTTTTCAAAAATCAACTCTATAATCACAGGTAATGGTAATTTTTAATTAACGGCATACTAGAGCAACACCACGGGCTATTGACGACGGTCCGGGATCAATCCCCCAAGCGAAAGATCCGTGGACAACACTAATGAACTGTTCCACTGCCGTATTTCAAATCAGTTTCCGTCTACCATATATCTAGATGTAATTTCCTCAATTCTAGCCGCGTTAGACCGGTTGGAAGTGTAACGGATTGTAACTATTAAATTATAAGCATACAATAGTACATAATAAAATATTGAATAATAATTGGTATACCTAAATATAAAATTAGAAACGTACCTATTATAAATTAATTTATTGTACATGGGAGCCAAAGATCGATGTTTCAAGTATTCCATATACTATGTGCCTTACACCTCTAGCAGAAGAAAATTTTTATAAAATTTAAAACACCTAACCTCAAAAGTTGAATACAAGTTACCTTCAATACAATTGAGCTACTACAATAAAATACAACATGTTGTCTAACAGGTTAAATGTACTATTCAAAATATTAATATCATAGCAACACATGTTGGAAAATTATTTGCTTACAAATTTTAAAGAAAACAAATACTTGCATTTTTCTTGATATCACAAATTAATTCACCGTTCCCAAATGCTTCAACCAAACAATAACAAACTTCCCAGGAATCAAAATTGCTCTGCTGTCAGCACACTTAGTGGGCAGTGTATAAAATGAATATCATAGAAACAGGAAATTATAAAGTGTCTCAAGCCTCCCTGCTTGTCAACCCCAAACCACAGGTTCCCCTGTATCATTAGCCCTCGACTACTGTATATATGTGCTTAGTATTTCAATAGAAATTGGATTGGGTTCGACCCAATGACCGTTGACGCTATAGTAGATTAAATCCCTGCGTTACTTGCAGTTCTATATGCATTACAGCTCTAAAGTTAAACAGGCCCGGTGCACACATCCGGTTTTCCAACGTGCGATGCCACTGCGGAACCGAAGCCTAACTATGCACACATAATCGTGAAATGACGCACAAACTCATTTCGCGCCATTTGCGATGAATATTTTATCAAAGAAAACGTGTTTATTTCGCTTACTTGGTGTAAAAAAGTATATTTTGAAACAAAAGAGACGTTACTGGATACAACCATTTATTAATTATTATTTATATTCCATTTGTTTATGAAAACAAAGTACTTCAGAACGGAGACTCATGTGCGTCGACCTTGCGGCGCCGGTGGCATGTGTGCACTGTTCCATTGGATCTATTGGATCTCAGACCGCACTTGCGTTGCTGCAGCGTCGCCACACGTTGAAAAACCGGATGTGTGCACCGGGCCTTATTGAGAAATGTGCTTTACCCACACACATTTTAGCTATGGCGAAGAGTCTAGTACGCATAACACGCTTGCATAGAGCCGTGGTTGGCAGAGTAACGGATTAGCAACAGAAGGCTTGCGAGTTGGAATCCAACCAAAGACCATTGTCTACAAAGGTTGCCGGTGCACGTTAAATCTGCCATGGCCTCAAATGTCCTCAAGTGTTGACATCGTCATCTGACCGCGGCTCAAAATTACGTGGTGTTTTCCTCGGTCTGTATTTTAATTAACGTCACATTGGAGCAACACGACGGTCCGGGATCCATCCCGATGGGGAAGAAGCGAGGACAACACCACGATCAGACGTCTAGGCAGCACCTACGCTGGCACCTTCACTCTCCAAACTTTCATATCACGCCAACGTGAGGCGACGGTCCACGGTCAAGCCCGAAGGGAAAGAATCGAGGAAAACGCCTCGTAATTTTGAACCACGATCTGATGACGAGGCTACACCTGAGCTGACACACCACTCTCCAAACTTCCGCACCACGCCTACGGGAGGCTACAGTCTAGGATCAATCCCGAAAGGAAAAATTCGAGGACAACATCACGTAATTTCGATTTTTTTTTTTTTTAATCTCTTTTTTGACATATTTTAAGAATTCAGAAAGAATTCTTAAAAGAACGCGTGCACTCTCGCATCAGATTTCCAGGTGCAGTTTCCAGAAAATTTTTCGAGAAGCAAACAGTCCCAGGAGTGGAAAATCTCCCGCATTTTTGAAAACACGCGAAATCCTAGCCATTTCACGCTGCAGCGGCATAACTGAAATGTATAAAAAAACCAATGGACGCATTCTGACGGCCTACACGCCTGTCTCGGAAGGCCTTCAACCGTCGGCGGTTAACCTTGGCAGGAATCAGAGCGTACTCTAGTTTGACATTCAGATTCAAGTTGCAGAAAGAAAAAATACCCGAGAAGACACCTTGCTCACCAAGACTTCACGCTTCCGCACTCTTTCGAATCCGAGTCGCCTCGCGTTGCTTCCACCGCGATGATATTCGGCGACTGAAATTAAGGGAGGAAGTTATTGATTGCCCCCAAGTCGCTTGTACAAGTTCCTTCATATCTATATATCTCGTGTAAAAACACAAGATATAACTATTGGGTCATCCAGAAATTTTTTAACGAAGCCGTATAAAAACATAAAAATTTTATTAAATCACATAAGCACTATTTTGTTCTATGACTTTTTGCCATCTTTCCTGCAGCTGGAAAATTCTTTAAAAAAAATTAATTAATAGGCTTATTTGTAAAGAAGTTGTCGAGGTGCTATTTGACAGTCTCTAAAGAATTGGAACTCTAGGCCGTTCAGAGAACTTTGAAGTGACCTGAAGAGGTGCAAATCTGAGGGACAAGGTCTGGTGTATATGGAGGGTGACATAAACAATTTCAGCCATACTCAATAAGTCTTTGTCTGACCTTCAGTGAAATGTGGTGCCGCGCATTGTCATGCTGGAAGAAAACACCTCGACGATGGGTCAGTTCTGGTCGCTTTGCTTCAATTTTTGATTTTAATATTTCCATTTGAAAACTGCTTTTTTTTTCCGAATTGATTGGGTTTTTTATGGCAACAAATCATAATAAACAATTCTTTTGCATTCCCACCCTACAGAAAGCCGTTTACAGAGGAGGGTGACCCAATACTTTTTAAAGCTCTGTGGAGTTCATAATTATAATTCCATCTTCTGGTGTACAGTCTTCCCTGCATGACTTCTGACAAGTTTTAATCTTTTTGACCAAAGGATTCTATTCTAAGAAAATAACAAGCGGTATCTTTTCAAATAAATTATATTCCAACCAATATTTCGAAGCGATTTTATTCTAAGAAAATGATCAATGGAATGTTTCCAAACGATTCTATTCTACAATTAAATGTTTGCAAACTATTCTATTCTACGTAAAGGAAAAATGGAATGTTTCCAAGTTATTTTATTCTACTGAAAGGGCGAATATATAATCCTTCCAAATAAATTATATTCTGACGAAGAGGCCAAATGGAATATTTCCAAGCGATTATAATCTAATTGTAAAGGACCAATAAAATCTTTTTATACGATTCCCTAAAAGAAAAAAGGCGAATGGAATCTTTCCAAACAATTATATTCTAATTATATAGAACCAATAATAATCTTTTTAAACGATTACGTAAAGAAAAATAACGAACGAAATATTTCCAAAGAAATTTTGTTCTGACAAAAGACCAATGAAATCCTTACAGTCATTTCTATTGTAAGGAAATGAACAGTGGAATGTTTCCAAATAATTCTATTTTACAGATAAGACCAATAGAAAGTTTCCAAACGTTTCTATTCTGAGGAAAGTACGAATAGAATCATTCCATATAAATTTTAATCTGACGAAAACAAAATAGAATCTTTCCCAACGACGCTATTTTAATTATAGGACCAATAGTACCTTCCCAAATGAGAGTCTATTCTAAGAAAGAAACCTATAGAAACATTCTAAAGGATGAAAAAATCCTTAGATTCTTTGAAAAGGTGTTGTAATTTAGTCCGTAACCTTTACGCTGCGACGCATAGATTTTTTTTTTCAATCGTCTCCAGGAACAGCTCTTTCGCCTGCATGTCCCCCCCCCCTTACCAAATTACCTAACTTGGGCGATGCAGCATGGAGTGACATTTACGACTGACGCTTTACTTTCATAGTATTGAGTGGCGTATCGTTTGGCGCTAGTGAAATATCACCGGAGCGACCTTCTGCCTTTCCCCCAAAGCGTGCACACCTCGCGGTCTACAGGGTAAGGTAGCGAACAAAAGGAGGGATCATCTGGAAGGTCAGTCGCTAACAGCTCGTAAATGGTGATCGATGCCAGCGGTCACTTAAAAGGGGGAATAACATCCACCGTACACAGATCGATACCATGTCGCTGGTGTAAACGAAATTGTAGTGGCAACAATTGTCATCCTGCCGAAGCGTAAAAGTTACGTGTGCATGTGTGTGTGTTGGTTAAACGAAATGCTACATTGGTGTAAGACGAGCATTGGTTCGAGTTCACTATTTGACGTCCATGGGTATTTAATTATTTAATTACCGTCGCACTGGCGCAACACAACCTGTTATTCGTGACGATCCGGGATCAGCCCCGAAGGGAAAGATCCGACGTCATTTTGAACCACGGTCAGATAACGATTCAACACCTAAGGTGGCAGGCACCCCACTCACCAAACTTCCCCACCACGCCAAAGCGAGGACATTTGAGGCCACGACAGCTTTAACGAGCACCTGTCCCCCTTTTACACGACGGTGTTTGTTTGAATTTGAACTCGCAACTATGCGGTCTGTTGTTATTCCACTCGACGGCCTTGACTATTAGGACCGGTGCACACATCCGGTTTTTCAACGTATGGCGCCGCTGCCGCAACGCAAGTGCGGTCTGAGATACATTAGATCCAATGGAGCAGTGCACACATGCCACCGGCGCCGCAAGGTCGACGCACATGAGTCTCCGTTCTGAAGTACTTTGTTTTCATAAACAAATGGAATATAAATAATAATTAATAAATAACGTTCGTTAGCCACGAGTGATACCTCAGAGTTACGTATAAAACCAAGATCAGAAACACAGTTCGTGACACCGTTTTTGGTTCTCCTGAGAATCAGGCCGAAGGAGAAATTTTTTCATGCATCGCGACAACGCAAGGCCACATTGCAATCGATGGAAACAGAGGCATGTCTGAAATTCCCTCTTGTACTCACCTTCTGTACAGCCCAGATTTGCCATCGTCCGACATCTATTCGTTCCCGATATTGGAAGAGCGTGAAAGGTCGGCATATTTCATCCAATGTTGAACAGCTGTGAAAGCAAACCAAGTTGAATGCTCCGTTGACGGAATGAACCGACCAACCGGTATAGTAGTTAAGGTGCTACCCTCTAGATTGGATGGTTCCTGGTTCCAATCCGGGTCCGGGCATGGATGTTTGTAAGCGTATGGTGTAGAGGCGGCTGGTGCACCTTAAATCTGTCGTGGCCGAAAGTCCTCACCTTGGGTTGGTGTGGACGTTTGGAGAGTGGGGCGCCAGCTCAGATGTCGCCTCGTCATCTGACCGTGGCTCGAAATGACGTAGTGTTCTCCTCGGATCTTTCCCTTAGGGCAGTGGTCGGCAAACTGTCGCGAGCCGTATACGGCTCTTTAGCCACTTGAGTGTGGCTCTGCCACAAATCGATTTCGACTAAATGCTGACAGTAAATACCCCAAAGGTCATGGGAGGAAGAAGTAGTTGAGGAACTTCTGAAGAGTCAAGAAAAACAAAGTTCTGTGTTAAATTATTGAGTGCAATCTTCGAACATTGTTAATATTGCAGTCTGTATTGTTACTCAAGAGATTTCTAAGAGAGGAAAACCATACACAGACTGTGAATGCACTAAATGTTTTTTATAAGGGCATCCAAAAAACTATTATTGGATTAAGAACAAGGCAGAAATTCTTTAAAATAAATTAAGAGTAACCACTGTTTGCTAAACCAGTAAAATACAGAATAGTCAAAATGACTTCGACTATAAGCAATCAGCAAATCGAATATCTTAAACTGATTGCAGTTTTATCAATAACTGTTGGCGAATCTTGTCACATAAATGACGTAGCACAAATTTCACTTCTGGTTCGATTTATTTCGTCTTCGAATTCTTAAGAACTTTTAGGATTATTGCAACTGAAAGGTCAATAAATTAGATTATTATTATTATGATTGCTGGTTTTATTTAACGTTAACAGCTAGTTTAAAACGACTCATAAAAACAAGGTTCTTGAAAAGACATTTGTCTCTCAAAAGACATCTTAATCGTTGTACTGCTGATCTTTGGCTCTTTTGACTAACGAGTTTGCCGATCAATGCCTTAGGGCAGTGGTCCCCAACCCTCGGGCCGCGGATCCGTGGAACCATCCGCCCACCCGTCCGTGAATCAAATGGTACCGGGCTGCCCAAAGACTATTAAATTATTTCCATTTTATTTACTGTGGTGTATTTCTCTCGGGTTTGTGCGGTTCTTATCTATGAAATATCCACTCAAATTGGGAGGCGGTAAATTAGAACTTGAAATTTGTTCTGTTATTAGAGCTTCAATTTTGATTTCTCAATTCTGTATGTCTCTATTTTCCAATTTTGACAAATGTGACAACTGTTTTCAAGTTGGCAGACAGAGTGGCTGCATTTAAAGCAAAACTAAAGTTGTGGGGACGGCGCGTGAACAAAGGCAATTTGGACATGTTTCAAACATTAGTGGGGATTTTAGGCGATACTGAGCCTAAACATTCATCCTTCCAGTTGGTGCACGATCACCTGTCTTTGCTTTTAAAAGAGTTCGAGCGCTACTTCCCAACCACAAAAGACCCACGAACTGGTAAGGAATGGATCCGCGACCCATTTGTCAACAAATCAGGCGAATCAAGTATGTCTGTGCAAGAAGAAGATCAACTGCTGGAGATTGCAAATGAAGGCGGCCTTAAAACTACGTTCAAGACAACAACTTCTGGATTAAATTCATGGTGGAATACCCTGAGATTTCCACCACAGAACTTAAATCCCTATTGCCATTTCCGACAACCTATCTGTGTGAAGCAGGGTTTTCTACAGTGACAGCAACCAAAACAAAACAACGGAATAAACTGGACTTAAGCAACACACTTCGGGTGTCATTGTCTCCTATTACCTACAGATGAAACCATCTCGTTGCAAAGAAACAAACTCAGGGTTCTCATTGATTTAGCGCTCTAGTGAGTTAAAATGTTAAATCACTTTATATTCATTTTTTGGTGTAACTGTATTTTATTTTCAAGGCATGTTTAGATACAATTAAATTAGAATTATTAAACCAAAACAATCGCAAATATAAACAATCAACGCCCCCCCCCCCTCCTCAGCGGGCCGCGTTAAAATTATCAAACGTTGATCCGGTCCGCGGCGATAAAAAGTTTGGGGAGCACTGCCTTAGGGGGTTTATTCCGGATCGTCGTCAATATCCCGTTGTGTTGCTCTGTTACGACGTTAATTAAAAATTACCATTATTATCAACCTCACGTTGGCGTGGTGTGGAAATTTTTCTAGAGGAGTTCCATGTCGGTTTTTGTTCTTGTCCACAGAACATGGTACAGAATGACGAGACATCGTATCTTTCAACAGGGGATTGATCCCGGTCACTCGACAATAGTCCTCATTGCTCCAGTGCCACGTAAATTCAACTACCTGCGCTCAATTTTTCTTTCGTTACGTCGCTTAATTCAAACCCCTCGGCTCAGTGCAGGACTAGTAAAAAAAAAAGATCAAATTGTCCTATTCCACAATACCAGCGGTTAAAACAAATGAAGCAGAAATCCAACTCAAAACACTAATTCAAGTTCATTCCTAAGCGTGAATCGATTTTTATGAAAATAAATTTGCTTGTTGAAAATCCCAGAAAAGAGACATCGAGAAAAATCTAACCACGCTCATCAACTGTGAACAAAAAGTCAATAACACAGCCAGTCTTTTTCCAACCGAAATCGCTCAGCTAGACATTGAATCTCGAAATAGATCGAATCGACCTCTGTTTCGAGGGGGGATCTTTTTTTCAAAAAGAAACACTAAAACTCGAATCAAGCAAAAGCAAACCGAGGATTTTCAATTATTTCTACTCGCGCTTGAAAACCAGTCACCTGATAAATGGATTCTTAATGAAGCCTTGGCACTGAAAAGCGATGAACCGAGACGTTGAATCATCATTAAGCATGTCGTCTTAACCCTTCAGGGGGTTTCGACGAGATATCTCGTCTCCAATTTTGCTAATGACGAGCGAGATGTCTCGCATCATGGGTATTGTGGCGTTTTTGCATCACAGTAATAAACTGGAGTCGGACCCAGCTGGATACCTTTACAAGTTTTTTATAACCACTTGAAAAGTCTCGATTAACAATAAGAAGACTATATACATAACTAGGGGGCCCGCCCCCTGCTCGCTAACGCTCGCCAACCCCCAGAGGATTCCTTCACAATCCTCATTGGTTCGCTGTGCGAACCTATGCTCGCTTCGCTCGCATCAATGAAGACATGTGTCCTAGCAGAAGGAATTGTTTACAAAATATGATATTCCAAAAAAATATTTTTCAAACCTAAATTTTATGCTGTTTTTCAGAAAAGATATTTATAGTACCTCTGGAATCAGAATTCAAATGGAAACTTTGAGCAAATTTTGACTCGAAATGTGAGCACTGATTTGGAAATTGAATACCCAGCATGTTGTTTGTGTGTACATTTACCCAGCACTCGAGGCACTCACACTTTTTCATTGAGTTTGTTGTCAAAAGTTGTAGTCAAAAGCGTCTTGTTGAAGTATAATTGTTGGCTCTGAAAAGGACCGTTTTTTAAATGGCCCTGAAAAGATCCTCTGCTTTCTTTGATTTCTAATTATAAACTGCAACAGCTCGACTAAAATTCATTTTTTTTTCAATAAAATTTCATCCGATAACGCTATAAATTCAATCGAGGCGCGAGGCTTTGTGGTAAACAACAATCGTACAATATTGCCAAAACGTGATAACAAATAACGTCTTTTTTGCGTGCCACGTAAGAGAATTATATATATAGATATGTACACATGTGTGGAACATTCAATGAACAAAGAAACAACAACCTTTTCTCCACTGTTAGTTTTAGTTCATCGGTGTTTCACTTCACCGTATAGCTGTCTCGCTCCCGTTTATGTTTCCTTGGGGGGGGGGGGGGTTCGTCTCCCTCTTGGAATGTTGATTCGGGTGTTTTTCAATGACAGTTGCAACATTAAGTGGTGAGAACTAAACAGCTGTGAGCCTTTTCCTGTATCTCTAAATCGTTTTAAAAAAATGACGCATGTGACAGAGCAAAAAATCGGATTCTATGCCGAGTCTGGGACAGATTTAATGCTTTTCTGGTCCGAGTTACCACAGAACTGTAAACACACATGTTCATTTTGGGTGGCCCGTCTGCCCCTTTCACGTGGAAGGAACAATATAATTTAGGTGTTGACAACTTGTTTTCGAGTCGAGTTTGATCAGAATCGCAGATGTGAGAATACGAGACCGACCGGATAGGGCGCTAGGAAAAACTTCGGAACAAACGATCCACATGCTATCTTTTTATAGTCGTTACACTATTACCTTCTTTTTCATTTCCACAGGATCAAGAATAGGTCAGTTTTCTCCTACTGGCGAGATATCTCGTTCACCGACACGTGGTCAGTTTTGCTTCATGACGAGATTCCTCGTCTAGGCAACCATCAGGATGATTAACGCTCTGAGGGATTTCCGATCAGTGTAATGTTGCTTTTAACTCACGACACAGGCAATGACTCAATAACCTCTTGGCGTGGTGTGGTACTTTAGAGTAGGGTGCCAGCTCAGGCCTGGTCTCGTTATCTGACCGTGATTCAAAATGACGTGGTGTTGTCCTTTGGAGCTTTCCCTAAGGACTAGTAAAATTACTCGACCTTACTCGGGATGAATTGGTTAACTCTAGACTGAAGAAAATTATCACAATATATAATCAATTTTGTCTATCGTAGAATAAAATAATATTTTAACAGCTTTTCGGGGGACATCTTTATAATTTGGTCAACTGACTTTGAACACAAATGCATATCCATTGTGGTGTTTTGAGGCACCACAGTAATACAAATGGAGTTGGACTAAGTCGAATACCAGTTATAAGTTTTTTTTATTACACTCATAAGGTTTGAATTTACAACTGGAACTATCTACACGACTATTTACATAACGCAATTAATGAACCAATGTTCCTGAAGAAACAGTAAGTTTCTCTTCTCATAGTTTGTATTTTTGTTTTCTCCGGTGTTTGTCTTTCCCGTATAATTGTTTAACTTCACCATATAGCTGTTTTACTAGAGCTCTTCCTTCGCCACTTCGCACCCATGTCTGTCTCGTGTCGTCTCCCCGTTCACCACCTTCCTCTTTGACTTCTCTCGCTCGAATCCCTTTTCCTTCCTTTTCGGGGCATCAACCTCTCTCCTCGAATCCCCGTCGCTTCTTTTTCAAATGACACCTCCCGCACTCAAGAGGTGTCAAATCACCACACGTGCGACAGCGTTTTGAAACCGTTAGTCTGCGGTCTGTCACAAACACCAGGTGTCAGGTGGAAATTGGAGTGCACAAGAGTCGGACACCGACCCTGTGTTATTACCACACGTGTGGCTGTCGGCTCCTTCTCGTGGAAACGTTTCTTATTCCAGCCGCCACGATTCCACGCCATCCATGAAGTACATTTCACATGCCATCGCTCCCATTGTGTATAGCAAAGCTTCAAAATGACGAAAGATGACACTGAGGTTGCTAGTACAAAAGTGGATTTTGAGGGAGAATTTGGAATTACCTTTCTTGAATCCTTTTCATGTCAAATTGCTCAACTCAAATCATAAAAGCGATGAATCTACATGGAGTGCTCTCACATAGTCAACAAAACAATAGTTTTTTACTTGTAGTGCTCTTGCATCAGGCATGCGACATCGTCGAATTTCGTCATCTTTAAGGGAATTATGACAAATTAGTTTGATAGAATATTCATCACTAAGATTTTTAAAGCGAATACATTTTTCTTGAAAATTACATTCTGTGGCACGTCTAATAATAAAAGAATTTATTTTAAATTTAATATCGTCAGTAGACCTACAAAGGTAACCTATTATATAATTTAAAAAATGGTAAATCGATTTGAAATAGCTTTTTTAAATTATTGATTTTAATAAATTTTAATAAGTATAATAAGTTGCTTAAACATCGCTTCAACTCGTGAAACAATCCACCTTGACCTTTTGTTATAACGACAAAGAATCTTTTAGTATTTCAATAGTTTTAGTTCGGATAGAAAACTTACACTTAAAATGTGGTTTATTCTGTCCTACCTGCCACTTTATATCGAATACTTTGTGGTGGTGCTGCGTGTGATGGAAATAATTTGCAATTTTTTAAAGTAATAAATATTTAAAACAGAAAACAAAAGAATTCAGGGATGTCGGTAAATGTCTTGTTCCTAAACTCAATACTCTCCGAAAGCGTTACAAACTGAAATGATGTCAGTGTAACTCATTCTGGAGACGGGTAGTACTTTGCACCGCACTTTTTTGTAGCGTCGTATGTGAACCATTGATCTCTGACAAAACGTGTTACAGTTCATGAATACATCCTCTCCCAGAGGAATGGTATTTTTATGAACCAATCCTTCCTTGAAAAATCCATGAATAATCTGTAATACAAAAAGAAGTATAAGTAACTAAATTCAAAAATGAAAAGGAATGAAATAGCACAACTTTAAGTTGACAACAAAATTAAGTAGAATATATAGAGAATGTAACTTGTGAGAGAGAGATAATCATTGGGTTTGCGTTTTATTCCAGACAACGTGGATAGCATCTAACGGGTTGAAGAGGAGTAGAAGTGTTCAAGGCTATATAAAGACTATCTTGTATAGATGACTAGCTGAATAACCCGGCGTAGCTCGGGTTTCAAATAGGACCACGACATTTCCCTGTGTTAATCCAAATACACAAACCCTGTAGAACGTGTTTCCTTGTCCATGTTCATTTATTGCAGGAAAACAAACTTAAGATTTTAAAATTGGGGCTTCGAGGGGCACTTTTAGGACTACCAGTGTGTCAATTTTCATGGCCACAGATGGGTCTGAAGACAGGAAATCAATAGACTATGTTTTCCGCATTGTTCTAAAGTATAAGTCTTCCAAATTGGGTGTGGATGAGTCAAACGGTGGAGATTTGTATAAGAGAATACACACATATATACACCCACATCCATTTATGTACACAGTACAAATTCCCAAATCCGGACGTTTTGCTAACCGGCGTTTTTTTTGTTGTTGTTTTTCTCACATTTTTACATCTTTCCGACCATTTTTAAAGAACAATGAGTTTAACCTAATTGATGAAACGACGCAAAATAACGGACATGTTCAGAGTAAAAACCACATGAAAAATCAAAAGATTTGCTACTAAAATATATTACATTGTAATAAAAAGGTTTTTCATTTTTTTAAATTTTTTCTTTTTTATGTATCTGTTATTTTACTATTGCAAACGCAAAATTAATTCACGGGGAGGGGGGTTGGGGAAGATTAATGTTTTTTTGACAAAAAATGCAAATAATCCAGAATCAAAATAAGTCCGAAATCCGGAATGACCAAGGTCCGGAGGATTCCGGATTTTGGACTTTGTACTGTGTATAGATAGATTGAAAAAGTGTAACGTCGCGATATTAAGCTGAACGCTATTCTAGCAACACCCCTCATTTAGGCATTGGTCAGACGGATTTTAAATCGAAGTAGTATCCGGTTCATAGTATTTACCTATGAATTCCCACACTTATATTCTTCTCAAATCTTCAGAGACACTTCTTATCCTACAGCTGTTTTTCATAACGGATCGAGACAAGATGAGCATGAACATGTCTTTGTTGAGCACACATCTATAGTGCTCATTACTGAGTGACCTTATCTTCAAAGGAGAAGATAGCCATTTACATCGCGAAATAATCCAACTGAATTTTAAGAAGTATTGGAATAATCCGACTGAACTTATAAGACAGAATTGAAATGAAACCCATCTAAATCTTAAGATAGTATTGAAATAAACCAACTAAATCTTAAGACAGTATTGAAGTAATCCAAATAAATCCTAAGATAATATTGAGATAATCCAACTAAATCTTTTGATACGATCGAAATCCTTTTGCAAATTCGAGATAAGACGGATTATCAACTAATCCTGCTCAGGGTCACTCCTTCCCACCAGTGGGTCAGGAATCCCACCCCCTCCGCATACTCCTCTTGGGTGAGGATTCCCCCTGTATTAAAGAACAAATATGATTCGAATTAAATGAAGTATCAGAGTTGAAATTCCATCAAAAAATATTGCTTCTTCATCAGTACTGGTAAAACAATCCAAGTAGTAGCGCCGACCCACCGGTCTGGAGGCTAAGGTATTTTCCTATGGATTGGAAGGTTCCTGGTTTGAATCCGTGACAGGGCATGGATATTTGTAAACGTATGGTTCAGTGGCGGGCACCTTAAATCTGTAGTGGTCGAAATTCCTCACGTTGGGTTGGAGTGGAAGTTTGGAGAGTGGGGTGCCAGCTCAGGTATTGCCTCGTCGTCTGACCGTAGTTCAATATGACGTGGTGTTGTTCTTGGATCTTTCTCTTAAGGCGAGTTCTCACGAATCAAGTTGAATTGACTGATTATAGTAGATCAATAAAATATGAATGAAAACTAAGAGGTCCTTTGTTTCAATTGAGTTGATCAAGGAAAGTTTGACTCCTTCAAACTTTATCGTTCAAGTGATGAGTCATCTGCTTTCGAATTATTTCCACGCAAATTATCTGTCGTGGTTGATTTTATTCGAGCCCCAAAACAAAAGTGCTATTTTATTCTCTAGTCCAAGTTTGTTTCTTCGCGGTGATTCAACAGAGTGAAAATTTCAACGGATTTGAAATCTGCGGAAACTTTTACACCAGTTCAATATTTTAAAAGTGATATTCTATAAATAAATAATTTTTCAATTGTAACTTTTATATTTTCGCTTATTAAACTGTTGATCAATTTCTATTGAAATGTGTGAAAAAAAAACTGATTCAAGTTATATTCAACTTTTATCGATCCACTATAATCGGTCAATTATACTTGATTTCTGAGAACGCGCCTTTAGGGGATTGATCCCGGACCGTCGTCAATATCCCGTTGTGTCTGTCTAGTACGACGCTAGTTAAAATTACCTTACCAAATAATAGCGATACTCAATATACATTCCAGATATTCCCAATCCACCAAATTATGGTGGATTTTTAAGTATACTCACTTCAATGTTTTAGCATTAAAATTATCTAAATATGTAAACAAAGAAACGCGTTCGTATTAAATTTGCTAAACTAAAATATGGTGTATAAGACAAAGAACACTGTATTTAAATACACTACCCGACCCCAACAGATTTGCATAAAATCCGACTACTTTTTTGGGGGTGTTTTTGTGGTATGACCTGGGATCTTTGTCTGTTGTTCCTGGTGAAATGAACGCTACGCCTACCTGAACATTTTGGACAGTCACGTTCTTCCTACGCTCTGGCAATTTTATGGAATGGACGAATGCTACTTCCAGGACGACAACGCTCCGTGTCACCTTGCAGTATCTGACAAGCAGTGGTATCAAAATATGGATGTAAAACGTCTTCCCTGGCTTGCTCAAATTCCCGACCTAAACCCCATAGAACATTTGTGAGACGAATTAGAACGACGCTTACGGACCAGGGAACCACGTCCGAAATCTACATCTGAGATGGCGACCTTCTTGCTGCAGGAATGCATACAAATGCCCATAGCTGAGTTTCAAAACCTTGTTGAAAGTATTCCCAGAAGGGTCGCTAGTGTAATTCCAGCACGTGGTGGACCATCCCCCTATTAAAGCATGTGTTCTTTCTCTTATACCACCACATCTCGCTGTCCGGTCCCTTATTGTAGGGTAGGGTATATGGAATGTAATTTCTGCGATATAGTCATAGTCATAGTCATATAGAGTGGGGAGGTCAGGAAAGCCCTAGGTGCTGATTCCACTAGGGAATATTGCACCAAACCCCATTGTTTTTCGATATTCCTGTCAGAGAAAGCCAGATTCCTTGAAAAAGGCCAAAAGGCTTTTGACAGGTTCTTCGTGAATTGTATCAAGTTCTGTTCCAAGACCTAGACTTGAGTACCTTATGTGAAGCAGAGCTTCGCATTCAAAAAGTATGTGGTGGGCAGTTTCCTCCACCATATTGCATTTTCTGCATAGAGGTTCTTCTTTAAAGATTCCCATCCTATGAAGGTGTTTTCTTAGGTGATAGTGGCCTGTGAGAAATCCAACTATCACCCTCATCTTACCCCTGCTAAGACGAAGGATCTGAGAAGATGTTTTCATAGAAGGTTCTTGAATCATAAGCCTTGCATGTTTTTGATCGGTGGTTTGCTTCCACTTTTTTGTAGTTTCTTTAAGCATTCTTTCTCCTATCACCCTTTTTGCGGTAGTCTTAGAGATCCCACAAAAAGGCTCAGGGCTTAAAGGTAGGTCTGCAGTCCCCAGTTTGGCTAACTTATCTGCATTTTCGTTTCCTTCTACACCAGTATGCCCTGGTACCCAAGTAAGAAAGATCCTATTATGGGTCCCCAAGTCATGTAGAAGGTTCCTACATTCCCAAACAAGTTTGGAGCTTATTTGGAATGAGTTTATTGCCTTTAAGGCTGCTTGACTGTCACTGAATATGTAGATTTTCCTATTTGAATAGGATCTTCTAGAACATTATTGTAGACAGTAGATGATAGCAAGCAGTTCCTCTTGAAATACTGTGGCATGTTTTCCTAATTTTCGGGAAATCCTTGCCTTAGGTCTGATCCCACATATTCCAGCACCTGCCTTTTCGTTTTGTCTGGAGCCATCTGTGTACCACACAATGTCTCCATTTGTGAGCTTGTAGTTTTCCTCTTTCCATTCCTCTCTTAGGTCAATAAGTACCTCAAAGGGTCTTTGAAAGAGGAATCTTGTCTCCATGATGTCAGAGGGCATCAAAAGTATAGGGTCAAAGAATTTTTGGTTAATACTGGTGTGGGACTTTTGGCTGGCAAAATCCATCCACAGTCCAGCGTTTTCCAGTCTGTAGGAACTTCTTCTGGCAGCACCGCTGATAAAGATATCGAGTGGGACGACAGATAGAATAATTTCCATGGCTCTGGTGGGAGTGGAGGACATAGCACCTGTTATACTCAGGCAGGCAGCTCTTTGAAGACTGTCTAGCTTGGTCTTAACAGTCAATTGTTCCGTCTTTTTCCACCAGACCACAGCCGCATAGGTCACAATGGGTCTAATAGCCATAGTGTATAGCCAATAGATCATCTTTGGCCTTAGACCCCATGATTTACCAAGAACTCTTCTACATCGTAGAAGTCCAACTTTTGCTTGTTTAATTTTACTTTTCAAATGCTGATTCCAGGTTAATTTAGTGTCCAGTATAACTCCCAGATATTTAACCTCGCTCAGCATATTTACTTTTTCCCCTAGTAGTGTAGGTATATCACTTTTGTTAATGCAGGTTCTTCTTCGTGTAAATGGGACAAGAGTAGTCTTTTGAGGATTTACTCTCAAATTCTTTTCACAGCACCATCTTGCGATTCTGTTCAGGGTCCCCTGCATGATATTTATCACCGTTTTCTCATCCATGCCCGATATGTAGACGACAATGTCATCTGCATATCCCTGGGTATAAATGCCGCTTTGATTGAGGTCTGCAATTAGGTCATCAACCACCAGATTCCACAACAGAGGGGAGAGAACTCCTCCCTGAGGGCAGCCTCTAGTGGGTCTAGCCTGAAGTGTTGCCCCAAACAACTCTGTTGTAATAATTCTGTCTGCTAACAAGGAGTTTATCCATTTGCAGACCTGTGGTTCAATAGCTCTGCTGGCAGCAGCAGCAGCGATTGAGTTAAAAGAGGTATTATCGAAAGCACCCTCAATATCAAGAAAAGCTGCCAAAGCCATTTCCTTGCACTCCAGGGTCTTCTCAATCTTTACAACCAGGTGTTGCAAAGCCACCTCTGTAGATTTACCGGCTTGATAGGCAAATTGGTTTTTGTGAAGAGGTCTGGTACTCCTCATTACATCCCTAATGTGTCTATCAATTATTTTTTCCATACACTTAAGTATGAAAGATGATAGACTGATAGGACGAAAGTTCTTAGCCTGGTCATATTGGCTTTTTCCAGGTTTGGGCAGAAAGACTACCCTTGCCTTTCTCCATGGTCTGGGGATATATTCAAGAGCTAGACTAGCTCTGAACATTTTACACAAGACCCGTGAGATGAGATCGGCCGATTTCTGAAGCACAATCGGTATTATCCCATCTGGTCCTGGATTTTTATATGGTTCAAATGAGTTGATAGCCCATAGTACTTGTTTAACAGTAAAAATTTTCTTGGCAACTATCCAGTTTTCCCTTCTCACCCTTATTGGATATCCCAGGGGAGAAGGGTTTAACTCATTAGGTACCAAGTTGGAGTTTGGAAAATGTGTCTCAACCAGAGTCTCTATAACTTCTCTGCCAGTTTTGGTATAGCCACCGGAATTATTCTTAAGGGTCCCCACCAATATTGGTGTATCTCTTTTAAGAATTTTGTGGAGTCTAGCGCCCTCAGCGGTACTTTCAACCGAATCACAGAACTTCCTCCATGAATTCCTTTTGGCCATCCGAACAGCTTTGTTGTATTCTGAAAGTAGGCACTTGTATTCTTCCCACTTGCCAGATTTCTTTGCTTTCCTGAAAAGTTTTCTTACTGTCTTCCTCTGCCTCATAAGGTCTTGGTTCCACCATGAGTTTGGTTGTTTGCCTTTCCTTAGAAGCAGGGGACAGTTATTTGTATATGAAATATAGATTGCCTGCTGCAGGCCGTCTGCGAACAGTTCTAGATCGTAAGTATCATAGATTTTCCGAGAGAAGTCCTCCAGGTAATTCTGGAGTTCATTGTCAAAAAAGGTCCAGTTCGTCCTTTTGGGATCTCTGAACGTCTTCTCCCAGTGATATTCAGATTTCAGTGAGAAGTGGATAAATTGATGGTCTGCCATTGAAGGCTTCTCATCAACATGCCAATTGTGAATATAACTACTTAGTTCAGGGCTGGCTAGGTTATATCAAGTACTTCCTTTCTTACACTAGTTATAAAGGTCGGTTTGTTTCCTACATTTAAGATATCTAGGTTATTTTCAAGTACAAAGTCTAAAAGAGCTTCACCTCTGTCATTGATATTGGAGCTGCCCCAGATTGTGTGGTGTGCATTCACATCACAACCGACAATCAATCGCGATCGCTGTTCTGCACACGCTGTCAACAATCTCTTCAGCTCTGCACTCACAGGATCTTTTTCCTCATATGGCAGGTACCCAGAGCCTATCAAGATTTCTCTGGTTCTCCCGCCATTATGAAGAGTTATCTTTGCTACTGCCAAATCCCTAGAACAAAGTTCATGGATCGGCATTGCATCGATGTTGTTGTTAATAAGTAAGCAAGCTCTTGGAGAGGAGCTTGCAAAATCATAAATTAACTTACCTCCACTGTCCTTTAATCCCCTGATGCCTTCTTTGTACAGCCAAGGTTCTTGGATTAGGGCAATGTGGATTCCCTCAGTCCGGAAAACCCCACTGAGGTTGGCTGCAGCAAGTAGTTTATGCTGCAGGTTGGCCTGCAGGAGCTTCATTGAAATTGTCAGTGGAAGCTGTAGCAGGTTTTTCCAGAGCCCTAGCCTGCACTTGGGTAAAGCCTATGTAGAATTTACATTCTCTACCCATCAAGGTCTTGGCATCTTGTTCTGGGATACTTACCACAATGGTTCTACCCTCATTACCAGATTTTTGGTTGAGGATTCCCCATTCTGTGGCAGTTAGTCCTCCGTTCTGAGCTTCTACTTTTTGTAGAATCTCTTTACCTGAGAACTTGTTGTATATAGCTGGGATCTTGGCTATAAATTTTTTGGTTTTAACTATTTTACGTGCCTCGTCAACAAGGAGGGACAAGCCGTTCCATGGTGACATTTCTCTAACAGTTCTGGTCAGCCATTGGCTGCTGTTAGAGTCGGCACAGAGGATAATTATAGCTCCTCCTTCCAGACGATAATATTTGAATTGAGGTCCTGTTCCCGGAGGAACGCCCTCAATCTTAGACATTGCGTCTAGTTGGAAGGTCATCAGCTGTTCTTCTGACAGTTTCTGGTCTGGATATCCTTCCACGACAACTGCCATCTTCACAGCCGATAAGGTGTCACTATAACTAGGGTCTGCCCCGTTTCCGGGTTTAGCCCTCTTTGTTGACATTTTCTCCTGAGAGTGGGGAGTACTACCATCCGACCTTGGCCTCTTGGTAGAGGGCCTGATCGGGGTCTGTAACTCCTTTCCCCTTGGAGTGGTTTTGGCTTTTGGTTTGGGTCTGTTCTCTACCCATGTACCCTCAGCTAACTTCCTTTCTTTGGTCAGCCTTTTTTTGGCAGCCCCAGAGATTTTTTTCCTCTGTATATCAATCCTGTCAAGCCCCAAGACTATCTTTTGGAGATCTCGATCTCCTTCAAGGTCTGTCTGTGGGGTTGCAGGGCCTGATCCTGAGGATTGGGTCTCCATCAAGGTCTGATTGTCTTCCTCTTTGGAGTCGGTGGTTTGGTTTTTGTTTTCATTATTTTTTTCCATAGATTGGTGTATATACCGCAGGAATTATGCAGTCCACCCCGCCAGAGCCTGCATACCAGGGTAAGGCAAATTACTCCTAGAGGTCGCCAAGCACTCTAGGAGGCTCCGTAAAAGGCACCAATTAACCGTCGGTACCATACACCCATCAGCACGGGTCGCATAACACTTTGGGTTAACGGGAGCTGGTCCGCGCCCCCTTATTCAATATTCGGGGATATCCTGAGTATGTTTCGGCTCAGGACTTTCGGCTATCCGCCACCTGCCGACGCGCCCGGTAGCAGAGCTCATGCCCCGGGAATTTCTGCGATACCTGCACAGACAGAAAATCAAACGGAACGGGGGGATGCACAGACTGACGCAACCAAGTTCAGTCTCTAAATTAATCTCAATACTCTCAATATGCAAAGTGTCATGGTAATATATATCCAATTATTTGGACGTAGCACGGGCACATACAGGCAGACCGACAGACACAAAACGCGCAAGAGGCAGATTTTGCATCAATCACAAAACAGATAAAAAAAACTTCTGAAATGGTTCGAAAATATTCAATGTTCAAGCACTCCTTCTTACTTATATAGATTTGACCCCAATAGGTAGATATTTTACACTGCTGGCCACCCAAATTGCAACACCAAGAAAGACAAGAGATATCACAACAAAATTTATTTTGTAGATAACATGTTGACCAAGTATCAAATGATTGAATTTATAGACTTCTGTGAAGTGTGGTTCCTGCCAAAATCAGTAGCCAGAGTAGCCGCCATTGTTGGAGATCATCGCTGCCACACGCCTCGGCATTGATTCAAAGAGACTTTGGCTGTGTTCTTGGGGTACAGCAGCAGACCAAGCAGCTTCCACACGTTGCCAAAGTTGATCTGGTGTGGCAGATGGGGATGTAATCTGGGTCAATCGTTGAGCAACCATGGACCTCATGTTTTCTATCGGTGAAAGATCCACGGGCAACACAACTGGCTATTGAGGACGGTCCAGGATCAGTCACTTAAAAGAAAGATCCGAGGACAACACCTCGTAATTTTGAACCACGGTCAGATGACGAAGCAACACCTGAGCTAGCACCCCACTCTCCAAACTTCCTCACCAATCCAACTTGAGAACCAGCCGCCTCTACACCATACGCATACAAACATCCATGCCCGAACCCGGATTCGAACAAGGAACCTTCCGGTCTAGATGCTAACACCTTAACCACTATACCGGTTGGCCGGCGGATATATCCGAGGAGGACACCACGTCATTTTGAGCCGCGGTCAGATGACGAGGTAAGACTTGAGCTGGCACCGCACTCTCCAAACTTCCACACCACGCCAACGTAAGGACATTTGAGGTCACGGCTTATTTAACGTGCACTAGCCGCCTTTACACAATACGCATACAAATATCCATGCACTGACCAGGATTCGAACCGGGATTGGATTGGATATGATTTTGTGGCATTGAGTCCTCTTGGGACATATTATGCCGAACTCAAGATAAAAAAATCAAATATATAATATAATAATAAAGTGAAATTAGTCAAAACATAATGAATGAATACTAGATAAAATTATATGTGATGGATAAAACCAATGTCATGTAAAAAGCTAAAAATATTTGGATGAGGATTCTCTCCGATCATGTCATCTAAAACCACGGTATAAGAATTAAAATGTTTAAGTCGTTGACTGTTAAAATGAGAACATTCTATTAAGATGTGTTTTACGGTTAGTGGACAAATACAGAAATTGCAAATGGGATGATCTTCTCCGAGGAGGAGGTGTCTATGGGTTATCCGCGTATGTCCAATACGGAGACGTGTTAGTATTACATTTTGTCTTTTAAGAGGTAGCGATTTCCATTGAGTTATAATATTTTTAACAGCGTGAAGTTTGTTCTCGGTTTGTTCATTCCATTCGTTCTGCCATTTCTCTTCTAAAAATTCGTAAATGCAAGATTTTAAGTCTCGATAAGGAATGGTATGATTAAAATTATTTACGGCCGATTTGGCGGCTTTGTCAACTAGTTCATTTCCGGATATCCCAACATGAGATGGATTCAACAAAATACCAAGTTAAAATTTTTGGATGAAAGATTATAAATTATTTTCAGTGACTCTAAAACAATGGGATGACTGTCATGATCAGGATGTTTCAATGACTGTAAAACACTTAGTGAATCTGTGAAAATGATATATTTTTTATGACAATGATCTGATTTATTTTCTAATGCTTTGTAGATGGCCATGATTTCAGCGGTAAAAACAGAACATGAAGGGTGAAGTTTAAAACTGTGAAGAGAATCATAAATAATGAACGCAGCTCCAACATAGTTTGCCCTTTTAGATCCGTCCGTGTAAATTTGAGTAAAATTAGAGTAATTTTCTAAATGTTTTTGAAAAATTTGTTTATTTATAATATCAGAGGTATCTGCTTTATTAAAATTTTGGAATGGGTTTTGAAATTCTAAATAATGATTAAACCAGGAAGATAAAGAAAACAGCTTTTTCTGAGTGACATCAAGTGAAGAAAGTTCGGATCCGTTCATCACATTAAGCATTCTTAAGTGGAATGTAGGGATGATGGATGTTTTAGCTTGATAGAGGCGTTTTAAATATGGAGTGTGATGAATGGTATGCAATGGGTGATGAGGTATTGAGGAAATTCAAAAATAATATTCTAAAGACAACAACTGTCACCTTAAGTCTAAAGAAGGTTCAAAAGCGTCCACATATAATCTGTTTACGGGTGAGGTTCTAAATGCACCAGTACATAAGCGCAAAGCTGTTTGGTGGATGGTGTTCAGAGTTTGAAGTGCAGATTTTCTTGCTGAGCCATACACCGCGCAGCCGTAATCCAATTTTGATCGTATTAGAGCTCTATATATTTTCAAAAGACAAGTACGATCAGATCTCCATGATAATTTTGATAAAACACGTAAGATGTTAAGGGCCTTTTCGCAACGTTTGCGTAGATTTAAAATATGCGGTTGCAAAGTCAACTTCTTGTCAAATATGATACCTAAAAATTTATAATTGTCCACAACATTAATTAAAATATCTTTGAAGAATATTTCAGGGTCAAGATGAAGATTTTGTTTTCTGCAGAAATGAACACATGCAGTTTTTGAGGGTGAAAAGCTGAAACCATTTTCATTTGTCCAATTAGTGATTTTGTTAACGGCCTGTTGAAGTTGTCTCTCTATTAAACGAATGTCTTTAGCTGCGCATGAAATTTGCAGATCGTCAACGTAAATAAGCCCTTAACTGATGGCGGCAATTGAGAAACAATATTTTTGATTTTTAAAATAAATAGAGTCACACTTAAAACACTGCCTTGTGGCACTCCCTCCTCTTGAGTAAAAATATCTGAAAAAATCGATCAAATCCTTACTTTAAAATATCTTTTTTCTAAAAAATTTTATATAAAAATAGGCAGATTTCCTCTTACGTCATTATTAAAAATATCCTTTAAAATTCCATGTCACCATGTTCGATCGTAGGCTTTTTCTATATCGATAAAAATAGAGACAAGATGCTTATTTTGGACAAATGCGTTTCTTATTTCCGTCTCGAAAGCGACAAGATTGTCAATAGTGGATCTACTTTTTCTGAAACCACTTTGGAGTGGAGAGAGACATTTATCTTGTTCTAAAATATAAATTAACCTCGAATTGATCATCTTTTCCAAAATTTTGCATAAGCAGCTTGTCAGGGCTATTGAACGGTAGTTGGAAGGGTTCTTGGGGTCTTTATTCGGTTTCAGGATGGGTATTATGGTAGCATATCTCCATGACTGCGGAAAGGTGTGCTCGTTCCAAATTCTGTTATAAAATTTCAGGAGATTATTTAGAGAACTATTTGAGAGATGTTTGAGCATAACGTAACTAATATTATCTGGGCCAGGAGTTGATTTGTGAACTAAGGATAAAGCCTTTGTCAATTCATAAAAAGTAAAATCACAATTATAAGATAATGTATGGTTTGAAGTAAAATTAACTTTAGTCCTTTCAGATGCAATTTTAATTTTTTTTAAACTTTCAGTGTAGTTGTTGGAGCTGGATATTTCCGAAAGACATGAAGCAATTGTGTTTACTATGTCTTTGGGTGCCGATAGTATTTGATTATGTTCTACAATAGGAATTTGTCTATTGGGGTAAACACCGGAAATTCTTTTAATCCTGTTCCATAGTTGCTTACTTGTGGTCTTACTATTGATACTATTAACATAATTTATCCAAAATCCCTCTTACTAAGTCGTTGAATTTTTCGAAAGGCCGCTTTTGTTTCTTTATAAATAACTAGGGGGCTCCGCCCCCTGCTCGCTTATGCTCGCCAACCCCCGGGGATTGCTGCGCAATCCCATTTGGTTTGCTTCGCAAACCAACACTCCTTTCACAGATGTCATTTGGTTTGCTTCGCAAACCAACATTCCTTTCACAGAGTGAAACTATCTGAATAATTCGTATTATGCTGATTTCACTTTCCGGTACATGACGTCACAGCGAGGGCTTCGCGCCCTGCTCGCTTACGCTCGCCGACCCCGGGGATTGCTACGCAATCCCGTTTGGTTTGCTTTCTCAAACCAATACTTCTTTCGCAATTGATTTCACTTTTTTTTGCTTTAACACTTAATGCACCCTAAACTAATAGCCGCATCAGTAAAAAATCTTCTGCATCTTGTTCCCTGTACAATTTTAACTAAACATTGTTAATATCCAAACTTTACGATCTGTACTTTGTCGGTAAACTGTCTTGAAAACAGAGGGAAAAAAGCGAGCCTTTTTCCTCGCCAAATAAAAAGAAATCGTTTTTATGGCAATTGTTGCTACGATAAATTTGATATCTGGCAAACCCGATAGTCAAAAGTGTAACCCACTACTGCTTTCGGAAGCAGCTATGCGAACTGAAAAATACGAAATTTGTGTCACCAACTTTTGATTGCATCGAATTTATTTATGAACCAATTTTAAAAATAATTGTACCGTAAGAAAGAGTACATTGTGAGGTATACTGCAATATTTTTAAAATTAAAAACTAACATTAATACTATATAGATATGACCATTTTAGTTTTTTATCGGAAGTTACGATCTGAAAGTTCCGAAAATTGTATGACCTACTTTTAATTGCATCGATTTTGTTTATTAACCAATTTGAAAAATAATTGTACCATAAGAAAGAGTGTAATGTAGTGTATTCAGTGATGTTCTCAAATTTAAAAAATAATGGTTTTTGCCGTAGACATAACGGTTTTAACAAAACGTAGCGAAAATATCCGAAGATTCCGAATTTTGTATTACGAACTTTTGATCGCATCCAATTTAATTATTAACCGATTTCAAAAATAATAGTACCGTAAGAAAGAGTATATTCTGAGGTATACTGCGATATTTTAAAAATTAAAAACTAATAGTAATTAGATATAGATACGGCAGTTTTAAAAAAAAGTAACAAAAATGTCCCGATTTTTCCCGAATTTCAAAAAAATATTATCAAGAACCACATTTAAATTTCAAAAAAAACTCGACGAGCTGCAAAAATTTACGTTGAGAGGTACTCTTAAAAAAAAACTCACGACTAAAGACTGAAATTTTGAATGTGTTTTGCTCACTCGCGGAAGAAATTTCACTTCTTCAACTTTAACACTTAATAAAACCTAAACTAATAGCTGCATCGGAAAAAAATCTTAATAATTATCCAGGGAATACGATGAAGAACAAAGCATGTTAATTTCATATTTTTCCGATCAGTACTTTCTCGGGAAACCGTCTAAGAATGGAGCTAAACAACAAAAATTTCAATTCTTCGGCGGCGGCGGCGGCGGCGGCGGTAACTTTTTTTTAATATAGAGAGATAAAATTTTCTCTTATTGGATATCTATTAAAGATATTCCAGGCTTTCCTTTGCTTCCGATACGCATCGCTACATTCCTCATTCCACCAAGGTTTCTTTTGTTTTTTAGGCGCATTTCTGACTTTTTTAATTGAGGCGTCAGCACTAGCTATAATTATGTCTGTTATTTTATTAGTAACTTCATCGATGTCCTCATTTTTAACCGTGTTAGTAACGTCAGCAAGGCTAGTAAAAAGTGGCCAGTTAGCAGTTTCAAAAATATATTTAGTTTGGCTGACAGAGTGATGTTGGTATTGGCCTGCATATTTTAGTATTATAGGATAATGGTCGCTATTGTAAAGGTAAGGATTCACAGGAAAGGTCCAAAAAGGTAAAATTGAAGGAGTGCAAATTGCCAGATCTATTGAATGGTAAGTAAGTGAAGGTGAGTGAAAGTAAGTAGGTTGGCCGTTATTCATGATGCATAAATCATTGTCTGTTATTAATTTTTCAATCTGTTTGCCTCTACGATTAATGTCTGAACTGCCCCAGAGAATATGATGACCATTTAGGTCACCAAGTATAATGAATGGTTGATCTAGCAAATTATTTAAGTCAAATGTGGCGATATGGGTATTAGGAGGTAGGTATAAATTGCATATTGTTATTAAAGTATTGACATGAAGTCTTACTGCAACAGCTTGCAGATTTGTATTAAGGTTAATTTGAGTTACTGGAAAGTCATGGGAGGTAAGCAATGCAACACCTCCACATGCTCTTTGGCCATCATCGTAATCTTTTCTGAACACAGTGAAATGACGAATGTTGGTGGTATTATTGTTTCTTAAATAGGTCTCCTGGATGGCGATTGCAGCTGGTTTGTGTTTGTTTATGATGTCTTTAACATCATCAATTTTTTGTCGAAAACCCCGGTAGTTCCAGGAAAGAAAGGAAGCCATAAAAATAACGGATAAAAGAAAAGAAGAAACTACTTGTGTTTTCTCGTCCTAGGACGAGATCTGTCTTGCCGAAGATCCTTTTTGGACTTGGGTGGCGAAGTCTCCAAGCCATCACTCTCTACAGATGAAATATCACTTTCGGTGTTATATAGATTTATGAGGTCGCTGGTAGAATTATTAGTTATCAAGTTTCTGGATGTAATATCAGGCTGAAGAGAGGTTTGAGAAGTACTTTTAGCTATTTTAATATTACTTTGTTCAGATGATATGGCTCTTTTAAAAGAAGTATTTATGGATCGATTTGGTTGATTTATCTGTTTTGTATTTGATGAGGTTGTAGCTGATGCTTTAGAAAAAAGAGGCGTTATAGGTTGGTTCATTGAAGTTTTATGTTGGGCAGATGGCTTAAAAATAGTTACATCGGTTTGAGTTCCGTTAGTTTTGAAAGTTTTTTTTACTATTGAAGAGAGTAAGAGAGAAATTCCAGGTTTTGGGGTGCGATCATTTATAATTTTTCGGGCCTCCGGAAATGAAATGTTTTGTTGAACTTTTATTGTTTGAATTTCTTTTTCAATTTGAAATTTAGGGCAGGACTTGGCAAAAGCTGGATGGTCACCTTTGCAGTTTACACAGCAAAGGGATGTTGACGTACAGACATCGGTCTTGTGTTCTGCGCTAGAGCATTTTGCACAAGTCTCTTTGCCACGCCAAGCAAGGAATGAGTGGACGAATCTCTGGCATTTAAAGCAGCGAACTGGGTTAGGAATGAAAGGTCGAACCGGGCAATTAATATAAGCTATTTTTACGTGTTTTGGTATAGTCGGTGTATTAAAAGTTAATATTATATGTTTGGTGGGAATTTTTTGACCATTTCTTGAGATAGTTATTCGCTTTACATTGATTACATATTGTTGGGACAGGGATTCTAAGATATCTTCTTCCGTATCGTAAACTAAGTCGGATTCTGATATTACGCCTCTTGAAGAATTTAAAGTTTTATGGGGTGTTACACTTACTGCTATTGGACCGACAAATTTTATTTTTAGGATGTTAATAGCCTGTGTTTTATTTGATACTTCTATAAGTACATCTCCTGCTAGGTTTTTTTTTATATTTTTTGTATCGCCTACCATTCCCAATATTGTTTTATGAAGTAAAATAGCTGATATGTTTTTTAAGTTGCCCTCGTTACTTTTCATAATGAAAAATTTTTGCTCTGGTATATTGTTTGTAATATTTTTATTTAAGATTTTTGCTCCACTGAAGGAGAAGTTGAATTCTGGGTTTCCATGTTTGAAAAATAGATGTTCAGTCCCCGGCGGCACCACCCACCATGGAGTCCAAAGAGGGGATACAGGTTCCTGTACCGGTGCTAGCCAGGGACTATACGGACCCAACTCACCTCTATGACTGCCCTAAGGAGCTAGTTGGTGAGCAGTTCCTTAGTCCTAGCAGGATATACCCACCAGCCGATCAATGTACTGGGACCAAAGTACACTTCATGTTTATCCGAAGCAATGTATTGGGGCGTTATGTTGTCCCTCAATCACCAGGATCACCTTTTCCGAAGACACAGGTCTCCACGCACGGCAAACACGTGGGTGATATAATCCCTAAGAGGAGCTAAATGCACAGACTGGCGAAAAGCTTCTCAAGGGGAGCCCTCACCTCCGAAAAGGCAACCACAATGAGGGAGGAAGAAAAAGCAAAAAGCAGAAGGGTAGAGGAGGAGAAGAACGAAAAGGAGAAAAGATCACTCAGGTACTCCGGGGTTGTGAAGCCCGTACAAACCTAAAGAAGGAATGTCCCTGGGGGCGATTCGAACCGGGAATCTTCCTATCTAAAGGCTGACACCTGAACCATCAGACTTTGTACCAGACGGTGTTTGTTTGATTCGAACTCGCAACTCTCCGGTACCTAATCCATTAATCTTCCAACCTGACTTCATCGCCAGATTTGATCCCGGAGAGTCGTCAATAGCCCGTTGTGGTGCTCCATATGTATCGGTAACGGTGCGGGGTAAATCGTCATATGAAAGATACATCAAAACCCTAAAGGAAAATAGATCCTAATAAGCTCGGTATCGAGTTTCGAACTCGCAACAATCCGATTGCTTTATCCTCACTGCTCTTCCAACGGTAATGGTAATGGTAATTTTAGTTAACGTCATACTAGAGCAACACAACGGACTATTGACGACGGTCCGGGATCAATCCCTTAAGGGAAAGATAGCTCTTCCAACAGGAGCCGATCAACCGGTAAGGTGGTCTGGTGGTTAGCCTCTAGATCGGAAGGTTCCTGGTTCGAATCGGGGTCAGGGCATGGATGTTTTTAAGCGTTTGGTGTAGAGGCGACTGGTGCACCTTAAATCTGTCGTGGCCGACAGTCCTCACGTTGGGTGGGTGCGGAAGTTTGGAGAGTGGGGTGTCAGCTCAGGTGTTGCCTCGTCATCTGACTGTATTTCCAAATAACTGGTGGTGTCCTCGGATCTTTCCCTTAGGGGTTTGATCCCAGACCTTCGTTAATAGCCCTTTGTGTTGCTCTAGAACGACGTTATTTAAAATTACCTTGCCTTACTTTCCAACAGTCGTTGCCCTGTCGTTCCTGAGTCCACAGTCGTTGCCCTGCAAGAAATACAAATTCGCCTTTTCCCTCGCGTCTAACATTAAGATAAATTTATAACGCAACTCCTCCACCAACATTTCCCTCCGAAGCTTTTCTAAGTAGCCACCCAGGGCCATAACTCTCGTTCCATCGGCGACGAAAAGAGAACGGCGGGAGAAGAACACCCTTCCCTCCTTCTTCCGCCACTAACTCAATTAAAACATCAACTGACCATTATGAGAATCGGTATTTATGCGCCGAGTCGGGAGAAATGCCCCCACCGAGGAAACTCGGTGGGCGAGTTTTATTTTTTGACCAGGAACTCGCAATTGCGTTAACACTGACGAAAGGGAGATGGCGCTTTTGCATTAAGCTGATGTACGGTCACGGAAGAAAACTCAATTGAACCACCTTTATTTACAGCGCTATTCATACTGCGGCGTTTTTGGCACCACAGAATTACACTGCGTTGGACACAGCTGGAGGTCTTTACAAGTTTTTATATTACCGCTTGAAAAGTCTCGTTTTACAATAGGTAATTGTAATTTTTATATAACGTAGTACAAGAGCAACAAAACGGACTAGTGACTACGGTCCGGGATCAATCCCTTAAGGGAAAGATGGGAGGACAAAACCACGTCATTTTGAACCGCGGTCAGATGACGAGGCAACATCTGAACTGGCACTCCACTCTCCAAACTTCCACACCCACCCAGCGTGAGGACTTTCGGCCAGGACAGATTGAAGGTGCACCAGCCGCCTCTACACCATACGCTTACAAACATCCATGCACTGATCCGGATTCGTACCAGGAACCTTCCGATCTGGAGGCCAACACCTTAACCATTTTCCGGTTGGTTGGCCGTTTTATAATAGGAAGACTATCTGCAATATGTACATTGAACAATCATTGAATATATGTTCATAAAGAAGCAGTACGTTTTGAACTACTGTTCATTTTTTATGTCAACGGTGTTTAACTTCACCGTATAGCTGTTCTCACGAGAGCTCTTCCTTCGGTGTCCTCCTTTTCTCGTCTCCTTGTTTTCCGTGGGAGTCCGCCTCACTCTTGGAATGCAGATTCGGATGTTTTTCAGTGACACCTTCACCATTAAGGGGTGTCAACTCTACAAGAGTGAGCCTCTTCCTTGGATCTGGGAATCGATAGAAAATGACGTGTGTGACTGGCAGGTGCAGGAAGTCGGATTGCATGCCAACCCTACGACAGATTTAATGTCTTTTTGGCCTGAGTTATCACCGAACTGTAACACACGTGTTCTTTTTGGGTGGTCCGTCTGCTCCCATCTTATGGAAGGCCCAAGATGATCCAGGTGTTGAAATAGCTTCTTTTTTTCCAGGCGTCACAATACTAGAGCATATTTAAAGGTATCATTCAATAAGGGATTATGTCCTCTAGCAATTCAAATAAAAAAATGCGTAAGGGAACGGCTTCATCTCAGATTTTGAACAAACAACGAAATTGATGATGGAATGGAACGTTTGGATGCCATAATCATATTCTGCATCGTTGATTTAATCTAAATATTAAATTGCATGACTTTACTGGCCTAATATCCGGAGGTATTCAATGTTAGAGTCATGGAATGCAATTACTTTACTGACCTAATAACCGGAGATATTCAATGTTAAAGTTATGGAATGCAACGTTTTGATGCCATAATCATATTCTGCATCGTTGATTTAGTCCAAATATTAAATTGCATGACTTTACTGGCCTAATATCCGGAGATATTCAATGTTAGAGTTATGGAATGCAATTACTTTACTGACCTAATAACTGGAGATATTCAATGTTAAAGTTATGGAATGCAACGTTTTGATGCCATAATCATATTCTGCATCGTTGATTTAATCTAAATATTAAATTGCATGACTTTACTGGCCTAATATCCGGAGGTATTCAATGTTAGAGTTATGGAATGCAATTACTTTACTGACCTAATAACCGGAGATATTCAATGTTAAAGTTATGGAATGCAACGTTTTGATGCCATAATCATATTCTGCATCGTTGATTTAATCCAAATATTAAATTGCATGACTTTACTGGCCTAATATCCGGAGATATTCAATGTTAGAGTTATGGAATGCAATTACTTTACTGACCTAATAACCGGAGATATTCAATGTTAAAGTTATGGAATGCAACGTTTTGATGCCATAATCATATTCTGCATCGTTGATTTAATCCAAATATTAAATTGCATGACTTTACTGGCCTAATATCCGGAGATATTCAATGTTAGAGTTATGGAATGCAATGACTTTACTGACCTAATAACCGGAGATATTCAATGTTAAAGTTATGGAATGCAACGTTTTGATGCCATAATCATATTCTGCATCGTTAATTTAATCCAAATATTAAATTGCATGACTTTACTGGCCTAATATCCGGAGATATTCAATGTTAGAGTTATGGAATGTAACGTTTTGATGCCATAATCATATTCTGCATCGTTGATTTTATCTAAATATTGAATTGCATGACTTTACTGGCTTAATAACCGGAGATATTCAATGTTAAAGTTAGTGTCAATTTCAGGGATCATCTCCACATAGAAAATCGCTATACATAGATCAAGTTGAACTGTAGTTTTATTGCTATACCCGAATTTCAAATTTTAATACTATTTCAAACGTATTTTATGGAAGTGCAAACGAGTGGAGAATTACATCATTAATGTTGGATTGTAAAGCAAACCAAATAGGATTTCCAAGCAATTCCCGGGGGTTGGTGATCATAAGCGAGCAGAGGGAAGTGACCCCTGGTCTACAAAACAAGAGCAAATGATTCGGGAATTGTTATCCGAGGGTTGTCAAACATTTTAAAACTTTTGGTTTCTTACTAAAATCGCAAAATTTTATGTAGCGCAAAAACTAATTTTATCGGAATGAGCTGAGAGTTTCCATGTCCATATTGAAGTCCTTCTGAACCGATTTTCGTCAAAATATAATAAGGTTCCAATTCATAATTTTTTCAAGCATTAATTTAATAATTATTGTTGCATATTAAAAACTTTTTTAAAATAAAATATTAGATGGATTTTGTTTGTGTTGTTTAGCAGTAACCTGGTTCAAAATATCAGCCCTATAGAAGTATTATTTAAGAAGATGTTCATAAAAGAAAGTGTAGGAAACTGATTTAGCATTAGCTCCAATCCTTCCGTACTCATACCATTGAAACGGTAAGTACTAATGACATGAAATTCGGTATCTGAAGTTCGATTTTGATATAGTGTCGAAATAGGGGGATTCTATTAGAAATTATGAAATTGGTGTGCTCAATGTAATTTGAAAGCAGCCACTTATGCAATTTTATGCATTTCAATATATAGAAGACGTTAAATTCCTGTCTAATGCCTTCTTTGAATTTTCTACTTTTAAAATTGCTCGAATGAAGAGGGGTGGTTCGATATTTTTTCGCGACGGTATATAGCGATCGAGTCGGAGTCCGTCTCGGTCTTAGGGATGCGACATCGATAGCAAAACATCGATGTTTTGAAACATCGATGTTCAAAATTAAAACATCGATGTTGATAATACATCGACCCAAAAACATCGATGTTTTTAAAATTCAGTGTATTTAAACTTTTCCCCCCCATTTCTTAAAACTGATTTAGCAACTTGTGATGTTACATCGACAGCAAAACGTCGATATTTTGAAACTATGATGTTCAAATTTGAAACATCGATGTCTATTGATGTTTTTAAAATTCAGTGTATTTAAACTTGTTTCCCCATTTCTTAAAACAGGTTTAGCAACTAGTGATGCGACATCGGCTCCAATACATCGATGTTTTTTCTAAAACATCAATGCTTAGAAAACATCGATGTCGCATCCCTAATTTTCAGACTCTTCATCCTCGTCACTTTGGTCTAAAAGTATGTTCAATTTGCTGAGTATAAAAATTATGCTACTTGATTATTTTTAAAATTTTTATAACGGTACTTTTTTCAGTTAAAAATAAAACATCGACAACGTAAAAACATCGACACGTATAAACATCGACCCCAATACATCGATGTTGAAAACATCGACATCGATGTCGCATCCCTACTCGATCTTGCTGTACACACTTGAGGGGAAGTAGCTACTAAAATTCCTGTATGGCTTGGACTGTGGAGTGTACGAATGATGAAATTTCGCATTTGCTGTGTAAAGGGACTTACTGGTAAGCCGTGTTTACACCGCAATTGCAAATATTTTTCTCCCTCTTTTTGTGACATTTTACGACCCCTTTTGGACCTTTTTTACATCCCACTCCGGTGTAAACGTTTTAGCGACTTTTATTGGCATCAGAAAGGGGACAGGTCTCTCGAAATCAGGGATGGCGAACCTTTAACTAACTCGTGTCAAAAAATTGTCTTGAAACCGTAGAAATTAACACCGTGTGTCACTTAAAAATTTTTTTTCGGTCTTTGGAAGACCTTCGGATATTCCAAAAACTATACGATACATATTTAAAACAAATACAAATTCAACTTTTTATTATGGTTTATTTAAAACTGTCAATATCAGGAAGAAAATAAGTACAGAACTATCGAATTTAATGCGACACTTGTTGTTGTCTTTCGGACGATAATTTATTTATACGTGGTTCAATACTGGAAACATTTAATCGTACGCACGCAGCAGACAACTCGATGCCGAGGCGATTGCTATTCTTAGTTTTAATAAAATTCATTGTCGAAAACACCAGTTTTCACGATCGTAGGTTGATTCAAACATTGTCAAAAGAGCTCTTGCTAACTTTTTCATCGACATTAACGAATTAGGGAACGAATTACATTCAGTTGAAATAATATTTTCAGTGCTTGTTGTTGAAATAGATTCATCACAATTTTCCAGCTCTTGTAATTTTTTTTCTAAGTTTACGTTTAGTTCTGCAAATTTATTCGTCCATACAACACTGTTTTGAAATTCAACCATTTCCATTTCTAAGTTATCAATTTGAAGTCAATCGAAAGAAGATAATTTAAGGTCTTCAAATTTAAGTTTGTGTGGTAAAATGACAAAATGTAAAACTTTCTCTATTACACGAAATTTGGAGAATCTTTCGTCAAATATTTCTTTTGCATTCGCTAATACTGACGAATAGTGTTTTAAGACTTCTGTTTTGTTTTCCACATTGCTGTGGAGTGTAGCTGCATTGCTGGCAAAATAGGATGATGTTAGAAAACGTTCTTTTATTGATAGAAAATACTTCAATTTTCCAGGAACCAGGTCATTTGAATATATGTCTAGCTTTGTTACAAATGCTTTGAGAATTTCGTACATTGTTAAGGTGATTTGACCACGGCCTTGAAGTTTCGTATTTAGCTCATTAAAGTGCCCTGAGAAATCAAGAAAGAACATAAGATCATTCAACCAATTCAAATTTGTGAGTTCAGGAAAAGCTTTACCCTTTTCTTCTAAATATAACTTAATTTCGTTTAACAAACTAACGAAACGTACCAAAACTTTTTTTTTTATCCTACGCCCACCTCAAGGCCTTTCGGCCATACGCTGTCTTGCCGTCCAATATATTGAATAAAGTTCTTGTGGAGAAGTATCCTCGGTGTCAATGTCCTGTAAATTAGAGCACTCCGCAAGGTGTTGTCTGTTCGTAAGACCATCGCAACAAAGTGGACAGATCGGGGAGGTAGCCGCCCCAATCTTATGTAGGTGTTGTTGGAGATAGTCATGTCCGGTCAACAAGCGGAAACAGGCCATTCCCATCCGTCTTGGTAGATCAGTAGGGATTCTTCCCTTATTACTCAATAGGCAATCCCAACTCCTTCCCTGTATCTCCCTCTGATACTGCAGTTTTCTTTGTTTCTTGAACTGAGATTTTATATAAGTCCTGAAGTTTCGCAAAGGGAGAGGTGGAGAAGGTTGAGGCAGGGAGAGGGCCGATTTAGCCAATCTGTCAGCTTCCTCGTTACCTTTTATCCCACAGTGACTAGGAATCCACTGTAGAACAATCTCAACACCACCCTCAATGAGGTGACTGATAGTTTCTTTGCAATGTGCATCTGCCATTGAATACTAAAAAAATTGAAAAAACAACCATTGAATACGTTCCAAAACTGGACCTCGTTAACGTTACCTAACAATAACGTTATCTATCGAACGTTATTGTACATAACCAAACCTGAATACTGAGCATCCACTCTGCCGGTGTCACTATGTGACCCGGGGGTCATAGGTTCGCCATCTATGTTCTAAATAGTTCTATTAATGTTGTTGCCAGCTCTCTCGTCCACCCCATTTTAATCGAATAGGTCACTTACTGAGAGTGTGGTGGGAGATGTGGTCAAGGCAAGCGATGAGGGCAAAGTTTCACAGAGAGCGAACAAAAGAAGGAGTGACAGGCCACTGGATGTCGAAATGTAGAGGATACAGTGATTGTTGAGCAATACCGAAAGGGGATACCAATAAAGATATAATAGGGGAGCATTTTCATCCCAAATTTCGCCTCGGAGAAATGTTCCCCAAAAGTTTAATCCTTTATCCTTTGATCTTTACCGACTCCTAATGGAAAACAAAATTGGAGTTGCAAACTAGCCAAATCGCCACCACGACACGAGATCGTGACGATAAAATGAGTGCCGTTTCTCGGAATAGCTTCGATGTTTGGAGGGGGGGGGGTTACGTTTGCAACTCGGGTATAAACGCGAGTCGCTGTTGTTGATAAGCTACCAGAACGGTCTGGTCGGGGCGTACGAGTCATTTTGCGACATTTTATTGATGTCGCGATCTGGATGTCGTCGGAAATCGACTCGGTGACCTATTTTTCATGAATTAGTGAAGAAATGTTACAATAGGCCTTAAATATCCACTTTACATCGCTGGTAGAGGTGAAGGTACGACACTAGAACAGGGCTACAAACGAGGAGACGGAGGGGAACGTGTTTTATGTTATTTTGATGTTTGAACAAAATAATAGTATCGACCTCTCTCGCTCTAAAGGAACGTAATTAAAATTCCTAAATACACACTATGCGAAAACAAAATCACTGGGCCGTTACGGGTATATACGGGTGGAAGGTTTACTTGTGCCACTGCCACCAGAACTTTCCGATGATCGAAACTTTTTCCAGGTGGCTCCAGACCAAGAGATAGGACACGTTTTATTTACCCGAGTTTACCATAAACTTGAAACTTTGTTTAAGAATACCCATAACCCACAGTCCTCAAAAAGGTATTTCTTAAGGTTGTCGAGTGGTGGGGGGCCGAGTTATAACGTCATCAATATGGCTACCGGGCAAACGTCTGACACTTTACTTAAACGAACGTAGCTCCTCAACGAAGCGTCGTAGAGCACTGTACTTTTTTTTTAATTGATCGTAATTAAATAACCATTGTTTTATGCAATAACAATATTGATCGAAGTGTAGCAGTTTTCCTGATATGTAGCCCTAAACGTACATTTTACGAGTTTTTCTGTTTCATAGTGAATGTTTAAAGCCCAACAACTCTTAAACCGATAAGACAAAAAATAGGCAAGATTTAAAATGTTTGCTAAGATTGTGTGGGAATTTAAAACATACCATAAACATGGCTATGGATGCATAACGAGATAGTAAATGGCGGTTATTGTCTTACTCTTGAAGCCAAGAACTTCTTGACCAGCCCGCTGTGGCGGGGATCTTGAGAGTTAACACTGACCTCTCTGATGTATTAGTGTGGAGTTGTAATGTATTATAATTACGAACAAAGACTAAGCAACAAATGTTTATGTATATTTTGTCTATTGTATTGTACGTGTCTTCATAGTAGTATCTATGGATTTAAAATATGTTCAATAATTACTCTATTGTAATATTTACCTGCTTATTAACTAATGCTAAATCTTAATGTAGTAAGTATAAATGATACGGAAGATCACATGCTATCTAGATAAGTGTTTGAATAGAGAAAGAACATTTTCAAGAGAAAATGTGTCTCAAGCCCTCCGAGCAGTGATTAGGGGCGCGCATTGCCCGATGATCTTAATTATTTCAATCTAAAATGGACGGTAGAAGATTGTTTCGTTTTTCAGTTCAAAAATCCCTACTGTGTTAATGGCCGCGTGAATTTACAACCACACAGGTGCAAAGATGTTTCTCATTTGTTAAAAATAGATTGTAAAGAGAGGAGAATTCCACCTAAAAGCTTTACTAATGATTAGAACATTTGAAGACCAAGTATAAACCATTATAGTCATTGAAGTTAATCAACAAAGTTGTACTTTATCAAAGTTGTACTTTATCAAAGTTGTACTTTATCAAAGTTGTACTTTATCAAAGGCGTACTTTATCAAAGTTGTACTTTATCAAAGTTTTACTTTATCAAAGTTGTACTTTATCAAAGTTGTACTTTATCAAAGTTGTACTTTATCAAAGTTGTACTTTACATACTAGGAACCTCAAATGATTTATCCTCACAAATACGGTGTCATTACCCCGTTGATTTTTCAAACCTATCCTATTACTTTGAGTGCGTTTGTTTTCTTATATACGCCCTGGTTTGTTGTACCGTAGCTGGAGTCTGTTCTCAGCAAGTTCAATATCACTTTCTCACTATTGGATGTTTCTCTTTTTAACAGTTCGAGTTTATTGGTTCTACATTATTTATTGCGGGTTAAAAGGTAAGCTTTACTTACTTTAATATATTTCATACTGCCATTTAAATAGTCTATTTGTAAGCATTGTTTTGCCATACATCGTTGACGATTAAATCTGATCATATGTGAAAATGTTATATGCCAATATTATTTTCAAATTTGATATGTCTATTCATGTGTATTTAGATGAATAGTGGTACTGTGAAAACATTGCACTTCTAAATTTAAGATAAAGGAGAGGTGGCTATTGTATCTAACATATGTTTTGACATTTTTTGCAATCTAAGAAAATTTAAATTGTTACACTGCAATATTAATACGTTCTACCGAAATTAGTCGAATCGAAAGAAACATTCTGTATTATGTAACATATTATTAGGAAAATATTGCAGTTAATATTACAGCGTTGGCCAACTCTGATTCAGCTAGGGCTAGGGGGATGAAAACTAGATCATTACGGAGCAAAATAGTAACAAGTTTGTTAGAAGACAAAGGTGTATCCAGGAAACCAGACTCTAAACAGGACCTCCAAGAAAGTCGGATCGAAAACGACAACAAAGATGTTGAGTGTGTAATATCTTCACTTAAGAGCTTTTCACATCCTTTTGAAGAAATAGACAGAGAAACTCCTTTTAGAAACATATCCAATGGGCATGTTGTGGACGCTAAAGTAAGTAAAGATCTACTTAGTGCATACTTCAAAGGCACAGAGGCCTTTGAAAATTTTAAGACGTTGTATGTTAGTGTTCCAAGAAATGTTGAACTTCCAATACCAAGAAAAATTGTTTTGAACTGTTCTTTTATGCGTGCTTCTAAAATTATCCAAAGATCAGATAAAAAACTCCATGTCGTAAAATGCACGCGTGATCTTCTTGCAAGACTTTTTAATATTACCTCTGAACAGAAGTGTGATATAAGGGATGTTTTGGCCTATTCTCTTACCCCAGTTCCCCTAGCTCTTGGACAGATGGATGGCTCATTAAATAAAACATACAAATCAAAACTGATGCATAAGTTGGAAGAGCTTCAAAAAGAAGATATCGTATCTGATCCACTTACTGTGGACACAATGGTCTTTGATGCTATCTTCCTTCTGCACACAATTCAATTCCCGGATAACTATGGAGCTCTTACCAACAACATTCCGAGATTAATCTGTAAAGGTGAAGCCAGAGAAATTCACTTAGTGTTTGACGTCTATGGAACTCCTACTACCAAGGATACGGAACATGACATACGTAATGCTCAAACACTAGTGACTGAAATAAAAATGTTTGGATCTGAACAAAAAACTCCAAAAACGTTTTCAGTGGCTCTAAGAAGTGATTCGTTCAAGACATCTTTAGGACTCAATGCCACAAAACCACATCCAATCCAATCCAAGACATCTTTAACAAAGTTTTTATGCAAAGAATGGAGATCTTCCAAATATTGTCACTTGCTAGGCAATAAAAAGTTATATGTTGCTGTAGAAAAGACTTGTTACATGTACTCATGCATAGGCGCCAACATGAACGTAAATGAGGCGAAAGAACTTGCCTGCCAACACAATGAAGCAGATACGAGGATAATTTGACATATTACACACACGACTCGAAATGATGAAGAGAAAAATGTTTTGGTGCGAGCAAACGATTCGGATATTTTAGTGTCAATGATCTATCAACAAAAGAACTTAAAGAATGCACATTTATGGCTTGAATGTGGAGTGTCTTCAAACAACTCTAGAAGATATATTAACGTCTTAAAAATAGCCAAAGAAATAGGAAGTGAAATAGCTGACGGCCTACCAGGCTTTCACGCCTTGACTGGTTCAGATTACACTGCTGCTTTTACCAGACTAGGTAAAATCAAACAATTTAATATTCTCACAAAAAGCATGGCTCATCAACAAAATCTGGCTAAATTACGAGAATCCGTCTTGGTGGTTAAATCATTGCTGATTGGTGTAGAGACATTTGTAGTGTGGTATGTATGGCCATCTTTCGTTCGTCTCCGTAACAGAAGTGCGATGCAGTATTTTAAAAAAGAAAACGTCTCCTCTGCTAACAAGTAAACCGTTGACAAAACTTAGGCCTGTTGATCCTACTCTTCCTCCTTCAAAAGCTGCTTTGGAACAAAAAGTCAAGAGGAGTAATGCTGTACCTTTTATGTGAAAACGTGCAAACCTCTGTAACCCTATGGAAAACATTGACCTAACTTGTCAAGAATGGAACTTAGAAAACGGGAAATACCAGGTTAAGTGGTATGAAAGGCTTGTCACCTGCTATTATTCCGCCTGAAAATGACGATACTTCTGCACACGATCAAGAAAGCAGAGATAGTGACACAGACTCCGATGATGAGTTATAAGGACGGCAGATTAAAAAAACTGTTTAAACAAAAACGAAAGTGCTAAATTTAAATTGTTTTTGTTTAAAGCATTTTTTCCAATTTGGCATCTATTGTAAGATTTAGCATTCGTTTTAGATTTAGTTAATTAGCATATACATATTACGTTTGAGTAATTATAAAAACATATTTTAGAGGTCCATAAGTACTACTGTGAGGACACGCACAATACAATAGACGAAATATACATAAAAATTATTTATTTTATTTGCTTGTTATTTAGTCTTTGTTTGTGATTATAATACATTACAACTCCATACTAATACATCAGAGAGGTCAGTGTTAACTCTCAAGATCCCCGCCACAGCGGGCTGGTCAAGAAGTTCTTGGCTTCAAGAGTAAGACAATAACCGCTATTTACTATCTCGTTATGCATCCATAGCCATGTTTATGGTATTTTTTAAATTCCCACACAATCTTAGCAAACATTTTAAATCTTGCCTATTTTTTACTGTCTTATCGGTTTAAGAGTTGTTGGGCTTTAAACATTCACTATGGAACAGAAAAACTCGTAAAAAGTACGTTTGGGGTTAAATATCACACTTACGAACTATATTGTTGTTACATAAAACAATGGTTATTTAATTACGATCAATTTTAAAAAGTACAATGCTCTACGACGCTTTGTTGAGGAGCTACGTTCGTTTAAGTAAAGTGTCAGACGTTTGCGCAACAGCCATATTGATGATGACATAACTCGGCCCCCCACCACTAGCCAACCTTAAGAAATCCCTTTTGGAAGACTGTGGGTTATGGGTATTCTTAAGCACATAACAAAGTTTATGGTAAATTTGGGGTAAATAAAAGTGGTCTATCTCTTGGTCTACTCTGTTGAAGCGACTGTCCCGAGAGCCGGAGAAGTGAGAATTTATTTCACTTGACCACCCACGAACAATAGGCATCCCACATTTTTGTAAACACCTCGTGTTTCAATAAAGCGTAAAGCCGTATGAATTCCTGATAATTGTTTGGCCACTGAGTGTCGTAAACAAATATTTTTATCATTTATCTTCAAATTCAGATTTTATCTGCTTAAAATATAGTGTACTCGTTTATTTTTTGTGTTTTTTTTGCCCAACAATGTCTAATGACTGAATATTTGTAAGTTATAATTTCGCAGATAAACAAAATTGTTTAAATATTTTTATTTACTATCTACTACTACTAGGGACGTCATCTTACGAGGTGTAATTTACAACGAGGTCAATTACGAGGTGTTGTTCTCATATTTTTCCTTTCGGATAGACCACGGATCGTCGCCAATTGTCTGTTGTGTTGCTCCAGTGAGATGTTAATTAAACTACCTACTTACTTCACGCAATTGGCAAACTATTAGCTAGAGGTAACTTCTATCGATTTCAGTAGCAGCTACATTTTGGGATTATTGTGGTGAACTCGCCCTCAACCAACTCCATTACAAAAATTAACTTTTAGTTCAGTAACTTATCTCCAACATGAATTTCTTTCCAGTAGACAAAAAATTAAGCTATTTCTCACAGACCTTGTTAAATTGGTGACCGGTACGCGATTATGAACATGCGCGCTGTCTACAATCAAAGAAGGGTAAGTCACGTGGGCTTACTAATCGCCTCGGCCGATTTGGTCATAACGAAAAGCGTATACAAGTGTCTTTAATCTCGCTTGGTAATCGCTTTAACCAATCAATAATTGGTTTCACATTAGGATTTATGTTTTTCCAGTAACCACGTGATATATCTTTAAACCGAGCGATCGGAAGAAACAACATGAAACTGCTCGTACATGATCCGCCTAATTCAGGAGTCTGCAAACTTTGGCCCTTTAGTTACGTACATGTGGCTCTGAAGTAAAATTGAAAATAAAACTTTCATTTGTTTTATAGGTCTTGTAAAACTTCGTGGCAATAAGATATCTACGTAAATACGCTATATGGACTAAAGTATTTGGACACTGCAGAAAATCAGCAAAATACATCTTAGTGTGGGATTGTTTTTCCTGGGTAGGACATTGCTTTATGTACATGGTACCATGAACGCTGATGTGTACTTCGACGTTCTGGATCATTCGGCCTTGCCTACGTTATGGCAATACTACGGAGATGATGGTTGTTTCTTCCAACAGGATCGACCCCATGTGATGCTGCAAATCGTGTGCTGGACAGGTTTCCTCAAAATGAGGTGAATTGGATTGACTGGCCTCCTCAGTGCCCCGATCTCAATCCGATCGGGCACTTGTGGGACGAACTGGAGCGGCGCGTACGACACCGTCACATACGCCTATCTTCACAACAGTATCTTCTCACAGCCTTGTGAGAGGCATGGCGAGCTATTCCTGCCCAGACTTGCATAAAAATTGTGGAACGTATGCCTGGATATGTTGAGATGTAATATAAGCAAAAAAGGAGGGCCTATCTGTTACTGAATAGAATAATAAAGAACTTTTCCTGAAAAACAGTCAGTGTCCAAATATTTTTGCCCATATTGTGTATGCGAGCAATTATTTTCTGACATGAATTTCATCAAATGTTAATTGCAGAAACAAATTATCTTAAATGCAAACTTGTAATTGTGCCTTAAATTAAAAACGACAGGTTACAAACAGGACATGCTGAAACTTTTTAAGGAAATGCTGATTAAAACCGATGAGAGCAACTTTCGTGGGATATTTTTTTCTTGCAATAAAGATATAATTAAAATGCTAAATTGTTATGCTGTTTAAAATTTTTCCTGTTTGAAAAAGTGTATTTATGGATCTCGGATAAATTTTAAATTGTTGTGAGGAACACGTTTGTCTACGCATTAACAAGCATGAATCTAAAAATAGGGTCTTTTGAAAATTTAGGAATACATCGGGAAAATTAATATGTTTTGAAATAGATCGATACATCGAGAATTGATATTTTGAAACAGATCAAAACACAGAGAATAGATATTTTGAAACGATGCATCGAGAGTCGATATTTTGAGAGAGATCGATTCATCGAGAATCGATATTTTGAAATGGATCGATACATCGAGAATCGATCTTTTGAAATGGATCGATACTGAATTGTATTTTTAAAACATGGATTTAGTGACTCGATATTTTGAAAATTCTAGATTCAAAATCCTTTTTTGTTAATTTATAATTCAATCCAAACGGAGGAATTGCTAAATTGTAAATGCATACCGATTACCGTATTCACTGTTCAATCCAATCAGCAAGCACACTTTGTACCAACTCCAAAAAGTCCATTCTTCCTATTCGTCCTGTGTCCTTCGAAATGAAAATGGAGTCATTACATACAAGTATCTTCCCGATGACTCCTTCGTAATGAAGTCCCTCCATTTGTCTGAAAACTCCATCGGATCCAATTGATGTCCCGAAGGGAAAAAATATCCCCCCTGGAGACAGTTTTCCATTTTGACATATTATTAGATTTGCACTGTTTCCATAAGTATTCACTTTTCGCTGATTTGTTGTTCCTTCTCGATGCTTTCCATTTTGATTGATACAGACGGAACACCCTTCATTTTTGTTTCGCATTTCGCTTCACTTCGCGTAGCAATTTAAATCCACTCTCGTAAATTGAATACGGTATCAAGCGTCCTCTTCGGGGAAGAAGGACGGGTGGGGTTGGAAATGGAAGTATGGATTTTCGTACGGAATTAGCTCCATTTTCTGATTGGCTCGAATCGGGGACTCCCGAGGTGGAGGTTGCGACCCACTCGTGGGTCGCGAAAGCCACTCAAGAGGAAGATCCTACTCTATTTTTAATGTCCTCTTTTTTGGTATAATATTTGTATGAAGTGAATAGATGGTACTTATGCCCATCTGGGACGATCCCAGGTATATAGGTAGTTCATTAACGTCGTACTGGAGCAAAAGAATGGGGAACATTCAACCCAAAGGGAAAGATCCCAGAACAACGCAGGGTTGGAAGAGTAACGTATTAGCAGAGAGACTAGTTTTGAAGTAAATTACATAAATACTAGTTTGGAATAAATAACATGGAGACTAGTTTTGGAGTGGATTACATAGAGACTAGTTTTGGAGTGGATTGCATAGAGACTAGTTTTGGAGTGTGAATTTCAGAGACTAGTTTTAAAGTGAATAACACAGTGACTAGTTTTGGAGTGAATAAAATAGAGACTAGTTTTGGAGTGAATAACATAAATGCTAGTTTTGGAGTGAATAACACAAATGCTAGTTTTGGAGTGAATAACATAGACTAGTCTTGGAATGAATTACATAGTGACTAGTTTTGGAATGAATTACATTGAGACTAATTTTGGAGTGTGTTTCCTTGAGATAAATTTTGAAGTGACCACTTCAAGAAGAATAGAAGCTGTATTGTGTATTGATCTCAAAAGGTCCCACTCTATACTATAATGGTGACCTCCTGTAAATAGAGTGAAAGCAATGAATGATCATTAGTTAACTGTCAGGAGATTATTAAAACCTTTTTAAACAATCAATGAAATTAATAAATTTTCTTTTATGCGATATATAAGGCGGTTACACGTTTGAAAGAGGGGTAGGTAGGTATTTAATTAACATCATACTTAAGCAACGCAATGGGCTATTGGCGACGGTCCGGGATCATTCCCTTGTGGGAATTATTCGACGGTAGACCCACGTAATTTTGAACCACTGTCAGATGTCGATGCCACACCTGAGCTGGCACCCCACTCTACAAACTTTTACAACATGCCCGCGTGAGGACATATGCGGCCACGACAGATTTAACTCGCACCAGCCCTCTTTGTACACGACGATCGTTTGTTGGATTTGAACTCGCAACCTTTCTGTTGCGTGACCGTTACTCTTCAACAAACGGCACAATTTGAAGAGTCACTGATTAGCAACATTAAGGATCAAAGTTCGAAACTCGATCCAACAAAAGATAGTCATGTACTCGCGGAATGGTACACTTTATATGTTTTTTACCTCATATGCCCTCACGTCGACGTGGTATGGAAGTTTAGAGAGTGGGATGCCAGCTCAGGATTTAATTCGTCATCTGACTGCGGTTCAAAATTACGAGTCGTTGTCCCTTCTGGATTGTTCCCGGATCGTCACCATTAATCCGTTGTGTCATGCGATCTTAATTCAACTATCCACCCTTTAGTAAAACGAGAATTTTCTTACTCATTTATGGAACAGTGAGAACATTGACAGTCCTTCGGGTTGTTGCCGACCCACCGGTCTGGTGGTTAAGGTATTAGAGTCACTGATCGGAAAGTTCCTGGTTCGAATCCGGGTTACTGCATGGATGTTTTTAAGCGTATGGTGTAGAGGCGGCTGGTGCGCCTTAAATCCGAAGTGGCTGAAAGTCCTTACGCTGGGTGGGTGTGGAAGTTTGGAGCGTGGAGTGCAAGCTGATGTGTTACCTCGTCATCTGACCGTCGTTCAAAATGACGTGGTGTTGTCCTTGGATCTTTCCCTTAGGGGATTGATCCCGAACCATCGTCAATAGCCCGCCCGTTGTATTGCTCTAGTACAACTAATTTTAAAACTTATTACCATTACCAATTACCCTCGGGTTGCTCATTACCTCCATTCAAAAGTACACTATTAAGTGAAATTCATCGTTTCCTATATACATGTTCATTAACCATTTCTCTTAATCGAGCTGTCAGGAATCGCACTTTGTATGGATGGTCACACACGTCAAGTCTTTTCGAATCCCAGGCGTGTAGCTCTTTCAAAAACTATCCTCCGCGAATTGAATTGAGCTCAATTAACAATCGCAGTTTTGGGAAAGTGCCACGGATATTTTACACGTACTTTTAACGACCCATTAACATCACTCACTAATGAACTGTTCCACTGCCGTATTTCAAGTCATTTTCCGTCTACCTTATATCTAGATATCTTGTAATTTCCTCAATTCTAGCGAGGCCGTGGTAGATCAGTTGGAAGTGTAACGGATTAGCAACCGGAGGGTAGCGAGTTCGTATCGAACCAAAGACCGTCGTGTACAAAGGAGGCTGGAGCATGTTAAATCTATCGTGGCCTCAAAAGTCTTACATTGGCGTGGGTAAGGTAAGGTAATTTTTATTAACGTCGTTCTAGACTTCTAGAGCAACACAAAGGGCTACTGACGACGGTCCTGGATCAATCCCCTAATGGAAAGATCCGAGGACAACCAACACCACTTCATTTTGAACCACGGTCAGATGACAAGGCAGCACCTGAGCTGGCACTCCACTCTCCAATTCGATGTTATGCTCATAAGGAACCACCTTAGAGGTAGGCCGGCTGAATTTGCATCGCACTGGAGTAATACAACGATCTTTTTTGGATGGTACTAGTTCAATCCCGAAGGAGATTCGTGGACAAGACCTTGTAATTTTGAACCACAGTCATACGACGAGGCTGGATAACAGCCATCATGGCGTTGCCCGTGGTGTTGGTTGGCTTGGCAAACCAAATTCGGCTTGACGTCACAATCTTTTGCGATTATATAAATATTTAATTGAAAAATTATTTATTAAAAGAAAATGACGTATAAGCTATTTATCTGGTGTCGAATTTTCCGCAGATTTCAAGCAAGGTTCCTGGTTTGAAGCCGACCAACGGTATAGTGGTTAAGGTGTCAGCCTCTAGATCGGAAGGTTCCTGGTTCGAATCCGGGTCCGGGCATGGATGTTTGTAAGCGTATGGTGTAGAGGCGGCTGGTGCACCTTAAATCTGTCGTGCTCGAAAGTCCTCACGTTGGGTTGGCGTGTAAGTTTGGAGAGTGGGGTGCCAGCTCAGGTGTTTCTTCGTCATCTGACCGTGGTTCAAAATGACGAGGTGTTGTCCTCGGATCTTTCCCTTAAGGGACTGATCCCGGACCGTCGTCAATAGCCCGTTGTGTTGCTCTAGTACGACGTTAACTAAAATTACCATTACCATTACCCAGACCGTCGTCAAAAGTACGTTGTGTTGCTCTAGTACGACGTTAATTAAAATTACCATTACTATTACCACAGATTTCAAATCCGTAGAAATTTTTTCAATCGATCTTTAACGATAACAATTTTCTAGGAAATAACTAAACAATGTCATCCAAAATGATTTTGTTTTTTTACTTTCTTTCGCTGAAATCGTAAGAGGGCAGGATATGTAATCTGTTTATTTTTTTTAACGCGAAAGCTGACGCGACGCCACAATCACTTGCGAAAAAAGATATTGAATTTAAAAGTTTTAATTTTGAATAAAATGATATTTTTAGGTATTGAAAATATGAAAAAAATACAAATGTTAATAAAAAACTTAAAAATGAAAAAAATGTGAATGCTTTTTGTAAAATGTTTTAGACTTATTGATCATACATAATGCTTTTTAAGATTTATATGAGAATATTAGGATATTTATATGACGAAACTTGACATCTTTACTTGGGATTTGAAAATGAAAATCATGAAGTATTTTCCTCAATTAAAAAAAATTTTCAAAACAGAATGGAAAAGACGCTTGACGTTCAAGAAAATGCAATCAAAAAATATTTAATGATTATATACAAGAAATAAAACAAACTTTTGAGGAGAGATTTAATCAATTTAAAAGTAGGGAAAATAAATTACACATAATTTTATATTCGGAAAAAAACAAATTCGAAACAATGGAATTAAACGAATTAAATGGCTAGGTATGCATGATTTAGAAACGGAATTAGTTGCATTTCAAAGCAGCATAGTTTGAAAAATAAATTTGATAACTTGATTTCCGAAGTAGAAGAGAAAATGTCTGAAATTAGTGTAAATTATAATGATCCCACACTAAAAATTGAAAATATTATATTAAACGTATGGGAAAGTTACCAAATAATTTGAAACGAAAGAAGAAACTTACTAATGATCTTTTAACAATGTTTGGATCCACATATTCATGTGAGAATTTTTTTTCTTCGATGAATTTTCGTCTAAGTCTACCAATAGAAATAAACACGGAAATGAATTGAACGCAAAATGCGTTAAACTAATGAATACTGAATATGAACCTAATATTAAGAAATTATCTGTCAAAAAAAGCAACAGTTTCCTCATTAAATATACTTTAACTTCATTTTACATACCTGCAACTATATTACCTATTAAAATATAATATTTCATATATATATATATATATATATATATATATATATATATATACTATTATAAAATGAAGTTTTTTGTGTGTGTGTAATCAAGTTGTGCCCTGACGAATTTATGGCATTCACACTAATGAAATTTGGCACACATGCAGTACGAATTTTTTTGCGATTTTATAGACCAGCCCGATTTTTAAAATTTAATCTTGAAAATTTTAAAATTAATTTAATGCGATGTTCTATTATTATTATCTTTCTTCCGAATGGCAACAGTCATGAATCGGTATTGAATGAATCCGTATTTACTGCGCGTGTGTATCCGTTGCCGTGTAGCCGCCCGATTCCTGCATATCCTTTCAAAAATGTATTGCCTTTTTAAAAGCATGTTAACTTTTAGTTAGCGTTGACTTTTAATCTTTTATATAAGTATTTTTATACTGTGCTTACTTCATTTTTTAAACTGGATAAAGGTTGTGCAATACGTTTGTTATTGTTTCTTTTTTAGAATACGATAGTTTGGATTTTGATTTTTAAAGATATTAACTTTTAGTTTGGATATTTTTTTCAAAGTTTAGCGATATTTTATTTTGATCTTTTGTGCAATTTCTGGTTGTTTCATTTATGCAATCTTTTGTTTGTTTCTGTATAGTACTTTGTTTTTCGTATAGTTTATTTTCATCATTTTTGTTGTTGCACATACGACTAAATCAGATGACTCAAGAGTGGAACAGTATGCACATTTGACGCATCTGATTCAGATGCGTTGATGAACGATGGAAATGTTACTGTACGAAAACTGAAGTATACAGAAAAAAATTAAATATTGCTATTCTTTCCAAAAGACGACATAATTGATCGGTTTTTTTGAAAAAACCACAAGAAAAACACAATTGCCGTACTTGAAATCGTCGAAATCTCCAAGCCTTAAATATCGCTTTGAAGTAACGCCACAGGCGCGCGTGATGTGCGTCTGCGCTGAAATTCTAATAATTTGCATATCTTACCTCCGCTAATGCATGCTGTAAATTTCATATTATTTGCATGCTTCCTTTAGGGTGTTGCATTTACGGTGGCCAGCAGTGTATTTACATTCTGATTAAAAGAAAAACATTAAGACATATTTATACGTTCTTATTATTCAAAGAACATAAAGGAATATTTACTTTCTTATAATTCCAAGGACATTAAAAAATATTTACGTTTTAATTATTCTAAGAACATTAAGAAATATTTACGCTCTTATTATTCCAAGATTATTAAGAAATATTTACGCACTTATTATTCCAAGATTATTAAGAAATATTTACGTTCTTATTGTTGCAAGAATATTAAGAAATACTTACGTACTTGTTATTCCAAGAACATTGAGAAATATTTACGTTCTTATTATTCCGAGAACATTGAGAAAAATTTACGCTCTTATTATTCCACAAGAACATTAAGAAATACTTACGTACTTATTATTCCAAGAACATTAAGAAATGCTTACGTACTTATTATTCCAAGAAAATTAAGAAATACTTACGTATTTATTATTCCAAGAATATTGAGAAATATTTACGTTCTTATTATTCCAAGAATATTAAGACATATTTACGCTCTTATTATTCCAAGAACATTAAGAAATATTTACGCTCTTATTATTCCAAGAACATTAAGAAATATTTACGTTCTGATTAAAAGAAAAACATTAAGACATATTTACTTTCTTATTATTCAAAGAACATAAAGAAATATTTACGATCATATTATTCCAAGAACATTAAGAACTATTTACGTTCTTATTATTCCAAGAACATTGAGAACTATTTAGTTCTTATTATTCCAAGAACATCAAGAACTATTTACAATATTTGCATCATCACATTCACATCGTTACTCCAATATATCAAAGTATGTATCTGCAGTGCAGCGCGGTAAACCACCTGAACACCCGCTGCTTCTCTCTCTGTGTCTCTAACCGTCGTCTCCAACGTCTCTTTGCCGCATTCTAAATATATCCCAAAGGTAAAAATAAATAAACGATCTGAGATCACCACGACGAACACCACCTGCAGAGAACGTTCTATTTCACCCGTTCTTCTCAAGTCGTTGTAAAGTGCTCGACGGAAGTACGGCCAAACAATAATAATATCAGATCACCTTCGTCATTCCGAAATTTCGCGCGAATCGCTTTTTTCTACCGGTAGGAGCATCTCACGATGTCACACTCCTTAAAGTTTAAACCGGAAACTTTTTAGGGTGACTTCCGACTCGACATTCCCTCAAACATTCCTCCAAGATGGCGCTCCCAGAGTCGATTGACTCTCTCTTCAAAGAGAGAGAAAGAGCTGCGAACCCTGACCTGAGGAGGTGGAGGATTCGATCTGATGCGGATCATGAGAAAGCGACTTCAATGGGCCGGAACTGCAATTTCATTTCGCTCCCAGAGGTATTTCTTCCGGAGCAAACGAGGATCGCTTCCTTCCGCCCAACACTCGAAGGCTTCCTTCCTCCACTTCCACGCGTGCTGACAGGACGCTTTCTCAACGGACAGTTAGAGACAGGGAAGGACTTTAACCTGTAGGTGGTCAAACTTCTTTAGTTCTGCAACCGGGAGGAGGCAGTCGCGTCACGAGAGTTTGAGCCTCATCGAATTAAATTAGGTGGATAGGTAGTTGAACTAACGTCGTACTGGAGCAACAAAACGAGGTTTAGGCGATGGTGCGAAATCCATTCCGAAGGGAAAGATCTGAGGACAACACTTTCTCCTTTTGTTCCGCGGTCCGATGGGGGCTTCCGCGAAATCCCTCACGCTTTGAGCACCCCTTGGAGAGTTGGCAAAGTAAAGCGCTTTGAGAAACAAAGCCTCGGGACATTGGCAATCCTTCTCAATTTATCGAGCAACCCTACTACGTTTTTAAAAAGATCGCCATTTTTTCCTTGCTGAGTACTATGATTTTCCGTCTGATTTTATTTTTTGGATGTTCTAAATATATTATGTTGACATTCAAGATATTATTTTTGTAATACTTTATCTCTGTTGTAGCTACTTCGTAGTATTGGTTGATATAAGAAGCAGGCGGCATAAGAAGTACCCCCATGTAAACAAATTGTTTATGTTTACATTTATTTGAAATGTTGTCAATCAATTGCATTTCGTTGTGATTTTTACAATATAAAATGATCACTTACACAAAACTCGTCAAATAGAAAGAGTTGATGAGTATGTATTAATTTAAGATGGGAGGGGGGACGGATAAATCTATTACGTTGTTTATTATGGAAATTATTCGCCGTTATAATTTACACAGTGTTTGTAATTTCATAATATAGTTTCTTATGAATTAAATCTCTTGTTGGATCGCCTACTTAATATAATCTCGCCACTTTTTGGGAAGAGAGAGAGAACTAGTAGTAGATATAAACTTAGTAAAAGCAGTTACCAATTATAAATATTAAGATTTAAATAAGGTAATTTTTTTAATACAAATACTCTTCTTGATTTGTTTTACTCATTTGAGCTCAAAATAACAAAAGAAAAAATATTCTATTTGAGTGCTTTCAACAGTTTTCTTCGAATCAAAGTTTTTTCTAACTCAATCCTATAGTTATAGCATTTGCATTATATTAGTATAAAAGTTATAGCATAGCTGTTATGAAGACAGAATTTTTTTACACTTGTATTCTTAAACGACTTGACTCTACACCTTACACATACAAATACCATGCACCAACCCGGATTCGAACAAGGGCACCTTCCAATCCAGAGGCTAACACCTTAACCACCAAACCGGTTGGTCGGCGTGTTGTCCTCGGTTCTTTCCCTTTTGGATAGATCCCGGACCGTTGTCAATAGCCCGTTGTGTTGCTCTAGTACGACGTTAATTGATATTACCTCACCTTATTAAACGAAACACCCCACGTCCACGTACGAAAATTGCTTCAAATCTACATTTTGTGTCCATGACTCAACCTACTAATTTGTTTCAGGTTGACGGGTATGCTTGAGAAGAAACCTCATTTCCTTTTCAGACCTAGAGGGACAGTAGTTTATGAAATTTCAGTGCCCCAAGAAGATGGTAAATAACAAATTCCGTCTTCTGTTATCGGTATACCCCAACAGAAATTGAGGTTTAAATGAATTTCATTGATTTTCGTACCCAGAACTTCGGACCTTAAATTTGGAAAGTTTTCGGAGAAGATTTTACGGTGTAATGATTTTCATGAATATTTTGAGTTATTTTCCATGGACATACATGATTTATGATGCTATATCCTATAAATATTTACGAGATGAGACCAGTAGCATTCACTTTTGTTATCACTTTAGTTGCTTAGAACATTTCTTTTTTTTAACTGTTTGACGATTCTTCTTAAGAATGAAGAAAAACTAGAAATCTAATAGACGTAAGTCGTATCGATATTGGTCCCGGACAATAGTCCATTGCTCCATTGCTGCGTAAATTCAGCTATCTAACCCGTACATACAAATTTGCACCGGCTGTATATTTCATTTCTTATTACTAGGGCAACGTTTTGCAAGAAATGCAACTTTTTTTTTCACACGTTCTACGCTGCATGTAAAATACTATAACCAAAATTCTTCCTACATGGGGTGTATTGCAAGTGAGTTATAACCGCAACATAAATGCAACTTTCTGCATAAATGCAACCACCTACAACTTTTTAAAATGTAGCTTAAAATTAATTAATATAAAATTACTATTTCCTTTTTTGTCCTCTGAACCAACCCTTCGATCGCGTGTGTCTGATCTTGCAAAGAAGTATTGTGGATCAAACAACAAGTTCATGAAAAGAAGGTGTTCGTATTAACCGACGAAAGTGAAATAAATGGCAAGAAGTAACTTTTAACACATTGGTTGGCACTCTTGATAATCCAAAAGAAACTTGCGTAATCGACTGCAGAGTTTGCGAGATGAGTGTCGATCGTCAATATGTTGTTCGCCTTGTAGATGGCGTTTCAAAATCTCTGAATGTTGAGCGAAATGATTTTGCGATTCTGCTATCCGATACAGCGTATTATATGACTGCGGCTGGAGCAGTTTTTCAATGTTAAAGAAATTACTGGTCAAGGATCGGCCATTCAACGTTATTCTGTATTTAATAATGTATTATAATACTGTTGTACACGACTAAAATTGTCAATATATTTTGAATATTTTCATTTTTTACGAATAATTTATTTTAAAATTTAGTGTACCAAAAATAAATGCAACTTTATTTCCATAAATGCCACTTAAGGGAATGATAAATGCAACTTTTCTCATTTTTACTGCAACAAAAAAGTTGCCCTACTTATTACTTTAACATTGCTTCTGCTTAAAACCACAGCTTCTATTACATTTGATGTAAATTTAATTTGATTGGACAGAATAAGCTGCGTGTAGTTAAGAGCGAAGAACAGTAATGAGATTCTCTGATTTCCTGATTTGTATTCATCCACGTCATGTGTAAGAAGAGCACAAAGAAAGACAGCTTGGCTATCGCACGTGTCACAAAAATACCAAACTGTCATCTAGTCCTAGGAAATTCTGTCGTCAATAGCCCATTGTGTTGCTCTGGTACGACGTCAATTAAAAATTACTAATTACCAATTACATTGGAAATTCTTGTAATTTTCCCAATAATACTATTTTAACACCCTTGTGTTGCTAGATTTCCAATGCCAAGCTAAATTAACTTTGTACTGGAGCAACAACACACGGGCTATCGGCGACAGTCCGGGATCAATCCCGAAAGGGAATATCCGAAGATAAACTCTCCTCATTTTGAACCACGGTCAGATGACGTGGTTAACACCCTAGCTGTCCGCCCACTCTCCAAACTTCCACACCAGGAGAACATAAGAATATTTGAGGTCACGACAGATTTAACATGCACCAGCCACCACGGACACGGCGGTCTTTGGTTGTATCGATCGTCTTCAAACTTTCCGGTTGCCAATCCGCTACTCTTTCAACTGGGCTGCACCGACCTCAAGCGGTATTGGTAGTTAAAATTTTAATTAACGTCGTAATAGAGCAACACAACAGGCTATTGACAATGGTCCGGGTTCAATCCCCTAAGGCAGTGGTCCCCAACCCCCGGGCCGCGGACCGGTACCGGTCCGTGGATCAAATGGCACAGGGCCGCCCAATGAAATTATTTCCATTTTTTATATCCACACAAATTAGGAGGCGGTAAATCATAACTTGAAATTTGTTCTGTTACTAGAGCTTCAATTATGATTTCTGAATTCTGTATGTCTCTATTTTCCAATTTTGACTAATGTGACAGCTGTTTTCAAGTTAGCAGACAAAGTAGCTGCATTTAAAGCCAAACTGAAGTTGTGGGGACGGCGCGTGAACAGAGGCATTTTGGACAGGTTTCAGACATTAGCGGGGATTTTAGGCGAGACTGAGCCTAAACATTCACTCTCCCAGTTGGTGTACGATCACCTGTCTTTGCTTTTAAAAAGAGTTTTATCGCTACTTCCCAACCACAAAAGACCCGCGAACTAGTAAGGAATGGATCCGCAACCCATTTGTCAACAAACCAGGCGAATCTAGCATGTCCGTGCAAGAAGATCAACTGCTGGAGATTGCAAATGAAGGCGGCCTTAAAACTACGTTCGAGACAACAACTCTGCCGGTGTTCTGGATTAAAGTCATGGCGGAATACCCTGAGATTGCATCCACAGCACTTAAATCCTTATTACCATTTCCGACAACCTATCTGTGTGAAGCGGGGTTTTCTGCAGTGACAGCAACCAAAACAAAACAACGGAATAAACTGGACAGCAACATACTTTGGGTGCCATTGTCTCCTATTACCCCCAGATGAAACCGTCTCGTTGCAATGAAACAAGCTCAGGGTTCTCATTGATTTACCGTTCTAGTGAGTTAAAATGTTAAATCACTTTATATTCATTTTTTGGTGTAACTGTATTTTATTTTGAAGGCATGTTTAAATACAATTAAATTAAAATTATTAAATCAAAACAATCTAAAATATAAACAATCAACGTCCCCCACCTCCTCAGCGGGCCGCGTTAAAATTATCAAACGATGATCCGGTCCGTGGCGATAAAAAGGTTGGGGAGCACTGCCCTAAGGCATTGGTAGGCAAACTTATTAGTCCCCGAAAGAGCCAAAGATCAGCAATACAACGATTAAGATTTATTTTCAAGAACCATGTTTTTAGGATACGGTGTATAAACTAGCTACTAACATTAAATAAAACCAGATATAATAATAATCTTATTTATTGACAAAAAATATTTTTATACAGTAAAATAAAAATATGACAAAACACTCATTTAATGTGAACCATGCAATTCTTTGGTAATGGTAATGGTAATTTTAGTTAACGTCGTACTAGAGCAACACAGCGGGCTATTGACGCCGGTCCGGGATCAGTCCCTTAAGGGAAATATCCGAGGACAACACCTCGTCATTTTGAACCACGGTCAGATGACGAAGCAACACCTGAGCTGGCACCCCACTCTCCAAACTTCCACACCCACCCAACGTAAACTTTCGGCCACGACAAATTTAAGGCGCACCAGACGCCTCTACACCATACGCTTACCAACATCCATGCCGGGACATGGATTCGAACCAGGAACCTTCCGATCTAGAGGCTAACACCTTAACCATTATACCGGTTGGTCGGCTGTCTGAATTTCAAGCAGGATTCCAGGTTTTCATCAATAAGACGATTTCTCAATTTACTTTTGATAAGGTTCATGCCTGAAAAAGATTTTTCGCATGAATATGTAGAGCCAAAGAGCGAAAAAACAGAAAATGCTATTTTTTAAACTGATATATGAGTCAGGAATGCTATTCCATGAGTTGAAAATTATGTCTTCCTTCTCCAAGTCTTTCAAAACATATAAATTTTTTCTGTAAACTAAGATCGTATTTATTTTTCTCCAATTTTTCCATATCAGCATTACGGCGTTCAAATTTGGAGCTCCATAATTCTCTGTTTTTTAACTCCAGTAATTGCATTTCAAAAACGCCAATGTCAATATTTAAAGGGAGAAAAATTCAATCCTGTTACGTCAGCACTGAGGTTTCTTAACAAAGGCTAACGTCACTATTCTATTTCTGAATTCCTGAAACCTCCGTAGAATAGCTTCGTTCGTATTTAAAATTGTTTTAAAATAGTAAATGTCAATTACCGAGTTATTTTCTTGGTGATGTTTCAGCAGGCTTGGAAAAGGAATTAAATGTTTCTCTTTCAATATTGAGCAAAAAGGGATAATTTCTTTTCATGACATGACTTCTGCAAACATCGCAAAAATTTTGTTTCCTTTCCCCTATAGTTTGCGATTAAGATTATTTAGATACGTAATGTCTTCCTTGAAATAAAAAAATTTTATATCCACTGATCGTCCGTTATTTTAAGAGTAAACATCCCTTCTCAAGGAGAAATGCTTTAATTTCAAATAATAAGGAAGCGAAACGTTTTTAAACGTTTCCTCTTGAAAGCCAACGTACATTATTATGCAGCAGAAGATCTGCGTATTCAGTCTCCATTACAACTAAAAATTCTTCAGATTGGCGATGATAAAGCTTTAGCTACAATTGTGTTGACAATCTTGATCACCAATTCCATAACATTGCAGATTTCTTCTGCAAACGTCTGCGCACTAAGAGCTTCTTGATCAATGATGCAATGGTAAACAAGTATCTCGTGATTAATTTTGTCCTTTAAAATAGAAAAAAATCCTTGTCTCACTCCGGTCATACTTTTTGCCCCAACTGTTGAAATGGAAACGATTTTATGATATTTCTTTACGCATTCAGTGACAGCATTTGCAATATCCTTGCCACGTGTTTGATAAGAATAAAAATTAGAAAAGTAAGTGGTAAGAACAAACATAATTAATACAACTCGTATTTAAAATTCATACAAATACTTTAGTTGTACTTTATAGGAAAACATGGGTAGGTGAAATATATATAAATGAAACAAATAATATTATCTTCAACATGGTTTTGGTAGTACATGTGTGTTTAGTGCGACGAGTGAGCCTGCTGCTCACTGCAAAATTGTTCGAATCGTGGAATTAAGCTTGATACAGCAACTCGCACTTCTTTTGCGACATTAATTTTCGAACAATATTTGCTCTTTTTAATAGCAACTGCTGAACATCTAGCTTCATTGGAAGTCGCAAAGGGAATAAGAAACCTTATAGCTCTTGCGCTTAGAATGGAATACTCATATTTTACAACTATCCAAAACTTTGTCAAATCCTAACACGCGAATTTTGCTTTCAGGCTGTTATCGCTCGATAGCTCAATTACATTTTCTGCTTGTGAAGTGAATTCTTGAGGAGCTTCAGCACGGAATGGATCTTGGATCCAAGCAAACTTCTGGCTTTGGTCTTCTGCGAAGAACTTTGCGAATCAATCAGTTAGTTGTGATAGGTGCTCTGTGAAAAGTGTCAGCAAACTGTGAAACCTTATCTCCACTACGAAGCATGAACTGCTGCAATACAGGAAAGCAATCATTGCTTCCATTATCACTCATTTTTCTTTTTCACATCTGTAGTGTTCAATCCACTCTATTAGCTTCAATATACTGCACTGTAGGGAGATATTCATGGCATTTAGTTTTTCAAATATGTCGCACAAGTATACCAGTTTCAGCAGAAAGTCTATATCCGCGAAATTGTTAGCGTTCTCGTGATCATTTTCTATCGGGAAATTGTAAATTTCTTCTGGCAATTCATAGGTATAAAATATAGTACATTGCCACGTGAGAGCTAACGCGAGCTGCAGTAGTATACACTCAGGAACATTGAAAATAGCGCACCAAGAAGGAAGAAAGGTACAATCGTGAAACTTTGCAAATAAGTACAGTGAGATCAAAAATGCATATGATCCAAGTTTGGTGCCAATGCGCATGACCACACACTTAGCAGTGACGCTGCAATCAGGAAGTGGGACCGGCGCATAGTGGAAGATTCATGAACGTGACGATCACATTCCGACTCTAGGAGGACTAGAGTCGGAATGATACATTGCGATACTGGGAAGCTAGAAGATTCTTGAGGTGATAGCCTTCGGCTATCCTTTGAACTATTTGATGTTTTTTGTAGTTGTTCTTCTGTTTACGTTCTTTTTTGTTTTGTTTTCTTGTTCATGTACCCCAGCCATTGGAAATATAAAAAAAAACGATCAAATTCCGACTCTAGGAGGATTTAAGTAAGCGAAGAATGCCAGGTAGGCGTGTGAGAAGAGATTTCTCACAGTTTAAGCGAGTTTGAGAGAGGCCTCATCATCGGCATGATAACCGCAGTCTGGTCGACGTGCCGTGTTGCTCGCCAGGTCGATCGTTCCGAGTGTGCCGTCAGAACATGTTGGGAGCAGTGGACACTAGATGGAACCCACGTGCGGCATACCGGGTTTGGAGCGACCAGGAAGACGACTAGGCGAGAGGATCGAAGGAACGTGCGGCAAGAGCTCGTAGATCCCACAGCCACTCGTTCCACGATACAATCAGATGTAGGGGTGCCAGTTGTTCCACAAACCATTTCCAGACGCCTTGCGGAAGCGAATCTGCAATCCAAGCGCCCTTTTCGTGTACTGCTTTTAACACCGAAACATCGGCGACTCCGTCTATAGTGGTACCAAGCCAGAGCGACGTGGAATGCCACAGATAGGCAAAACGTGGTGTTTAGTGATGAATCCGGTTTGTTTTGGGGACAGATGATAACCGCGTACAGGTGTGCAGGCGCCCTGGCGAACGGTACAATTCCACTCGCGCTGTCACGCGACACACTACCCGCACAACAGGCGTAATAGTCTGGGGGACCATAGCCTATGATAGCCGATCCACTCCAATTGTGGTACGTGGAACCTTAACGGGCCAGCGTTATATTGATGACATTCTTCGACCCCTTGTGGGACCTTTTCTAAATGGTCTTCCAGGGGCAATTTTCCAGCAAGATAATGCTCGTCCGCATACAGCTCGAGTTGCTCAAGACTTCCTACGTCATGTTCAGACGTATGGACGTCCCGCTCCCCGAACTTGTCCCCTATAGAACATGTGTGGGACCAACTGAAACGTCAGATGCCGACGTGTCACTCTGTACATGATTTGGAGGTGGCTGTTCGAGATTTGTGTGCCATCTGCCTCAGGACAACATCAGACGTCTAATCAACTGAATGGCGGACCGTGTTGCGGCATGTATTGCAGCAGAAGGCGGTCTGACGCGCTATTGAAGTTGCACTGTATTTGTCTAACTGTACACACTGTATTTGTTTAGTTGTCTTGATTTTGGGATCAAGTGAATCTCTCATCTGTATCATTATGTATATTAAATTTCATTTCAATCCGATGCTTCCTTCTTGGCGCGCTTTTTTCAATGTTCCTGACTGTACAAGAGACGTGCTCGACCACCAAATCCTCGCAAAGGTTTTTTGAAAAATCTGGCTTTAAGTGGCCTAGTCTTTTATATAGTTAATCTCCTTTATTGCACATTCTAGGACGAGATTCAGTGGCTGGCTTAGCGATTTCGATGCAAGTGATTCTCTGAGAACGTTGCAGTGGGTCCATTAACAAACCGGGGCTTTACGGCGAATCGGAACCTGAGGGCGCCCTCCGACAGTTGGAAAGTGAACTAGTTTTTGATGGGTGACGTTGACACTTTTTTTTCTTTTGCTTAGCAATCCATTATATTAGAGATCATGGACGCTTCGCGGCACCCCTCATCTCTCTACGTGGCACCCCAGGTTGCCGCGACACACTTTGGGAACCTCTGCCTTATGGGATTGATCCCGCACCGTCGTCAATAGCCCGTTGTGTTGCTCTAGTACGAAGTTAATTAAAAATTAACAGTATTACAAGCGAGAGTAGTTTTGTATGTATCTTTTGGTGAAAAATTATACAGTTCAAGCGAAAATATTGCAGAGTGAGAATGCAAAGATTATATTAGATCAGGGGTGGCCAACCTGTGGCGCATGCGCCAAACATGGCGCATTGGATGATTACAAGTGGCGCATTGCATTCTTGCGCCCACATATTCTTTTCAAGTAGGCGCCATAACTGAATCCGTCTTCATATTTTCAAAAACCAGAGTGCTCTCAGTTCAATACATACAGCCTTTCTCACTTATTATTTCTTCGCAGTTTTATAACTGTTTACAATTGATATTCTGTGTGATACGACGTATATACTTGTGATATGTTTGTTCTTTTTCAACATTTAGAGTTTCGTACTTTTTTGTGCATTCCATCACAGTGCACAAGAAAGTGAACAAATGAAGCGCAGAAAGTGATAGTAAGAGGGTGAATGTAATGAACGATGATAAAAAGAGTTATTTATAGCAAGTCGATCTAGAAAACCGGTTTGTATTATTTGTAAAAGTAGAAGGTATCGTACCAGCGGTGCAAAATTTTATTTTGTATTAAAAATTCTTTCGAACAAAATCCGAGGGGTTTGCTACTACTCATGTTGAACTCAAGGTATTTTGCAACCTATTTCTTATTTTAGTGGTGACTCTTTTCGTTTTTATCCATATGAAGAAAGGAAAATTGTTAATCTCTTCCATTGCCCCTTGATACGATACTCCCTCCATACCTAGGGACAGGGGTTTTGTACCTAAGGACCGGTCCAGAAAGTGTAGAAAAAAACGTTTAAGCAATTTTTCAACTCAAACTTTTATTGAACAACCAGAAGGATCTTACTCAAAGAAAAATATTAAGTACTAATGCAAAAATAACATCAAAAGGCTTATATTTTAAAAGTTTCAAACGAAACTTCAAAAAAGACAAGATAGATTTTACTACAAAATCACTGATCAGTGAAATTTCTTTTCATGGCCACAATCATGTCAGATTTCTACATTACCAATAAATAGCAGCGAAGGGACAAGTATTTTTCTTAGCATGTCATTTTTGGGTGCATCAATAAATGTGAAAAAACGTATCTTGACACAAAACTGGTAAAAGAAAAAGGAAACTGAAGTTTTTCGTTATTTAATGAGTAAATTTTTGTTTTATGCATAAGCACATGCTTAATCATTTTATCTATAAATTATATTACATTCTGAAAAATCAAATTAGCTTGGGAAAAGTTCATTGACGATTCTAGCCCAGTGTTAACAACCTGTTCAAACAAAATTCCCTTCTGTTATCTACAGCGTCTGTCCTTAGGTATGACTACCTTAGGTACAAGTCTCCCCTACTCTTTCACATAATAGAAGACATGAAATTTATTAATAGCATCTCTTCTATTTTGTATAAGCACTATAAAACACAGCATCAGACTAACATAGAAGGAAAACTTAAGCTCATTCTTGGGTCTGAGTTACGAAAAGAATAAGTGACTAAAAAAAAGGAAGAAATCAAAAGACAAAATATTTTTGCAAAATTATGTTGTGAAGACGTGGCGATGACAGAAGCGTCCTATGAAATTGCTTTAGAATTGGCGAAAAAAAGAAACCTTCTTTTTAACGGAAAAGAAATAGTTAAGCCTTGTCTCCAAATATTTACACGCCATCTTGGTAATAAAGGTATTGAATTACAAAGCATACATATTTGCTAAATCTAGGTAGACAGTTAAGAGACGTGTCGATGAACTTTCTCAGGATGTATCTCAGTAACTGGAAGACCGTGTCCATTCTTGTACTTTCTTTTATCTAGCACTGGATGAATCAACCAGTTAAGCACTTTTATTAGAGGTACTATGTTGAAAGACTAAAAATGCAGCATGTTATGTTACCGGGAGAGAAATGTGAATAAAAATTAAAGCAAGAGCATTAGACAGACAAGAATTCAGAGAATATTGTGATTTGTTAGATTATGAATACATGGTCGAATTGTCCTTCATTGCGAAGTGCGCTGGCTTTCTAGAGGACAAGTTGTAAGTAGAATTTGGAAATTAAAAAATGCTGTTTATAATTTTTTAGAACAGGAAAATGAACTGCATAATGAAAGGACCCTATTATTGGATAACAACTGGTATTTTTAGTTGATGTTTCTAGCCCTCTCAATGATCTGAATTCGAAAATGCAAGGCAAGAATAAATTATTTCGTTAACTTGGTAAATAACACCAATTCATTTTAAATGAATTAAAACTGTTTATCTCTCAGTGAGAAATTCGGTAATTGAGTCAATTTCCATACTTAAAAGAGCAGAGTGAATGTGCTGCGGATAACAGCAATTTGACCAAATATATTGAAAAAAAATCAAGTTATTGCAAGGGTTCATTTGAAAGTCGTTGTCACGATTTAGCTAAAACATAGAACTGCATGCTTGCATTTATAAACCTATTTTCACTTAGTGAATAAAACTTAATGAATATATGCTTAGTAACATACAAACGGAACTTATTAATTTAAAAACAAATTCCTTATAATTAAAAATGAAATTTGATGAGTTTTTTTCAGATCAAAAAGTTTTATTATTGATAAGTAATATTTATGTACTGTAATTGATATTTCTTTATATACAGTAATTAAATCATTTAAAATTATTAAATTACGTATTTTACGAGGGCTGTTCAATAAAGAATGATCATAAATTAATAAAAAATAATTTCCTGTTCTAATCCTCTAAATTCTAATGGTCTTTCTCAAAATACTCTGCATTTTATGCAATGCACTTATCCCACCTCGTTTCTAGTCTTCAAACACATGCTGGAAGTCATTTTTTGACAGGTTCTTCAAAATCGCCTACGCAAATTTTACCACTACCTTTGATGATGAAACCGCTTTACCCGGAAGTGTTTCTTCAAATTCGGGAAAAGAAAGAAATCGCATTGGCTATATCAGGACTGTATGGAGGGTGGGGAACACACATGACATTGGTTTTTGAAAGATGTGACGATTTTTTAAGGCGAAAACAAAATTTCAATGCAGTGTATTGCGCTTCGCGTGTCATATCCATTTTTGCAGTAGGCGAAAGTAAAACTATGCGTTCTTTGCCGGCTGCTAAGGCCTCAGCTATGACGTCATGATCGTGAAACTTGCGCTATCTATTTTCCACGTATCTCGCTACACATTCCATATGAATTTTATTTTTCTTGATTCTTTAAATCACCTTTAAAAAATGACCACCATTCGTTATTGAACAGCCCTCGTATATACATACTTTTATTGGAAAGGTTATTACGGATACGCCAGTATCATGAACATTAGAGTGCATGAGTGGTATGACGCATCTAAACTCCTTTGAGAAAAAAAATTGAGGCATGGTATGTAAAAGGTTGGCCACCCCTGTATTAGATAGTATTAGATATTTTAATTATACTTTAGTGCAAGGTATCACTTTTTTTAGTTTCAGAATTATCTGGATCATCCAAGGCAATGTGGGCCGACCAAACGGTCTTAAGGTGTTAGCCTCTAGATCGGAAGGTTTCTGGTTCGAATCCGGGTCAGTGCATGGATGTTTGTAAGCGTAAGGTGTATCGGCAGCTGGCGCAACTTAAAACTGCCGTGGTCGAAAGTCCTCACATTGAATAAGTGTGGAAGTTTGTAGAGTGGAGTGCCAGCTTAGGTGTTACCTCTTCATCTGATCGTGGTTCAAAGTTACGTGTTGTTGTCCTCGGATCTTTCTCTTGGGGGATTGATCCTACACCGTGGTCAATAGACCGTTGTGTTGCTCAAGTATGACGTTAATGAAAAAATTAGAAATACAATTACCGAGGTAATGTGTATCCAGGCCACTATTGACCTAGTATTGGTATTTTTTATTTATTGGTATATTTTATATACGTTCCAATTGGAACACAGCGGGCTATTGGTGATGGTCCCGGATCAGCCCCGAAGTAAAAGATCAGAGGACAACGCCTCCTAATTTAGTACCAAGGTCACATGACGAGCTATTGACCTGGATCCACATTGTATTGACGACTTGTCGAAATCATGTACGAAAAAATACCCTGTTGTGTTGCTTCCAGTACTACGTTAATTCAAATAGCTCCACCATTTAGTTCTTGATAGAAAATGCCGCTCATATACATCTCGCACTTGAATTTTTTAGGATATATTTATTCCAGTTTTTGCACTGTCATTTGTTTGAATGTCAAATGTAATAACAAAACAATCAAGTTCAAAATTAGGTCGTTGTGTTTGTTGCTCCATTGCGACGTTAGTTAAATCTACAGCGAAAGCTCGAGGAAAATGGTAACTCTAAAATGGAAAGTTATTATTTTTTTCAATGAACAAACGGTTTTACGAAACTGAACAAAGCAGAAGAAATAAAACCAAGAAATACGCAATAATTTTTGACGACAGAAATTTTCAAAAGATTTAAATTTTAATATTTTTGTAATTAATGTCTCTATTTTGAAATCAAGAAAAATGGGTGAAAATAATTTCAATCGTTTATTTATTATTATTATTATTATTATTTTTTTTTCAATTTTTTTAGTTTGATATATTTTATCGATATTGTTCTGAACGATTCGTTTAAAATTCCAAATTAGCAACTATCATTATTTTGCTATTCGTTTGGAGCATCTTTTCGCATATCTGCTAATACGGTTATAACATTCCAAACAAAATCCAGATATTGATACCCGAATAAATTCTTTCGATTGTAAAGATAACAATTCCATGTGTTGAGAATTCTCTTTTCTGGAATTTATTCCCATATAGTACAACCGAACAAAAGAAAATTCCACACCGTTAACAACTCTGTTTTCACTGTGGCGTCAAACACGAGATCGTATCTCTTGGAGACGCTAAAAAACCGAAGAAGACGAAAGAGGGAATGCATTAAAAAAAAATAACCGATCATTTGTTGCGAATTATTATGCGAAAATAAATCGCGACCCATCGAAAATTATTTATCGTCAGATTCGCATAATAATATCGATCGCTAGATCCCACCCGGCGCATGCGGAGAAACCAGAGATACAGTCACGTGACCGCCGTGACATCACGATCGCGGTGAGTGGATGGATGAAGCAGAAACTGAGAAAATAAATGAAACGGTTCCTATATTTGGCGCAATATCGCTTTTCTCCACAGTCTTTAAAATGTGCTCGTTTTTTAGTAATACATTTTCAATTTTGATAAATGTTTTGTGACAAATATACTGTTCTTAAACTAATGTCCCATCAAGAAAAAAAAATATTTTTATTATTTGCGGGTACTTAGCTCGTATTTTTAAAACATAACCAATAGGATTTTGTGCCAAACTTTCATAGGCGATCTCGGATCTAAAATAAATTTTAATTTAAAAATATGTTCCACAAAATTACGATTTGGTTGTTTTTTGGTAAATAATTTATTAAAATTGGTTTACTTAGTATTGAACAGTTTATATGAAAATTCCTCATAGCAAATTTAAACTAACTACTTGAAAAATACAAAGCATAATAAATATTGCATGTGTGTGGAAAAATATTTTGGTTCGTTAGCAATAAATTCATTTCATTCATTCATTGACAAATTCATTCGAATATTTCTAGTGAAGCGCTAACTTTTCGACCTTTCTCACAAAAGCAATATTTTTCTTATTCAACCTCTAGTTGTTTTCATCTAAACACAATTCTTCGTATTTGATAGAAAACAAATATTAAAATATGTTCCAACAAATTTAGCAGGAATAATAAATAAAATTTACAGTAGAAATTGTTATTAATGGATGTATTTTTGGGTTAATGTTCTCCAGTCTTAGAAATCGAAAAAATTACGCCAACCAATGAACAATACTTTTTCAGCAAACAAAGTACACCAAGCGCTAATTTTGCGAATTGAAAACATTGATTTTCTGAAAAGGTTGATAATTTCCCCCCATTGTCTCTGAATGAATGATAAATCAGAATAACTAAACAAATAAATGATAAACCTAATTGAACGAATCGTTTGGAATTTTCCGATGGGAAATCGAATGAGATATCACCAACGAAAATTCGAAATGGCAGTTGGAAAAAACCGAACAGTTCTCAGAAAAGTGAAAAATGAATACATCAATTGAAAAAAATTCAACCCAGACGAAAAATAAAAGCAAGAACACAAACTTTAACGCAAATAAAGTTTCCTCGTGCATTTTATAAGTCTGCATTCTATTGCAGAGATTAACAGCTGCATTAATTTGACGATGGCATCCGGTATGAAGAAAACAAATGGCGTTATAAGCTACGAATGAGAACGCAATTTATTCGACACTCGTGAATCAGCGTTATTCGAAACGGCCTATTTTCCTGGAAGGAAGGTTTTTCTGAACAGAAAGGAATAGAATTTATTGCGTGGAAATAATTAAGGTTCTGGCAACGTGTCGTAGACGTCAGCTTTTTTATCGTAATGACAATGAAGAACAAAACCAGACGAATTCATTGAAGAGTTGGAGCGTTTCTGCAAGATCGAAACGGGCGCTATGAAGTTAACCTCATAACCAAGGGCGCACACAGAGTACCAATTTGGAGGGGGCTACATCCATATCGATATCGTTTTGTGGGAACATTATCTATATTTGTGGAGGGATTTAATTTCAAATTTTCCGAACCAAGTAAATCACATTATGAGGTCATGAGTCTAAATGTATTTCTTTGAAATGCAGAGTAGTTTTGAACGTGAAGCTAAATAGGTGTTCGGGGGGGGGGGGAAGCTGTACATTCAAACAAAATGCTTTTCATTCCTGTATAATACAAAAACAGCAGTAGTTTTGTAAAATAAGGTGAAAAATACCGTTTATATTTTTTTATTCAATCAACTAGGAAATGTCATCCGTCTTCTCATGTATGTTTCTTAAAGAACAAATCAATGAGGATGTTTTTACGTCTTTTCTGACTGGGAGGGGCTGAAGACCCCATGCTTCCCCCCCCCCCTCCCGCGCGCTCTGAGATAATTGAAGCATAGTAAACTAAAACTGATCAATAATTTTTTTAAATTTCATTTCTTGTAACAAATATTTTTGTAAACTAAAACTGATCAACGTCTAAAAGTAATTATTTTATTTCATTTCTCGTTAAAAGTTATTTAAAAAAAAATAAAAGTTACAGCTATATAAAAGCATAAAAATAAAATTGTTACTAAAAATAATATCGTACTGATTCTATCAAACAATTTAGTAAGGAAAATCGAAATAATCAGATTTGCTTGTGGATGCTTTACGAATGTTGTACATCTTAGCAGTTAGCTGCCGAAAGTTTGGTTGATGACTTGTTACGGAATTCTGCTTAAGCTCAGTTAAATGCTACTTAGGTAAAACAGACCAATGCTTATCCCTAATATTATAAAAGGAAGTGTTTGTCTGTTTGTTTGTATCTTGCACACCAAGTCCTGACGAATCTATGGCACTTACAGTAATGGGATTTGGCACACAGGTAGTTCAAAGTTTTTGCCAATTTTAGGGTCGCGGCGAAATTTTAAATTCAATATAGAACATTTTAAAATGAATTTAATGGATATTTAATTATTATTAAATGCAACAACACAGAATATCAGAATCTAAATTTATTTGTTTCGTTTCCGCTTTCATTTTGCGCGGAGGAATAATTTTCCAGCAGATGATAAAAAACTAATAAATTTTTAACTTTAGTTATGTAGTTCTATTTTCTATATTCTAGACCGATAAAGAGTAAAATATTTAACGGATTTGAAATCTACGGAAAATTTCACGTTCGATGAATACCTAAAAATATGATTTTCTTTAAATAAATAAAATTTTTAAATTGAATATCTTTTATATTTTTGCAAGAGATTGTGACGTCACGTCAAGTTTCGAGTTAAAAAAATGAACAGATTACATTTCCTGGCCTCTTACAATTTCAGCAAAAGATTGCTATAAAAAAAAAAAAAAAAAAAAAAAAATTGGTTGTACACATTTGTAGCAATCACCGGGGGTTAGTGAGCAATGGTCACACCTGACCCCACAAAAATAACTGTCACGGGCAACGCAGTGGCTAATTAGCCATAAAATGGAAACCATTTACCGCTGGAGAATTAATTAAATCATGTTTGTTTGTGGCAGCCGAAAAATTTTGTGCCTAAAGTTTGTTGTAAAAAAAAAAAAATGTTTCGATTTGTCAGTCTTTTGGCGAGAACTACTGTTAGAAGAGGTGAAGACATGGAACCACATCAAGAGTAAATTAAAACCCAAGGCAAAAAACTTCAAGTGGTTTTCGTTGGTTCTTGTTGAGTCGACAGATATTACTGATACAACCCAATTGTTGTTGTTTTTTCGAGGGGTCAATACCGAGTTTGAGGTGACGGAATAATTAGCTTGTATGAAGTCTGCATGGAACAACTATAGACAAAGATATCTTCAAGGAAGTCGAGAAAACGCTAACACAGTACGATTTGCAATGGAATCAGTTGGACACGGTTTTTTTGTTGTTGCCCTGAGAACAATAACCCATGTAAATATCTTCAAGTTTGCTACCTGGCCCGCTAAGCCTAAATTTTTTACGATATGGCCCGTTTCCAAATTAATTTGTCGACCCCTGCTCAAGACCATAGAGGAAATATAAAAATAGTGACCAATGACTATCTTCCACTTATAACCAAATATTTTATACGCCAGGTCATGTGACCAAAACAAGAAGTAAAGTGATGCTTGGACTACTTTCGTTGGTCGGGTTGAATCTAACATTCGTCGTATTAGTAAACGGAACGATAGAGGACATCCATCCATTGATTCCTTATCTGATTGGTCTGTTGATTGGTCATCTGATAGTAGTAGACTTTGGCAATTGCTTTATTTTCATCACCATTCTAGAGACATGTGCATCCACACACATACTGTGTCGCAAGATGTTATATCGCCAAACAAGGCGGTAGGGTGCCACATCGGGAAACCAAGTCAATTTGTTTACATACCATTCATGTGACTACTAGTCCACCAGATGTAGGTCACCTTTTGAAGCTCCGTTCAACAGCAATGTTCAGTCTACTGTATTTCAAGTTTAAATTCAAGACTTCGTGTTAAATATCAACGTTTCGAGATCAGGAACTAAGTACATAGGACTTCAATAAGTTGAACAGTATTTGATAGAAGTCGTATTTTCGGCTTCCATTCATTGATCACAAAACATCAAACATGCGCATGCGTACTTCGTTTCTGAACCGAAAGCGTGTCGGTGCGCATGCGTATCTCATTCTGTTATGTGACGCTGAAATGATGCCTAAAATTTCCCCTGCGACACCGTTGCATTGCTCGAGTATGATGTTAATTAAAATTACCTTACCTTACCTATCTCCCACGACACCAAAAATGGTGAAAATGTGAATTGACACTTTTTCGGCACAGCAATGAAGTACGGATTCGCATGGCGGATGTTGTCTGACATTTCCGATCATTGTGTGACTTGGCTGGACTATTCTTGAAGAATAATTAAGGAAAATTGGATATTTGAGAATTTTTTCAAAGCTGTTTAACTTTGATCAATCATTAATGAGACGAATATATATTTTGTCGCCTTAAGATAATATTTAAGCTCAAACTTAATAGAAGATAGATAATTCGTAGTCTAAGTCAGCGAACTAAAAAAACAAATATTTGCATCCTAAATGCATATAATAGGCTTATTTATATTTGTGGATCCATCCGAATATGATATCCATATCTGTATGCGTCAAACCAATGAGCGACTAGAGCATGATTGAACCTGCCAAACATTCCTACTTCATGCTGCTCATTGGATCGATGGATACAGATATATGAATGGTGAACCTGAATTGATGTACACGTACAAATGATATTTAAGTATCAACTTCTTTCAATTAGATTATATCACTCCATTTCGAACTATACTAACAGATTTCGAAATAAAGTATGGAGATTAAAAAAACAAACAAATTCAGGTTATAGTAAGCTAGGCTTGCCTAATCGGTATTCAATTGTGTGTATATCATTTTTAATCGTAATATGACTTACTTATTGGATGCGTCATTTCATAAGAAAATATAGCTGCGACAGTTAAATTTGTTTTTGTTTTTTTAATACGTGTATCGTCTTTATTTCTTACTAGCCAATGCATGGGCAGCACGGCGTTGCCCGGGATAGTTCTTTCGTGGGGTCAGGTGTGACCACTGCTCGCTAAACCTCACTGATTGCCACGAATTTGTAGCCTATTGGATAACAGCCACAATGGTGTTACCCGTGGTGTTGGTTTGTTTTGCAAACCAAAGAGAAATTCTAGTCTATTGGAATGAATTCCCTGCGAATTTCAATTTGGTTTGCTTAGCAAACCAAATTGAGAACATCATGAACTATGGCTTGCTTCTCACAGCCATAACGGAGTTACCCGTGGTGTTGGTTTGTGTCACTAATCAAATAGGAATTCGTCGTGACTTCACAATCTCTAGCGAAAATATAAATATTTAATTGACAAATTATTTATTAAAAGAAAATCAAACGTATAAGCTATCTATCTGGTGTCAAATTTTCCGAAGATTTCAAATCCGTTGAAATTTTTACTCTATTCTTCAATGGTCTAGGACAGGGATGGGCAAACTTTTTCGGTCGCGGGCCAAAAAAAAAAATAATAAATAAATAAATAAATAAAAATTTGGCGGGCCTAAGATAAATTTTTATAAAATTTTTAAAACAATATACACACACACACACACACACAAGTATTACAATTTAAATATGTTAATGAGATGAATGAAATTGCGATTTCATTTAAAAAAAGTTCCTTATATTGAGGTTCGAAGTGAGATGTACTGTTTCTAAGGAACGAGGCTAAATGCTCATCTGTCAGTCTACTTCTGAAATAATTCTTTCTAAGGTTCATAGTTGAAAACACTTGTTCACATATTTAAGATGAAGCAAACATAGCACTGATTTTCTGGGCGTGTGATATTAAATTTGGGAAACTTACTTTCGATAATGATTTGTAAAACTCTACTTTGGCATATTTAGAAACAACTGCTTGAGATGATTGTTAGATTGCAACTCAATTAATTCAAGCTGCAAATCTGACCTCACTGCTTCACAATTTACGTTGAAAGGCATGGTAAAAATAACCAATTCTGTTTGAATGGCACTGAAATCTTGAAATCTGCGTTCGAACAACTCAAAATGCAGTTTTTTCAAGCCATCTTCATAATTCTTAAGCTTCTCTTCATTTACTGAGGGTATTGAATTTAACCTCGAGAAATGATACAAGTCGTTCTTAGCTAGCTGCCCAGCAAACATATTAAGTTTTAGTTTAAAAGCTTTGAGATGGGCCCAGATATCGTCAATAAATTGATTTTTCCCTTGCATCTTGACATTCAAGTTGCTCATATGACAAAGAAGATCTGTGAAAAATGCAAAGTCCGAAAGCCATTCTGTATCTTCTAACATTTCGCACTCCGCAGAACACTGTTTCTCATGGAAGAACGACACAATGTCGTCTTTCAGCTGCCAAACTCGCTCGAAAACACATCCTGCACTAAGCCACCTTACTTTCGTGTAATACAGTACATCAGAGTATTCAAATTGCACGGACTGAAGAAAATCTCGAAATTATATCCGCGGGCCGGATAAAACCTTCTAGGGGGCCGGAGTTGGCCCGCGGGCCGTAGGTTGCCCATCCCTGGTCTAGGAGATAGAAAAAAAAAGCTACATAACTAAAGTTAAAACTTTGTTTTTAATCGTCTGCTGGAAAATCATTCCTCCGCGCAAAATGAAAACGGAAATATATTTTTTTTAATATGTTATCTTTTATGCTGTTGCCATTCCAAAGAAAACAATAATAATTAAATTTCATTAAATTCATTTAAAAATGTTCTAGATTGAATTTAAAATCAGCCGCGACTTTAAAATTTCAAAAAAATTCGGCCAAATTCCATTACGTTAAGTGCCACAGATTCGTCATGACTTTGCGTGCAGTAAACAAACACTTCCTTTTAAAAAAATTAGAGATTCTTAAGAAATTACAAATGAATCCGAGGTAGACTTGTGTTGTATCACCCAATAAAATGTTTATACAACGCTATTTAGTGTTTTATACTATTTTTTTTTATCGCAAATAACCTTATTTTCGCTCTTTTCTTCCACTTCTTACGATTCAATTATTATTGTAGTCATTGCTTAAAAATGAATTGGGATTTTTTAACTGACTAACTACGACCTAAAAGTCCATACTGTCAGGGTTACATGAAGCAACTCATGTCAGAATTCTATTGAAATTTAGGAATACAACCAGTCTTGGTGCTCATTAAAATTTTTTTCAGATGAAACTCTGGTGATAATGTGCGGAAATAGCAAATGTGTATCTAGTCTTTTCTTTTTCACCAGTTTTACAGGAGTTTAGAAATTGGATACTATTTCACCACGCCTGTCGTTATTAAAATGTCACTAATGGCTATTAGAAAAGGTTGTAACATAACTCAAAACGGCATACCATAACTTTCACGTCATTTAAAAGGGATTAACACAATAAGAAACGTGGCACATCGTGCAATTAAAGCAACGTTAATTTACACTACGCCGTTGCATAAATCGAAGAATTAACGACGTTAAACATCGTAACAAATGCGGGTATTCCCGCCGATGTCTGCGTTCCAAAATGCTAAAAAATGGCGATGATTAATCTGAGTCAAATAATTAATTAACTTTTCTCGTCTTGTCACAGCGAGATCTGCAGTGCGAGACCGCTGTCCGTTGGCGGCGTGGAATCTCTGCCAAGGCGACAGAACAGCGCCTCACCTGCGGCAACCCTGCGCAGTGGGAAGAGAAGCTACGAGGGGGGAAGCAAACGATCCGAAGCAGTCGGTAGAGCTTGTGCTGTTTACTTCGGGAAAAAGACTATTTACATTCAAAAAACATATTTTGACGTCTTCGAACTGGATTAACTGTGATCTTATACATGTTCTAGACATGAAACAACTTGGAATTATCATCGCCTTCTTCATCAGCTGCGCTCTTGCTAGAGGTAAGTGAAATTAGATTGGACGAAGGATTTTTAACGCTTCTGCCATTCCATGTACGTACCTGCTATTATCCATATTCGGGTTGCAAGCGGTTTCTACTCTACTTCGAATGCAATCGCATAAAATCCGGAGACGTGAACACCTGCGTGTTTTCTATCGCAATTACATCGACATTGTGTGTGATATTTTCGCGATTCGATCTGTGTTTTGAACTCTTCCTCGGGATTGCACTCCGAAGTTAGGCTTAGTTGGTGTTTCGCTAAAATTGATATCGTCTGCTAATTAGGAGTTTTGGATGTTAGGATTTCTGCAGTGTGTTGGAGCTTATTACACAGAACGTGTGACACATGCAATGGATTGATATATTTTATATGAGCCATGTTTAAGGGAATGTTTTGAATTTCAATTTGTGTTTTTTAAATATTTTTTTGTGTCAATATTGTCATAGAACATTTATACAACACGTTTGATAAAGTGAATCTACACTTAAATTGTTTCGTATAAAATCATCTTACTGTTCGTTGTTTGGAACAGTTGTTCCATCAGCGTTCAGAATTAAAACAAATGGGGTTACGCCGGCTCGAATGAAAACAATAAACCATCATGACCTGATATCGCATATCAACATCCTGTTACAAAGTTGAGTCCGGTGCGAGATTTCTCTGTAGACATGTGCGTTATTACAAAACAAAAGATGTTACTTTTCGATTAGCAGGGTCAAGTATTTTTTTTTTACAAAGTAGTTATGTACACAAAATAATGGTAAAATTTTTTATCCTTGTTTCATATTTTCTTAAGCATAGAAAGTAGGTTTTAGTAAATTTTACAAAATATTTTTAAGATCATGAGTGACTGAAGGTTAACACAATTTTAATTCCTTTTTCGTTTTGGAAATACTTGAATTTTCCATGCACTCTGACATTTGCATCTATTCCATTTGATTATGGTATTTTTACACAATCGAGACTTCACTTGCCAATTTCTTAATTTTTAGTATTGAAAATTTGTTTGAGTCAGTTGAATTGTTTTTATATTTTGAAAATTCAGTTTCTTAAAGATTGACAAGCTGGGTAACAAAGCAAAACATTTCAATAGAAAGTACAAAGCAATTTTTCATTCTATGCAAAGTAAATCTTACATTGACTTCCTTTATTTGAGGCCGACAAATCGTGGAACCCTTTCTTGTATAAATTCATACTAGGCTAGGAGATAAAAAATATTTTGATAGTTGATCTGTATGTCACAATCCTGATTTGAGATGTCAATCTTTTTCATGCCTGATGCTGATTGACCTTCATGTAGTTCCTACTGCTCAATTGCTATGGATGCTTATTTTGGAATTTGGTTCAATGCTATGCAAGTCTTGTGCTTTGTCATTTCTTACTTGCATATATTTGTGCTGTTATTACCAAATGTGAAATTCTAAAATTACTAACTCATTAATCAGGATTTAAACTTAGTGATTATTTGTCGTCGCGTTCTAGGACGGTCGTCATATTTGATGCCCGATTTCTTTAAATGTTTCAACTGTAGGAGCAAATTCCAATCCATCCACAGTTTAATCTACTTAAAAATGTGAATGCCTTCAAAGTTCAAATCTAGTTGCTACTATTAAACATATTCACAGAAACAAAATGAATTGAAAATTGATCCTAATAGATTGTTTTAGCAAATAAATAAAAATGATAAGAGTACCATTGAAGCCGGATTTTCTCCTAATTTCTAACCCTGTTCTTAAAAAATTTGGATTCTTGTTTATGGGTATGGGAGTTAAAGGTGAAAATTAAGAAATTATGTAAGTGACCACTTACAAGCATTCACATATTTTGTAGAATACACACACATGTTATATATGTGTGCGTGTCCAGACTTTTTTCTTTCTCTTTTAAAAACTTATTTTAAAGTCCTCAGAATGACAAAAAATGTGAAATAGGTGGTTCCATCATATAAACTAATGTTTTAAAGAAAGTGTGGCGACTTTTGCAAAAATTTTCAGTCTCCACATTGAAACATTCAGTTGCCACGTGGCGATCGTTAATTTTCACCTTGAATGGGAGTTGTACATTTATACTTAATTGTGTATTGAATTTTTACTTGTAATGTTTAGTTCTGATTTTGTGACTGCTTGAAATCTGCCCCATTTCAATATCAGTGACTTTAAATTGAGATTTGACTTATAATCAAATGTTTTTTAAAATTTATTATGTGCAAGTTTTAACCTCTACAAGTAATTGAAAGGTGTCCTCCAGCTCTTAATGTAATAATCTTCGTAAACATTCAAAATCAATGTAAATTTCTGGTTTCTTTCCAATTATTGTTACCCATCCTGCAAGAAATGAACTAGGATCTCAGATTTGCAAAGTGTTTATTGTGGTATGAGAATATACATTTTTTTCAAAACTATTCAAATTGTTTTTGCATACATTTGTAGAGTTTTAAAACAAGAATGAGAAAATTGTGCTATTATCGAGATTATTTTCAAGGACAGGGAAAATTTTTTTGCTGGAACGTTGTTGGTATTTTTTAAACTTCAATTTTCCATTCCAATAAACATTTTTGTTGCATCAATATAAAATGTTTTAGGTATTATAAATTATTAAATAAACGTTTCATGATTTTGATTCAAATGCTGTTAAAAATATGCTCTCTTATACAGTTCGTGAAGTAAAATAATTTTTGTAGAATAATGCAGATGTGGGCAAAGGTATTTATTTGTTACTGACTGAAGGCCTAAAACTTCAATGTTTGGATTTTAATTCATTCCAATTGTTTTCTAAATCTGATACAGGGAATGACAAAAAAAAATAGGAAACAGAACCCTTGCAATACATATATTAATATTTTTTCGAACGGTGATGATTCAATGAAAAATACTATTTTTATTATCTACATTAGACATTTTGCCCTATTTTTTACTTTTTATAGCCTAAAAAATCAATATTTTTTTCATGAAAAATAAACTTTTTTGTTTTTTTTTGTTGCTGAAATAGAATATCTATACGCCAGTCCAAATTTTTCAGTTGACCTGGCATTCGGGATTTGTTGTGTCCTGATCTGATACCAAATTTCGTCGACATCTTAGAAGCTCCATATTACGATCCAAACGAAAGGGATTTTGAGAAATCTAATTAAACTGGTGTATCTAAGGAAGTTGTGTCAAGGCCAAACATTTGAATTGCGTCTGCTCAAACCTCTATCGTGGCTCAGTGGGTATGCCCACTGCACTGGCAACGTTAGAATTTGAAGTCGGCGCAGGTTCGATTCCTGCCAGGTGCTTTTGTCCCTGGGTGTATTTCTCTGTTCTGTGTCATTTTTCATAAAATTTTCATTGTGTGTGTCTATTATTTCATATTGTATGTCTTGTGTCTGGCACAGCATTGCAAATATGGGCCATGCACCATAAAACTCCAACAAACCAAACCTCTTATCTCACTGGAGATGACTTCCTGGAAAATAATACTCCAACTTGTCCTCTGGCCTTTCCCCCAAAGCAGGATACATCCATAGTTGTCCTAATCTTACTAATATCATAGTGAATAATACTGCTGGTAGTCTCATTGTCATATTTTATTTCTGTTTCAAGACTTGTGCTGGCATATTTATGGCCAAAAGGTTGAGATCCAAGTGTAAGGTTAAAAAATAAAACAAGTACAAATATACAAATTAATATTGATAACAAGGCATGGAATTACCAGTTGTCAGTTTTATTTTGCACCCTTGAATTTAATTTTGTTGATGGTTCATTGTTCATTTTTGATGCTTAACTAAATTTTTGAAATTTATATGCGCCTCTATAAAATACACATTTTACCAAAAAGAAAATTTCCAGAAGTTATTCCTTCCCTCAAGCTGGGGGTAGAAGTAAACTATGTTCCAGAAAACAGTTTTCAAATTGAGCTGCTGTTGAATATTTTTACATTTATCAATCCTGGTCTTGAGTTGATTTTAATTACCTACAATTTGGAAGAAGCACAAAAGAAAATGTTACTTTTATTCTGAAAGACAAAATTTGTTGCTTCTCTTAAGGGCATTTCTTGTGGCAAAATTGACTTAAATAACAAATACCCTGAAGAAAAGTGTCTCTTAAGAAATGAATACTCTTTACATTGAATGTGGATCACATCCTTTGCAAACAAAATAAATTTAAAATTGCACCTGAAACATTTAGGCAACTGAGAAAAATATTTAGGCACCATTAACATTTTTATGTCCTTAGGCCAGGGCAATATACAAATGTATGACATAAACTACTAAAATACGAACCTGCAATACAACATAGATATGTTCTCCAAGACATAAAAGACAAAATATAGAAAAGTAATGTAACCAGAGTAATCTCGGAAAGTTCTACTCTCCAGTATCAGGAGATCTGTCTCCATAAAAATTGCTTTTAGCTAAACAGGTGAGATCTGTCCTAGGGTCAGGCTGACTATAAAGCGGGCAGAAATTCGATGTGACAGTGCCAATTTTATGCAGATGGGCAGTAAACAATCGTGCTCAGTTACAAGACGAAAGGTTGCTGCCTCAGCATTCCGTGGTTCGTTAGGCTGGACATCACAATATTTATGGCTCTGAAGAGGCAGATCTTGCACATAGATAGATGAACACCATAATGTCTTATCTAGTTCTAATTTTTCTACCCCTCACACACACACACAAATCACTATTCTTTGTTAATTTGTTTTAACAGCACAGAGGACCCATATCTGGTCATGCCCAATACTTGGGTGCCGTTGAGACCCGAGTTTCTGTACCTGATTGTCATCTCAAATTCTTCAAAATAAGACAAGTGACTTGGATTTAAGCAATGTTGTTAGAAGCATGCATAGGAAAAAGTATTATTTTTGCTTTTTTGAATTCCATCTTGTCAAATCATTGTTATTGTTAATTAGTTCTAGTGGTGTTAATTAATAACTCAGGAGTTTTACTAGAGATCTTGATAGTTTGGTGTGTTGCTCTACTGCCATTTTGTACTACATTGAGCAAATAATGATGTATTTTTTAATCTGTATAGTTGGATACTCTCAATGTGACACAACCTATGCATGCTGATGCAAAGTTCTGATTAGATATGCATTTGAAAACTATTTAAATTGGTTGCTACGAATAATGCTAGGCAATTTATGTGCCATACAGAGAAATGGAAAATGTATCATCCCCTTTACTACCCCATTGTTCGTAACTTTTTATGGAGTGGTACAGTAACAGGGCTCTTCCCATTATTAGCTGCTTTTCGGGTTCCTTTTCCGAGTACATTTGATTGAAAATAAATGGTTCCCTCCCTCAACTAGAACAAAGCTATTTTTTCAATCTTCCACATTTGAATACGATCATGCAGATGAGCATGGAAGTAGCAGCATCTGTGGACCCCCCCAAAAAAAGTACTCTGAGACAGAAAATTAAAAAAATTCCGGACCGTCATTTGTTTTTGATTAGGGAACAATCTTCCATTTGTCCAGTGCACACTGCATTAATTTTGCATTAGGTTGGAGGGAAAAATCTTTAGGAATGGCTCTCTGCGACTAAATAATTCATTAACTACGATGACAAAAACGATAAGCTCTGTTTCTAATAGCTGAACAAAATAAATGATGCTGTAATTTCTCTGATGTTGGAAGCATTCCAGACATGCGCTTACAATTTTTTTCCTGGTCTCCGTTTTATCCCTTTTTCGTCCTTTTCCGAGGTCAAAAATTATTAAATTCCGCAGGACATGCCATGTTGGGTAATTTTTCTGGCAATATTCCCCTTGTCGTCGGTATTATATCCCGTCATGCCATTTTTTTTACTGTTGAGTTCAGAGTCCATTTTCGTTGTTTGGTTCTGTCCTTCTTAATTAGTTGAACAACGTTGGCTTGCAACTAATGTGCCGCTTGGTCCAATTTAGAAGGATGATCAAAACAGTTAATCACTCTTTTTTTTTATGTAATGGAAAATTCCATCTAGAATGAACGATTTGCTGCTAATTGAAATTTGATTAGGTGGCTTCTTTTATGTTATATCATTCTTTTTTTGCGTTTGTTGATTTTATAAAGTTCGTCCATAAGAAAATGGCGTCTGATTTTCTTCCGATAATTCGTTCTGCCGTAATTATTTATCTGGATTAGTTTTGTATGTTTGATTACTCAAGCCCAAGGGCTAATTTCCTTTTAAACGGTAATAAACAAAATAATTTTTTTTAACGTGCAAGTATAAGCGAAAATAACGAACGATAAATGTAATACGATAAATAAACGGTTTGCTTCTAATTGAAATTTGATTAGACCGTTGGGTTTTATTTCTGTTTTTTGGATCTTAAATTCGTAAAATTCTTTAATTAATGGAGGTTAAGATTGATTGCGATCGTTATTTTTTGTTTTGTAATGACTTAGTCGTACTGATTTGCATGTTTAATTTTTGTGCCATTCGATGGCTGATATTCAGTTTCAATAAAGAGATATTCATAAATTTTCTTTCAAACTGCAAAAAATTAATCATCGTGTTTAAATTTCAATTCCTTCTGAAATCGTTTTCCTTTTTATAAAGATTCTTTGATCCGAAGGATTATTATGCTTGCCAATAGAGTTGGAAATTAGGAACAGAAACTTGGGCCAACACATTTTCCTCTGTTGCCAAAATGTCCTACTTGGATGCAATTTTTAATTAATTTTGTTTTCGTGGATGTCTTCAAACTAAAATGGCTACAAACCAAAATTAATGAACGCAAAATACGAGTGGCACTTTAAGACCGCTAATTTCTTACCCTACTGTGAAGAAGGCTTTTTACATTAAATGGAGGAGGTTTGGTGTTGTATCATTTTAGATTCCAAATCCTAGACAGATTCGAACTCACGGACATTGATCTAGGACAGAGGGAAACGAGTTTTCACTTCGAATAAAATTGTTTAAACTTATACACCAGGTCGACGTATAAAGTTAGGGTATCTGTCTGCAAATCGTCAATCGAGTAATGTGGTTTTGAACGAGTCTTATTTCTTAAATGAGCAGCTTTGCTCTTTCAGAGCAACTGGAATTGCTGCTGAAATATTTTTAAAGCGACTTGCTACTATTTCACAAGCGCCTGAAATCATCTTCGATTGTCTTATTTTTATGATCATTTAAATAGAACGGGTTGGAAATTCCACAAGCCCTTGCGCCATTTTGCTGGCGGAACAGGTAAGACAGGTGACGATAAAAATCCGTGTCATTAGTCTCGACCTTAAAGCCTTTAATGTCAGCCAGATAGACAGGTGAACCCTCATAAATATTGGTAACAATTTACCTTTTAATTTAGAGGTACCATGTTTGCGCAACACCTGTTCCCACTTGTCCATTCATTACCTGCCGATATCGAAAGTGAACATCTGCTTGGTTTTTTACCCAGAAAGCAGATGCTTTTCGTTTGTTTTTGTGATTTTCCTTTCAGCGAGGTTGTCGAATGATGCCAACGTTTGGAAACGAAATTGTGAAATACTCCTCGGTACTCATGGATCCGGTTTTGTTTTTCTGAGAATTTGTGTTGCGGATTTTGCTTCCATGTCGTTGTACAGCCACGAACTGTTTTTTTTCTTTCCCGAGATTGATTTAAAATCGTTGTCCATATTTATTCGATCGGGAAAGGGATATGTTTGCAATTTTTTTATTTTAGATTTCAAGAGTAATTATTATCCTTGTTTCACGTAGACCAACGAATCTCTAATATTTTTATTTTTCTCAAGTAAAATCTGTCGTGGCAATATATGTCATCATGTTGGGGTAGTGTGGAAAATGGGGTGCCAACTGAAATGTTGACCTCATCTGATCATGGTTCAATATTACGAGGTGTTGTCCTCGGATATTTCACGTCGGATCGCCACTAGCTCGTTGTGGTTGCTCCAGTAACCTCCACCTACTTTTAGCCGAATCGAACATCGCCATTTTTTCCAACAATGTCGTCCTTTTAATTCGAGGCTGTTTTAAGAGGATTCTTTACCAGCTGCGAAGTGTTTCTCTCATGCAATCCTTCGCATTTCCGTTCAAAATGACGAGTGCAGTTGGCTAATATTTGCCTAGCCGTTCCCCTTGCTTTGAATTTGACGGGTTTCCATCCTATTTGCTCAGTGTTATCTCCCAGAGATTGCATGGGTTATCTCGCATATTTGTGGTGACTACTTTTGTGGAAAACAGTTTCGCTGGTTTATTGCGTCGAAATCCGTTTATACTCTTACATTGGTGCACACATCCGATTTTTCAACGTGCGGCGCCGTGTGGTCTGAGATACATTAGATCCAATGGAGTAGTGCACACATGTCTCCGGCGCCGGTTCTTCGACGCACTTCCAACTTGCGTGCAATTTGTACCGCAGTTCCCCACGGCGCCGAAGATCAACGCACACGCTTCTACGGTCTGAAGTACCTTGTTTTCATAAATAAATGGAATATAAATGATAATTAATAAATGGTTGTATCCAGTAACGTTTATTGTGTTTCAAAATACACTTTTTGTACACCAAGTAAGCGATAGTAATTGGTAATTATTAGTTAACGTCGTACTAGAGCAACACAACGGGCTATTGACGACGGTCCGGTATTAGTCAATTAAGGGAGAGATCCGAGGATAACACCTCGTAATTTTGAACCACGGTCAGATGACGAAGCAACACACTGAGCTGGCACCCCACTCTCGAAACTTCCACAACCACCCAACGTGAGGACTTTCGATCATGACAGATTTAATGTGCACCAGCCGCCTCTTCACCATGCGATTACGAACATCCATGTCCGGACCCGTATTCGAACCAGGGACCTTCCGATCTAGAGGCTAACACCTTAACCAGTATACCGGTTAATCGGCCCAAGTAAGCGAAATAAACACGTTTTATTCGATAGAATATTTATCGCAAATGGCGCGAAATGAGTACTTGCGTCATTTCACGGTTATGTTTGTACAGTTGGGCTTTGGTGCCGCAGCGGCGCCGCACATTGAAAAATAGGATGTGTGCACCGGATCTTATGGTTTCAAGGAAGTCTAAAGAATTCCGTCTGTCCTTGTTGTCGCATTTGTAACCGTCTCCCAAAGTTTCTGAATGGCTCAGCGTGGTCCGATATGGCATTTGTGCCTTGACGTCTCAAAGCATCCAACCAGCGCTTGTTAAGTGGTTTAATTATCTCGCCATTTAAAAACCTGGGCCGCAAGAGTAACGGATTAGCAACCAAAGGGTTGCGAGTTCGAATCCAACAAACACCGTCGTGTAATAAGGGGGACTGGTGCACATTAAAACTGTCGTGGCTTCACGTTGGCGTGGGCCGACCAACCAGTATAGTGGTTAAGGTGTTAGCCTCTAGATCGGAAGGTTCCTGGTTCGAATCCGGGTCCGGGCATGGATGTTTGTAAGCGTATGGTGTAGAGGCGGCTGGTGCACCTTAAATCTGTCGTGGCCGAAAGTCCTCACGTTGGGTTGGCGTGGAAGTTTGGAGAGTGGGGTGCTCAGATGTTGCTTCGTCATCTGACCGTGGTTCAAAATTACGAGGTGTTGTCCTTGGATCTTTCCCTTAAGGGACTGATCCCAGACCGTCGTTAATAGCCCGTTGTGTCGCTCTAGTACGACGTTAACTAAAATTACCAATCACGTTGGCGTGGAAGTAGGGAGAGTGGAATGCCAGCTCAGGCGTCATCTGACCTTGGTTCAAAATGACGTGGTGTTGTCCTCGGTTCTTTCCCTTGGATATTGATCCCGGACCGTCGTCAATAGTTGTGTTTCTCGAGTACGACGTTAATTAAAATACCTACCTACAAACCGAAAGTATTTGCAGTGGTAACGAGTTGCGATATAAACCAATAACAATCGTCATTCACAACCTTTCTGGTGCCAGACCCCTTTTTTTTGGCGAACTTGGTACCTTTTTACAAATGAAATTGTATCTATCACCACCATTTAAGGCCCGGAGCACACATCCGGTTTTTCACCGAAGCCCAACTACGTACACATAACCGCGAAATGACGCACGAACTCGCATCGCGCCGTTTGCGATAAATATTCTATCTAAGAAAACGTGTTTATTTCGCTTACTTGGTGTAAAAATAGTATATTTTGAAACAAAATAGACGTTACTGAATACAACCATTTATTAATTATGATTTATATACCATTTGTTTATGAAAACAAGGTACTTCAGAACAGAGACTCATGTGCGGCGCCGTGGGGAACTGCGGTACAAATTACACGCAAATTGGACCTGCGGCGCCGGAGGCATGCGTGCACTGCTCCATTGGATCTAATGTATCTCAGACCGCACTTGCGTTGCGGCAGCGGCGCAGCTCGTTGAAAAACCGGATGTGTTCACCGGGCCTAAATTAAAAACTTCCAAGAGAATTGTATTTAATTTAAGAAATGATGCAAATATGCATTTATAAGGTAGGTAGTTTAATAAACGTTGCACTGGAGCAATCCAACAACGGCCAATCCCGAAGGAAAGATCCGAGGACAACACATCGTTATTTTAAACCACGGTCAGATGGCTAGTTCAGACCTGAACTGGCACCCCACTCTCCAAACTTTCACATCATGAAAACGTGAGGACAATTGAAGCGACGACAGATTTAACGTGCACGACGGTCTTTGGTTGGAGAGTTTCAAACTCGTAAACCTTCGGTTGCTGATCCGCTGCAACTATTTACTCGGGATACCTCGGCCCACGCTTAAAAAAATTCAACTTAAGATCCCAAAAAATAACCCTAAAATGAGATGTAAACGCATCAGCTTAAATATTATGTCCGAATAGAATGTGTCAATTTTTGAGTGTTTTGTGGCATGTTTCCTGATTCTCAAGCGAAATAACTTGCAGTTCTTTAGTAACGTTCAGGTCTTGACAGCGGAATTATATTGGTGTTTGAGGAAAATGCACTACTCACTTAAAGGAAGATAATTTTTTGAAGTTCAGAAAAAGATTTACTTCATAAAGAATAAGAAAAAAGGAGCAGCCATTTTCATGAATTTTCTGATTGCCCTCTAGTCAGATATTTTCCCTTGAGGGATTAATCATGGACCATCGCCAATAGCACGTTGTTTTTTTCTCAGTACGACGTTAATTAACTACCTACCTTCCTGATTTCCCCATGACTAATAGTGGAATGCCGATTGGACGGTTTAGCCTAATTGGTAAGATTACGAGCTCATTGTTAAAATAGTGCAATTTTTAGCAAAATTTAAAAACTTAAATTTCGGCCTTTTTTTCAAGAGACTTAATTCTTGTTACGCAGACGTTACGCTTTTTTTCTTCGTTCTAAAGAAAAATATGACTAAAACGTAAATTCTACTAAAATAAAAAATTTCAAATTTTTTCCCAATTTATCTTTTGTTATTACAAAGTCTTCTATTAAAAAGGTTGTACTGTTAAACAAGGCACCTAAAATTCAGAAATCGGAAAAATGTCAAGTCAATACCACCAAATCAAGTTCTATTAAAAATTAGTTGGAAATATAAATTTTTGAAAGGAGGCTATATCAGCAATTTTACATACGTAAAATATATTAAACAGTGGAATTTTTTGGTTTGCTGTTTTTTATCGAGGTTCTTTAAAATGCATATTGTTTCGTTGGTTTGTTTCCTTTTGTTTAGACAATCTAGACCGAGTCCATGAGTTCATGCACCTTTAAAAATTCCAAGACCAACGGGTATTAACATAAGACTCTTCACTGAACAGTCAGACAAGCAAGGAAGTGACCAGGAAAGAATGCACTTGAAGATCGTAAAAGTTGAAATTTCCAAAACTGTCCGGTTAGTAGGTGTGTCGTCATATATTATACGCCAAGAAATTCTAACTATGACTCAGCTTTGTGCTGATGAGATTTCGATGCGGTCATCAGTTATTTCGTGGAAACAGTGCTTCATGGTTTAAAAATGGCGAAGCGCGATTGGCTGATTTCTACAACCCCATTTTCCTGATTCATTTTGTCTCATGCTATTTAATTCAATTGTTCTATCATCACTTTCGTGAGTTGGTAGATCACTGGATATCAAGATTGTTGAGTGCCTTGTAGTTAATGATTCCGAAAGCGTTTTCGACCCTCGCCTCTATTGTCTGTTCCAAGTTTGGGAATTTAGTTATGCAGTTCAGTTGTTTTGTTAACAGAACCTATCGGATGAATCAATTCTTTTGTGTTGTATTTAGTTTTTGAAAACTTGACCCTGAGGAAGTTTTATGTATATATTGGAAGCTTGTGGGATGTTTTGAAATTTTCCACAATGAAATAAATTATGGTTTAGGCCCGGTGCACAAATCCGGTTTTTCAACGTGCGGCGCCGTCTGAGATCCATTAGATCCAATGGAGCAGTGCACACACGCCTCCAGCGCCGCTGGGACAACGCACGTGCAACGCAGTTCCCCACGTCGCCGCACATGAGTCTCCGTTCTGAAGTACCTTGTTTTCATAAACAAATGGAATATCTATATATATAATTCTCTTACGTGGCACGCAAAAAAGACGTTATTTGTAATCACGTTTTGGCAGCACTGTACAATTGTTTGTTTATCGCGAAATCTCGCGCATCAATTGAATTTATAGCGTTATCGGACGAAATTTTATTGAAAAAAAAAAAAGGAAATTTTAATGAGTTGTTGCAGTTAGTTTATAATAGAAATCAAAGAAAGCGGAGGATCTTTTCAGGGCCATTTAAAAAACGGTCCTTTTCAGGGCCAACAATTATAGTTCAACAAGACGCTTGCACTACAACTTTCGGAAAAAACTCAATGAAAAAGTGTGGGTCGTTTGAGTGCTGGGAAAATGTACACACAAAAACATGCTGGATATTCAATTTCCAAAGCAACGCTCACATTTCGAGTCAAAATTTGCACAAAGTTTTCATTTAAATTCTGATTTTAGAGATACTGTATATATTTTTTCTGTAATACAGCAAATTTAGATTTGAAAAAAATTTTTAGTAACATATTTTGTAAATAATCTCTTTTGCTAGGACACATGTCTTCATTGAGACGAGCGAAGCGAGCATAGGTTCGCGCAGCGAACCAATGAGGATTGCGAAGCAATCCTCCGGGGGTTGGCGAGCGTTAGCGAGCAGGGGGCAGGCCCCCTAGTAAATAATAATTGACTAATGGTTGTATCCAGTAACGTTTATTTTGTGTTTTAAAATATCCTTTTTTACACCAAGTAAGCGAAATAAACACGTTTTCTTCGATAGAATATGTATCGCAAATGGCGCGAAATGAGTTCGTGTGTCATTTGACGTTTATGTGCATAGTTGGACTTCGGTGCCGCACGTTGAAAAACATGAAGTGTGCACCGGGCCTTAGGGAGACAACTGAAATAAATCTTTGATTTGTTTTTAATCCTTTGTCGATTTTTTTTTATGGCGCAGTGCTTTTTTACCACAAGTATGGACATACAAGGAAAGTTTTGTGCTTACAAGAGAAATGCCTCCAGTGTAGTTACACTTGAACCGAGACCACGGCTGTCCCTTGTGGAAACCAATCAGTTCAGGGAAATCCTAAACTGTAATGTTTTCTATCTCGAGGTCTGGTGATTCAAATATATTCTGGCCAAGCACGTGACGTCACATATCAGACATGAAAGAACAAAAACGATATCGTATCATCTGGCGATTAAAAAAAAAAAAAAGAACGAAATTTCAAGGCTTAACCGAAAAGGTTCGGCCAAGGTTACAGTTTACAGGTAATGAATGATCCATCGATGTTTTTATTTCGCTTGATTATTTTTTTCTCCCGTTTCGTTTTCGCTTGTGCAATTGAATGCTTAGGATAACGAAAAAGGACGCGTCTGGAATTTTTTGAATATATTAAATCAATATTGGTGGGTGTGTAAGTAAATTCAACCGTGGCGTCTTCGCGTGTAGACATATATCCGGATCTCACGAAGTTCCATGTTGTGTCGACATGCTACCAGAACATCCGACATTAAGTAATTATATATTTCCGTTTCTGTACAGGGAATAGCTTGGCCATATATGGACCTTGCCGCTGTGGAACACAACATACACAGAACATAGTGGTTTCAGGGCTAGAGGGAAATTATGACTAAATAATCAGACGTCAATGGCACAAAAACACATTTTATTTCAGTCAATGAGAGCCGACCCATCGGTATGGTGGTTAAGGTGTTAACCTCTAGATCGATAGGGTTTCTGGTTCGAATCCGGGTCAGTATATGGATCTGTCGTGGCCGAAAGTCCTCACGTTGGGTTGGCGTGGAAGTTTGGAGAGTGGGGTGCCAGCTCAGGTGTTGCCTCGACATCTGACCGTGGTTCAAAATTACGTGGTGTTGTGCTCGGATCTTTCTCTTATGGGATTGATCCCGGACCGTCGTCAATAGCCCGTTATGTTGCTCTAGTACGAGGTTAATTAAAATTACTTTACTTTACCTCAGTCAAAGAGTTGTCGTAATTATTAATAAATTTAATTAAACTTATTCTGAATGGTTTTTGACTTGTTCTGCAGTTTCGTCGAAATCCTTTTTTGATGCCTGACCTCTTCGTTGCTGAAAGGGTCAACTCGAAGCTTACAGTGGCAATCACCAACATCCATAGAATTCGACGTTGGGTTGGCGTGGAAGTTTGGAGAGTGGGGTGCCAGCTCAGGTGTTGCCTCGACATCTGACCGTGGTTCAAAATTACGTGGTGTTGTGCTCGGATATTTCCCTTAAGGGACGGATCCCGGACCGTCGTCAATAGCCCGTTGTGTTGCTCTAGTACGACGTTAACTAAAAAAAATTCCCATAGATTTCGAAACGCGAACCTACTGTGTCCGTTCAACTAACTCGCAGCTTGCTAGCTTGGTGGGCAAACCTATTGAGCATGGCGACCCCATAGAGGAACTATAAAAGTAGAGCGATCAACAATAACCTTTTTATGTGCCCAGTATCATTTGACCCAAACTGGTAGCAACGGGACACTGTCAAGTTTTTTTGATTGGTCTACGGGACGGAATACATCCACCCATTGATCCCTCATCTGATTGGATAGTAGATGTTGGCGGTTTCAACATTTTTGTCGCCACTCTAGAAGTGAATATTCACGCTACCCTGTTTGATGATTTATCGCCAAACGAGAAGATAAGATGCCATATCGGCCACCAAGTAAATTTTCGAGTGTGGTCACGTGACTACTAGTCGACATGTTTTATCGCCAAACTAGAAGATAAAATGCCAAAATGGCTACCAAGTAAACTTTCTAGTGGTCACGTGACTAGTCTTAACATGTTGATCCAGCTCTTCTGATTAGGGGTATCAGTTTACTTGTATTTCACGCCTATGAGCGACTCCCTAAAGTCAGAAATTGTGCCTTTGTTTAATCTTTTAATGAGAGAATCTGAAAAAATTTTCCTTCTGTTAAACGGGTGAATTCCAAGGAAAATGTATTCAGCGATCTCTTTATCTAGTGTAGCTCTTTCATCCCACCTTTGGGGAGATAACAGAGGAATTAACTAAGGGAATTTTGGCACTATGTATCGATCTTCCTTGTACGTTCGATAATGCGGCCTGCTTTCAGATAATGCTTTTAGTTAAAGATAACCGTTTTGGCATTTTCAAATTTGAAGATCTCGTGGGTAATTAAATCCTTAATTGATATCTAATTAATGAAAGTATTTTTATTCAGTTTCATTTGGAAAATTTAAACGACTAGTCTGGAAGTTGTTATTTTGCAAATTTAATTTTGAATTACGTCAAAATTCTCTACAGATAAATAATTTCTGATTACGGAAAGATACCATCTTGAATTTTTTACTAGATTTGATTTAAAAAAAGACTGAAAGTTTTCTATTTATTTTAATCTGATTTTTTCGAAAAATTAAAAATTTAATTTGGAGTTTGTTAGTTGCGAAGTTTACTCAGTTAAGCCAACATTGCTCTCTTGAAAATGTGTTTAAAAAATTCTCGGGTTGAAATATTTCTCGAAAGTTTCACTCTGAAAGTGCTTGAACAGATTTTGGGGGTTCCATTTTATTCAGATTTATTCCGAAATATTAAAGAAATCTAATTTTGTGTGTTGTTATTTGGGATGTTTACTGAGAAATCTCGTCAAAACTTCTCAAACTTAAAAAAAATTGTGTGAATTAATCAAAAGAAAACGGTACTTTGTGGCTCAGTAGATTGGCTCACTGCTCTATCAACCTACGAGTATATTATAAATGTTTTGTTTACAGCCAGTTTCACTCTTGGTGTTTTTGGAAAGGCTTTGTTCTCGGGATTTATTCTTGGGGCTGCGGTAACCTTGGAAGCTTAGCGGATTAGCAAACCAAAGGGTCGAGAGTTGGAATCTTGATCTAACCAAACACCGTCGTGTACATGTGGGCTGGAGCACGTTAAATCCGTCGTGACCTCATATGTTATCACGTTGATATGGTGTGGAAGTTTCTAGAATGGGGTGCCATAGGAGGTGTTGACCTGTCACTATCTGACCGTGGTTCAAAATTACGCTGTGTTGTCCTCGATCTTTCTCTTGGGATTCGTCCTGGACCGTCGCCAATAGCCCGCTGTGTTGCAACAATGCGATGTTTATTCAACTACCAGCCTCGGGAAACGTAAAAAATGTAAACTTAAACATTTTTTATTTGGAAAGTTTTTATATATTGAGGAATTGCGTGAAAAACTTGAATTCGATGAATTTTACCAAACGAAAAATAAATTCTTCGAATAAATGTTTTTGTCCGCTTAATTCTAATCAAACCTGACGACACCAAAAAGATAAACCTTCACGGAGCCCGTCTCCAGAATTACTTCGAATTATATTTCGACACGATTAACATGTGTTCTCTTCAACTTTTATCGTCTGCTCAGGAAAAGATTGATCCATTTATTGATTCCCATCTCTTGCGCATTCTCGTTTGCTATTTTTTTGGTCCCCCCTAAAAATTATCTGTCTCCATCCCGTTTCTCTCAGCCAAAAGTGCAGTCGGTGATTAATGAGTTTTGGATCGATTTTTTCACCCGCCTGTGTAATGGATAGTGCCCTAAAAGGAATTTTTATTGCTTTTGGTCGGAGCTGCGGAATCCTTTTTTTTTTACATTGCCTCCTCTTCCAAGTTGTGTGTTGTGACTGCCCCGAAAGTGGAGCGTGATTAGTCTCTTAAAACAATTTAAAGTTGTGACGAGGTGTCAATAATGTGTGCAGGAGATAACAGGGTTTCTGAGGTTGCCTTTTTTTGGGGTTCGAATAGTTTTCGGACGAAGGACGTTTTCATGACTAGAACTGTGAAGGGTTGTCAATACTAGTGTTTTTTATCTCCTTTGTTCACGCTAAAACTTACTTTTGCAGCACATCGGTTGTCAGGGTAATCGGATTTTTATTTTTGAAAACTGTAGTCACATCTATCTCTTGTGTACGGACGCAATGTATACGTAAATGCCAGACGTAGCGCCCCGTTTCAAGACATGCCTCTCTTTCTTAGGAGATTGATCCCGGACCGTCGTCAAAAACTTTAGTACGACGTTAATTAAAAACTATGATCAAATTACCAGTTTAAATTACAAACGTGATTAGGATCAAAACAATCCACCCTCTCCGCCGTAACGAATGCTACCCGAACACTCACGTATTCGCCATAGGGATTGTCTCTCACTACATTAATTATACATTGTGACTGATTATAACTAAGTGTCCATGCGAACACGTGATGATTAGGGTCGCCATCCGCCCCGCACGGACAGAGGGAAGTTCTCTCAATTTTGAATTTGTTTAAACATAAAAATGGACCGTGACCCGTCAAAAAATAAATTAATGGTTTATTTGTGATAAAGAGCTTGGGGTGGGAAATTTTATGATTGCTTCTGTCCTGCGGCCAGTTGTGGCCGAATTCCAGTAGGTTCGCCATTTGGCAACTGATTGTGTATTACAATCGAATGTGATATTAGATATTTCACTCATTTCCACACCATGATTAGTGGTTGGCTTGTCTTTCTTATCCGTAAGCTCTTCACCATAGTTGTCCGCGTGAGCTGACTCGGCTGAGGCCTAAAAAGCATACAAAAGTTTAATTTACAAAATATAGTTGGTTGTTTTGGTTTTTATATGACCCAAGGGCCATATTTGCCCGAAATGCGCCAAGCACATCAAGTAATGGCAAACACACAGAAAGATTTTACTGACACAGATGGCAGAGAAATACATCGAGGGAGGAATCGAACTTGCGCCATCTGTAACTCGCAGTTTGCTGACGTAATGCCCAGTACAAAATACGATTTAGTGTTAAAATTTTTAGTGCCTATGGAATACACGAGAGCTGATGTCGGACATTAGTTCACACGCCCCTAGTCCACGACAGGGTGGTAATAGAACCGGGAAATCAAGGAACTTTTTAATTCTGGAAATCTGGAGAAAATTTTCCAAATTTCACAAAAAATCAGGGAATTTTAAAATTTTGATATATTAAACGGCATCTATTATCGTTTGTCCTATTTAGAGATGCGCGATGAGTACATTTGATAATTGAATAAATCGTATTCACTGAAATTGTAATTCGAATAAAGAACACTTGCGTCGTAATTTTCGAACACCGCGAAAACCGCCACCGTAGTTTTCGTGGCCGGAGCGGCTAGTCGCCGTGAGGCCGGCCATACAACTACAATACGGAATACAATTTGAAATTTAAGTAACTAATAATGCATTAAATTAATATTTTTTGCTTGCAATTACATTTTTGTAGAATTTTTTTGGTACAGCTTCAGTCTACGTCGATAGCGGTAGTAACGGCCTTAGTGTTTTTTTTTTTAGTGCTTAAAAAAAAAAAAAAAAAAAAACACGTTCCACCGCTATAAACGTAGACTAAAGCTGTACCAATTTTTTTATGTATATTTGAATTTGATTATGATGTATAGTAGGATAATGTAGGGTCAGGTGTAAAAAGTTCATAATCAAAATATTTTTCCTCCAGTTTTTTCAATTGCTATTGTAAGAGTTCCATTAAAGGTTTTAACCCTTACAATAACAAGCAAAATATTTGAATAGAAAAAATACAAAATATTTGTGGTAAATGATCCTTTTACCCATCTGATCCTAAATATTTAAAAATATTTTCGTTGGATACTGTATATCAATACCAATTAGTTATCGAGACATTTCTTAAAGGAATTGTAAAACGGGGAAATTTTTGTGACACTATCAGGGAAGTAATGGAAATATCAGGGAACTTTTATTCGAGGATTTTGTTGCCACCCTGCACGAGCTTCCAATACTTGGCCCGTCGTACGCCAATATTTGGCACGAATACAGCCTTCGTGGATGAGTGGGTAACGAGTTGTATAACCCTGCATTAAATGCACCCATCCGTTATTTATTTTGTTTCTATCCCTTTATATATGAGAAATGCGTACTTTTCAAATCAATTTATGTGTTGCTCTAGTGCGACGTTAATGAATACCGCGTTACATTTATATCAATTTATTTTTCCTCTGAATACAAACGTCTGCTTTGATCGTATTAAAAAAAATTGTAATACTTGACAACTTGTTTTCGATCCTTCGTATGAAAAATGTACGTATTTGTCAATGTATCTGTCTTTTGTAAATAAAATTTGTGAATCTATTTGATCTTATTTAATGTTCTCAAACATTTTCTTTACATTGCTAACACTTATGGATAACTAGACATTGCATGGCCAGCACAGTGTTGCCCGTGATAGTTCTTTTCGTGTGGTCAGGTTTGACCACTGCTCGCTGACGATCACCAACCCCCGGTGATTGCCACGTATTCTCATTTGGTTTGCTTCGTAAACGAACTCCACATGTAGCGCCGTGATGGCCTCGAAGTGGCTATTATCAACAACGTAAATCAAAACAATCTAGTATCGGAAATTTGGCATGGTTTTAAAGGCATTGGGACGAAAAACGCTTGACATAAGCGGTCGAAAATCGCAAAATCTGCTCCAGTTCATTCGAGGTAGCTATGACGTCACATTCCGTAGAGGACAAAAGGTGAAAAAACTAATGAATTAATTAAAAAATGTTCTCGATTAAATTTTAAAATTCGGGCGCTACACATAAATTGCAAAACATTAGGACTAAACCTGTGTGCCAAATTTCATTGTGTAAATGCCATAGATTAATCAGACACAGACAGATAAACACTTCCTTTTATATTGGTAGAAATGCAATGATTCGAAACTAGATCCAACCTAGGATCGTCGTGTACATGGGGGCTGATCAATCCGTCGTGGCCTCAAATGTGTTGGCGTGGTGAGCAAGTTCAGATGATGCATCGTCATCTCACCGTGATTTAAAATGACCAGGTGTTGTCCTCGGATCCAACCTTCGGGTTTGACCGTCACCACTATCTCGTTATGTTGCACCAGTGCGACGTTACTTCTACTACGTACTCCACAACGTACATAATGACTCAATAAACACATCTTTTTAATTTGCTGAATGAGCCAGGAAAGATTGTATCACTCAAGAAGGTCAAAATTGGTTTGAAGTCATGTTGGGATGACTAAGTTGGAGAATGGATAGATGTGTGGGAACCCCTGATAGGGTTAATTTACATTTAACTCTTCTTTGTCTTCTCTTTTGCTAACATGCTTAGCTTCGTAAGAAATGTTAAATGTCACGCCTATTTTAGGACAGCGCGAGTACTATTCGTGACTTCAATTGTTACCCAGTATTAAGCATTTGGTTTCAAACCCTGTCCAAATTTCCGGTTGAAATCGAAACCCCAGTTTCGTTTGGAGTCGTTTTAAAAATAAATGCTATTTTCAAAATGAAGATAATAGTTTCTTTGTCTCGATATCTAGCGAAACCTTTCCACCAGAAAACTTATACTTAGCTAAATTAGAATCAATGTCGTAATTCCTTAAACAAATCGTTTCATCTTCCCCACAAAATTGGATACTCATACACACTCATGGAAATATTCAATTAGACACCTCACGGAAAAGACGAATCGATATAACTACAGTTACAAGATTTCCCTGAAGTTATTTTCCCTATTGTTCTCTCGGTTGTGCAAACGACAATTTTTCTTGATGTGATTAGATCGGGTTCAATTATTTATTCGAAAAGATTCGTTTTCTCCAGGAGTCCTTTGGTTGTTTAAATGAAAGAATCGGTGAGGGTGGAAGTGGTTTTCTCTCCACTCCAATTATTCTTTGAGTGTTTGAGGATATTTTGTGTTCATTTAGGCGTTTGGTCTGAAATTGAAGATTCAGTTGGATATGAAGTGTCCTTGTGTTTAAATGGACGGTTGAATATTATTTTGATGTTAAAGCACGTATCGCATCTGAACGGGAAATGTGACAGTTCTTAAAAACTAAATTTTATTATTCTATGGATTGAACAATATATTTAAACTATTTTACTTCACAATTTGGAGCCGACCAACCGGTATAGTGGTTAAGGTGTTAGCCTGTAGATCAGAAGGTTCCTGGTTCGAATCCGGGTCCGGGCATGGATGTATGTAAGCGTATGGTGTAGAGGCGGCTGGTGCACCTTAAATCAGTCGTGGCCGAAAGTCCTCACGTTGGGTTGGTGTGGAAGTTTGGAGAGTGGGTGCCAGCACAGGTGTTGCTTCGTCATCTGACCGTGGTTCAAAATTACGAGGTGTTGTCCTCGGATCTTTCCCTTAAGGGACTGATCCCGAACCGTCGTTAATAGCCCGTTGTGTTGCTCTAGTACGACGTTAACTAAAATTACCAATTACCTTACCCAATTTGGAATTGTTTTGCATGTGTGTAGCCTGTTTTAGGTTCTCATTGGCCTTAAAAGCTCGAGTTCTTATTTAAATTATTAAAAGCCCTAAAAAAACCTTAATATTGGAACAAAAAAATTTTTAAAGCACTTTTTTAACATTTTCAGGGGTATCAGAAAATATTTTGTCAAATTGTAAAGTGTGGAGGAGACTAAAATAAACACTTTTGTCAAAGATTGTACCGAAATGCCTCGTTTATGTGGCATAGGACATTGTTTATGTCGACAACATCGTTTCTGTAGCGCAAGGCGTCATTCCCGGCTCGAATTTTCAATGAACGTCACGTGGATTTAAACAAGTAATAGTTTTATTAGGGAATTAGTGAAAACGTAAACAAATCAATTCTTTAACTAGTATATCGCTCGCTAAGTACCTAAAAGTGATAGTTGTTCGGAAGGGAAAACTAGCCACGGCGATCCGCCTTGATGCTTTTGCATATGGCAGTCCGCGTGTACACCTATTCAGAAACCGGCTGACACAAAGGTCGGCTCCCATCTTTTGGGAGCTATACAGCAGATAGCAGGGGGTTACGTTTTCTGATTTGAATTGCTTTCAAAAACACTATTTGACGGAATTGTTTGCTAATTTGGCGCTTTTATTTTTGTATCAACATGGAAGAAAAGGGGCTCAGGTCCATTTTGAAAATTTTGGATATAACTTTAATTAGTAATTTTAATTTTTAATGCAGCGGATGAGATATACTTTCTAATGTTTTAATTCTTTCATTACTTTGAAATGATTTGTGGATGATGTTACTGAAAATCATTATATTTGTTAGTATATTCCTGTCTACGAGGGAGGGTCTTGATAGCCCAGTTGGAAGTTCCGAGTTCGAAACTCGATCCAACCAATGATCGTCATATACGTGGGGGCTAGTGCGCGTTCAATCTGTTGTGTCCTCCAATGTCCTCGCGTTGACGTGGTGTGGTGAGTTGGTTGCCAGCTCAGGGGTTAACCTCGCCATCTGACCGTGTTCCAAAAATACGAAGTGTTGACCTCGGATTTTTCCCTTCGGGACGTTTCCCTGTGACCGTCGCCAATAACCTGTTGTGCTGCTGCAGAGTGACGTCAATTCAACTACCACCCTTTTCTAGGTATATATTTAACTAGCTTCTACAACCAGCACGGCGTTGTCAGTGACAGTTCTTTTCGTGAGGTCAGATGTAACCACTGCTCGCTGACTCTCGCCAAGCCTCGGTGATTGCTACGTATTCCCACGCTAGAATCGGAAAACGTGGCATGGTTCCAAAGGCATTCAGACTAAAAACGCATCGACCTTAAAATGAAATAGACGGAGCATGCGACCACAGTTTCAAGTTATTTTTTCCACTTGCTCGGTTTGAAGATGTGTCACGTGGTTGTGTGTAAAAGCACGAATCCTAAACTGTTGATTGGTTAACGTGACTATCCATCGTTATTGAAAACGCTAGTCTGCGCTTCCTTAGCCAATCGTATAAGTCGATTTGTGATTTGCCCTTCAGAGATCTTACGACACGACTCCGCCCACAGGATACCGTCAATTTCATTTTATGGTGGATGTAAAAACGCTTGTGACGTCAGCGGTCGAAAATCGCAAAATCCGTTTCTTCTTTCGAAGCAGGGGTGACGTCAGATTTCGGAGAGAAGAACGAAAGGTGAAAATAAAACAATAAATAATTTTAAAATGTTGATTCAATTTTAAAATTCTAGCGCTACACAAAAATCGCAAAAAAATAGGACTACCTGTGTGCCAGATTTCATTATAACAAGTGCCATAGATTCGTCAAGACACTGCGTACAGTATACAGAGACACAGACAGATACTTCCTATTATAAAAGTAGAGATTAACTTTTATTTAAAAAATAATTTTTTATACAGTTTACTCTGACAGCGTGCGTTGCGTTTTTTATGTTGTAAAAAAGCATTCCGAATTTCTTTCCTTGGACTTGGCAGGTATGGTAATCGGGTTTGTCTCTGGTGGCTTCTTTGAAGCATGCCATTTCACGATTATGCCCTTCGGCACAAATTTAAAATTGCTTTTTCGAAAGCAATTACAGGCGCGGATAGGCGCTCGAGGCGGCTGTTGGAAGAAAGTCATGAATACCTCCTCAAAGGCGATCGAAATTGATTCCGGCCGAAGCCGAGCCGTTCGAAAGGGCGACGCATACATTTGCCGTCTTGGACTGACTCCGAAGGTAATTGGGAGCAGACAGATTAAGCTTTTAACTCCGATTTCCAAGAAAAGAAAAAGGAGTTCACTGACCAAGTTGGATTCGTGCGAACGTGGTTGGTAAAAGAAGAGCACTGGCAGAAAATCAGGGATTAGATCCAAGAAGGATTTGCTTGCTCTGGTGTCCTGGACCCCCCGCTGTCTGGCGTATGCCCCATTTGTAAAAGATTAGAGTTTAGTGCGTCACGAGACACTCGTCAGGTGGCCTTTCGGGTCTGAGCTGCATACGGCGTTTTAATTCGGTCCTTAAAGACGACACGTGGAGTTTTTGAAGGTTAATTACCCCCTGTGACGTTTATGGGGTTCTTTTTTTTTATGTCGGTGTCGTCTGTTGAATGAAGCGACCTTGATCTAAAGCTTCGTTGTTGTGTAATTTTTTAAAAATCTTTTTGTCTGACGTCTATTTTGACGCAGGATTACATCTTATGGTGCGATACAGATTAACGACGTAATTGTGGGACCGATTTCAACTTGCAACATCGGGGATTTGGGTGCATGGCAATGGATAGCGTGTAGGGATGCGACATCGATAACAAAACATCGATGTTCAAAATTAAAACATCGATGTTGATAATACATCGACCCAAAAACATCGATATTTTTAAAATTCAGTGTATTTAAACTTTTTCCCTCATTTCTTAAAATTGGTTTAGCAACTATTGATGCGACATCGACAGCAAAACATCGATGTTCAAAACTAAAACATCGATGTTGATAATACATCGCCCACAAACCACGGGATGTTTTTAAAATTCAGTGTATTTAAACTTGTTTTCTCATTTCTTAAAACTGGTTTAGCAACTAGTGATGCGACAGCGACTCTAATACATCGATGTTTTTTCTAAAACATCAATGTTTAGAAAACATCGACATCGATGTCGCATCTCTACTTTTCAGACCCTTCATTCTTGGTCACTTTGGTCTAAAAGTATGTTCAATTTGCTGATTATGAAAATTATGCTACTTGGTTATTTTTAAAATTTTTATAACGGTACTTTTTTCATTTAAAAATAAAACATCGACAGCGTAAAAACGTCAAGTATAAACATCGATGTTACAAAAACATCGACCCCAATACATTGATGTTAAATATATCGATGTTTTGAAAACATCGATCGATTTCGCATCCCTAATAGCGTGTAGATGATATTTGGTGAGAATTATGAGTCGAGTGACGGGCGAATCTATGGCAGTGCGTGACAGCGCGCGTGAGTGGAAGGTGATTTTTGTGCTGTGCCTCGAAGTACACTTTTGTTTTCAATACTTCTGACCAGGATGCCCGAGCGTTCTTTAATCCTCTCGTCATCATTTCCTTCTATTTTACCCTGTCCAACAATTATTTTTTCGTTTTTTCCAAACTCGTGTGCTTGGTGCAGCTTGGCATAAAATGTCAATTCCACGATAAAACCCGAAAGCTCTTTTCAAAATCACTTGACCAAGCTGTGTAAAACAGACAATTCCAAGTAAAGCCTTCTCGTCATAAAACCCTCAGACCGATCGATACTTCTGAGTCAAAAGGGATTGGACATTTGGTTGCTCGGGTTTCAAATAGGACCGTGTTAACTTAAATACACGAACTCTGGTGAACGTGTTTCCTTATACATATCCATTTATTGCAGAAAAACAAACTTTAGATTTTAAAATTGAGGCTTCGAGCGGCACTTTCAAGACTATCTGTGTGCCAATTTTCATCGCCACAGATGGGTTTGAAGACAGTAAATAAATAGCCTATGTTTTCCGCAATGTTCTAAAGTATAAGTGGTTCCAAATTGGCGATGTGGATGGTTCAAACAGTGCAGATTTGTTGAGAATATACACACATACATGCACCCACATCCTTTTATATATACAGTACAAAATACACGGTTTTGCTAACCGGCGGTTTTTTTTCTCTTTTTTTTACAACTTTCCGACAATTTTTTAAAGAACAAGGAGTTTAACCTGAACTTAATTGATGAAAAGACTGAAAATAACAGACATGTTCAGAGTAAATACCACACAGAAAACTTAGAAGATTTGCTAAATAAATATATTGCATTGTATTAAAAAAAATTTCTTTTTTAAAAATTATTCCTATTTTTTTTTGGAATTCTATTTATTACTAATTCCTATTTATTTTTAGATTTGTTTAGAGAATATACACACACATACATCCTTTTTTATATGTCTTGATTATTATGAGTACCAGCCAGTTTTTAAGGATAAGTCTCTTCTATCTAGTCTTCCGTTCAAATACTGAGCTCAATTTCCCTGGTTGCGATTCATATGCGGATTCTACCTTATTTCTTAACTAATGAATCAATAGCTCAACTGGAGTTGGTAGTTGAATTAACGTCGCACTGGAGCAACACAGCGGACTATTGAAGACAATCCGGGATCAATCCCAAAGGGAAGGATACAATGACAGCACCTCGTCATTTTGAACTACGGTCAGATGACCAGATCAAAACCCGAACTGGCACCCCACTCTCCAAACTCCCGCACCAACTTTAGAACCCATGACAGTTTAAACCTACATCAGCCCCACGAACTCGACGGTCTTTGGCTGGATCAAGTTTCGAACTCGCAAACCTTCTGTTGCTAATCTACTAGTGTAAAACCATGATTGTTTTCTATCTGTTAATTTTTTTTATGAATTCCACCTAATATTTTTAAATATTGAATTAAAACGTATAATTCAGAACATACTGGTCATATGACCGTGGTTCAAAATGACGTGGTGTTGTCCTCGGATCTTTCCCTTTGGAGATTGATCCCGGACCGTCGTCCATAGCCCGTTGTGTTGCTCTAGTGCGACGTTAATTAAAAATTACCATCAGAACATACTGTGCTTTCTCATTTCCCCCTTGTGTTGGGTTCGAGCTGAAACTTAATTATTTATAGATCCTTACCGTTTCAGATTACCAATCGTTTTCCGATCCAGTTTCTTTCTTTTATTCCCGCGAACCCCGTCGAAGAACACGTTACTGCGCGGGTGAGAACAATACCGTGCTGCATAAATCGTAGCATAAAATGGTAGTCTGAAGATCTGTTGTCAATCGGGCCATTGACACTGTTTCCATGAGAGCAGACTCCAATTGATTAGCGGCTCTCGCTCCAACCGCTCATCAAGCAGTCACTGTTAGTTGAAGATCCGCTTATTTTTACACCGACTCTCCAATTAATATCTGTCGCGCGTGAATTATGCATCCACACGCGTCCCCGTTAATTTCGGTGCTCTCTTGTATAAATTATCGAGGGAGGGATGGGAATATCTTGAGAACAGGGTAATTGGGCTCCATTGTGCTTTCAAACTTTTACAAGGAGTTCATTTCCCTCTTAAGGGCGGAGGGGCCGCGGTAGCCCGTTTGGAAGGGTTGCGAGTTGTAAACTCCGTCCAACCCAAGACCGTCGTGTACGTGGGGACTGGTGCATGTTAAAGGGTCGTGGCTTCAAATGTTCTCACGTTGGCGTTGTGTGGAAGTTTGGAGAGTGGGGTGACAGAAAATCACGTGTAGTTCTTCTCGTATCTTTCCCTTGGGGATTGATTGATCCCGGACCTTCGCAAAAAGACCATCATGTGCGTGGGGACAGGTGAACGTTAAAGGGTCGTGGCCTCAAATGTTCTCATGTTGACATTTTGTGGAAGTTAGGAGCGTGGGGGTGACAGAACATGACGTGTGGTTGTCCTAGAATCTTTCTCTTAGGGATTGATGGATACCAGACCTTCGCTAATAGCCCGTTGTGTTGCACCAATCCATTGTTAGTTAATTAATTACCATCTGTTAAATGCACGGACTTGTATGCAACTGCACAAGCGGCCTGATGTACGAATGGCTTATCGTTCAAACCCCAGTGCTGGACCAGACTGTTCGTTGTTGCTCGAAATCCACTTTAGAACCCCAACCGTCGTAAAATCGGGAGGTTCGAGTGTTTTTCAGGAGCTTCAAAGCTTTCCTTGTGTGTGCCATGTCCATTAACTTGACTGACAAACTTTGCTTGTCTCCTTTGCTGACCCCTTTTCGACCCACTCCGGTGTAAACGTTTTATCGACTTTATCGGCAACACCAAGGAGTGAGCACTCTTCTCACCCCTTTGTATAAAAGAGTGATCACCATTCATCACGCCATTTTAATCAAATAGGTTGACAGTTTGGCGGGAGATGTGGTCAAGGCAATGGATGACGGCAAAATGTCACAGAGAGCAAAAAAAGACGGCTTGAGCGACCACGGGGTGCCGAAGGGCATAGGGGAGCGGTGGTTGTCAAGCAATATTGAAAGGGAAAGAAATGGGGGGGGGGGCATTTTCATCCCACATTTCGTCTCGGAGAAATGTCCCCCCAAAGTTGCAATCCTTTGATTTTTACCGGCTCCTGGAGAAAAACAAAATTGGAGTTGCAAACTCGTTAAATCGTCACCCCGACACGATATCAATGACGATAAAATCAGTGCCATTTCTCGGAATAGCTTCGTTGTATGGAGGGGAAGAAGTTTGCAACTCCGTTGTAAACGCGGCTTTAAGCAGGTGATCGACGGGGTGTCTTGTGATGCGCAACCCGGGTTCGCCTTTTATTCAGGACAAAGCCAAAAACCGATTGAACTACTCCGAGTGAGCCAAATTGCGTCCCTCTTCCCAGGTGTTAAAGGAACTTGGCCAAATATAGCCCTTGCGCCATAAAACCCCCAAACAACCAATCTTCATTCCAAGATCTGCTAGTTGCAGGGGGTGCAGGTTCGATTCTTCACTGGGTGTATTTCTCTCTAATTTATCAGTAAATCTTCGTTGGATGCATGTTCTTACTTGCTGTCATTCTTGTGTTTGGCGCCATAGAACTTCATACCAATCCATCGTCAAGAACTGTACGATACAGTATTTTTGTTTTTGCATCACGCTGTAAAAACAATAATCCCAGTCTTTACATTGCGGTCAATGCACACCTTGTACGCCAAACCAAATGCAATTCTTCATATCCGCAGAGTTCCAAACCCGGTGCTCTTGATAAGGCCCCAGTCTTCAAAAGAAGTTTCCTCCCTAATTCGGAAACTGAAGCTGCAGGGATTTCGAATACGGCGGAACGGGATTTGGGAAAAGGATCCTAAACTTACTCCCGAAAAAAATATTCTCTGCGTTTAATCTCCTGGGGGATGATCCTAATCCCGCTCTCCTGCTTTCTTTTATTTTCCGGAATAGAATTCTGCCCCTGCCTCGTGAACCCCCGTTGTTTTTTATTCTTTATGACCGTCACGGGAAAGTTTCGCTTATTTATTTTACTGGCTCCTTCCGAATACTTGTTCGAGAATGCCCCCTACTTCTCCTCCTCCACCCCTCGCAAAAGATTTTGATGTGGGGCCGCATCCCTCCCAAGTCCGTCGGATATGAAAATAGCCCTGACGCAGATAACTCTGAAGTAGAATGGAGTGGAGTTGATGCCGCACTGCTTCTGCGAGGAGATCACGTTCTTGGCGCTTGCGAGGGGGCAGTGCTTTATCTGGAGGAAGGGATTGTCAAAAAATGCGGACAAAAATATATTGCTTTTACATCGTCTGAATCGTGTATGTTTTTTCGAGGGGGCGGGGGTTGCACGACGTGAGGGTGCTTCTGGGTATGTTGCGAGTAATGTAGGCTCTTTACGTCCGCAGTTTTTGCTTGTGAGAAGCAGAGGAAAATGCCATTTATTTTCGTGTTTTTTTTTTGTCGCATTTTTGTTTTGTCTTTGCGAGAAAAATCCAATGAGTTCAGTGCCGATCCAAACCGGTCTGGTGGTTAAGATGTTAGCCTCCAGATCGGAAGGTTCCTGGTTCGAATCCGGTTCAGTGCAGGGTTGTTTGTGAGCGTATGGTGTAGAGGCGGCTGGTGCACCTTAAATCTGTCGTGACCGAAAGTCCTCACGTTGGGTGGGTGTGGAAGTTTGAAGAGTGGGGTGCCAGATCAGATGTTGCTTCGTCATCTGACCGTGGTTCAAAATTACGAGGTGTTGTCCTCGGATCTTTCCCTCAAGGAACTGAACCCGGACCGTCGTCAATAGCCCGTTATGTTGCTCCATTACGGCGTTAATTAAAAATTACCGAATCTCTTTTTCTCAACCTTTCACGTCATTTTTTTTACCCCAAGTTTATGTCTTGTGTTTGCCACAGCTGGGTCAATATGGCCCTTGCACCATAATATTCCCCAACCAATTCCTATAGCTAATTATTAGGACCGAAGTACCCGGTTGGATGGGTAAAAACGGATTAGAAACCGGTGTGTTGCGAGTTCGAATCCGACCATAGACCGTCGTATACAAAAGGGGCTGGTGTACGTTATCGTGGCCTCACGGCGTTGTGTGGAAATTTGCGAGAGTGGTGTTGCCAGCTCTGCTCGTCATCTCACCGTGGTACAAAATGACGTGTTGTTGTCGTTGTCAATGGAGCTTTCTCTTCATGATTGTCTCACGTGACTCGGTGCTTGCTTCGCATTGCAACCCTCCACGAGCAGTCTATCCGTAATATAAGTATAGTTTATAGCCTTAAGTGATATGTCTAGTCCATTCAGCTTTGCATTGCTTTAACTATCTGAGCTGAAATGCTGTGTATGCTTTCCGTATTATAGTCTGACTGGCGAATTGGTATTTTGAGTCACGGGGTTATGAACGAGTATTCGTTCAATTAGGGAACAGGTTAATTGTAGGATACGCTTCCTACAGTTAATACCACACGCATCTTCTGGCTCAGAGTTTATCATTTGGTGCCTTAAACAATGTAGATGATTACGAAATTAATTTGGTGATCGCTATGTATTAGTTTTGCTTATGACAGCCTTTTGTACTGAAGGGTTTTGAAGGGGGTCTACCTTTCGTGTAGTAAACTCCTCCAATGCCATCTGTCTTATCAGCTCGCACTATCCACTGCATTCACCACATTATTGTGTGATGTTTCGTCGGTTTTTTACGTTTGCTAAAATGGGTTAAATATGTATTCTTAAGAAAAATTGTATGCAATATTAATGCTACTCTCAGAAGTACTTTGTTTGTGACCAGCTCTGACTTTATACTAGTTAAAATCTATTATTATCCGGAGAGTGATGGCGAAAAATTTGTCTTTTCATTACTATGTTTGCCCAATGAAAACGGTTTTTTAATCTATCTTTACGTCGCCCACTCTGTTTTCGCATTTTCGACGGTTGCTTAGCATTACCTATATGTTTAATGTTTGTTACAGTTTAATGCGTTTCTCGAAACTGGTAACAGCCCCGAGGCTTTACGTTTTATTCGCTATGTGGTCAGAGTTCTTACGTTGCGCCTACTTACAATATCACAATACAGGTCTTTTTTAGAATCCAAGCTTCAAAAAATAATTTCAACGATATAATCGTAGCCGGCCAGGTTCATCACTTCCTTTAAGTTTGGATTCCACCTTATCTCCCCGCTAATGAATCCGTTACCTTAACTGAAGTGGGGAAACGAATTCAGTGCGTGGATCACATCAGTCGCTACCTGGTTGGAGTGGGGAAAAGGTGCAAATTTGAAAGCAATGGATGTATTCATATTGGTGTTGAAATTTCTTTTATTAGACATCATCACTAAATGAATTTTGTGTAACTTTAGTTTTTTTTTTTAAAATTAGTACTTGGAAGTATTTACTTCTTGCCAAAAAAGAAATCAGAAATCTTCCTATTCGGAACTGCGGGTTACTCAGCCTTTTTCGAATGACTTTATGTGGCATTTGTTGATTAATCGATGTTTTTCAAAGACTTTAATAATGGCTTATGAAAAACTTCCAAAACACAAACTTTGTAATAAGAATAAAGCCTTACCCCCATTGAATGACAGCGATGTGACGTTGACGCAGGACAATTCTTATTAAATAACACCAGATTCATTCCTCGGTTATGAAAATGTTATTCTCGGTTGCGCTGTTCCAAGACGAAAAAGGGCCCATTTTTATTTACTCTTTTGATGTAACCATTCCTTTTTTCGAACGCAGAAAGAACCGTTTTCTATTTCACGAATTCGGCCTCTTCAAAAAGAAATAAGCAAAGTAATAAACACCGAGGAAATTTCCAATTTGGAAAAGTTACATGTCTCCTTTGTCAGTTATTATTATTTTTCCCGAAACGCTTTTCTGGAACATTTTTTGACGTTCCGACGCGGAAGAATGTGCTCTTAACGGACAAAGTTTCCCAGAAGAAAAATCCACATTCTTGGTCGCGCCATTTCGCAAAAGAATCTCTTTCTTACGCCATTCGGGAAGGAAAGGGGGGTGTTTAAGACACAAAAAAATAAGGCGCTTCGGCATTTCGAGAACTGAAAATGGCAACGCGACACCTTTTCGAACCCGAAAGAGAAGAGATGCGAAGAAAAAAGGGGAGCAGGATGAAATGAAATGGAAAAATTTCCAGTTCATCTTCTGATGCAGGGGGTGTTGCAACTGCGTCGTTTTGTGTTTTGTGTTTGTTTTTTGCATATTCATTTTTGCGTCGATGTTTTCTTTATTTACCATTCTTTCCCCAACCGACCGTTTAAAATTTTTGTGGGGTGGTTTTTTAGACACGTTTGTGTCGCTGAAGAGTTTATTTCTTGGTGTAGCGTTTTTCCCCAACGCTCTCCCACTACAGATGATGATATGCGGATGGAACGGAAAGTATTGTCTTGGCAAGACTTGATATGTAGTTTTTGGTTTTGTTCGGCTTCTTTGGAGCATAAAATTGACAATGTTTTTCACTTGTGATTCATTGTTGTTCTGGGGTCAAAAAAAATTCTTAGCGCAAAAAGAGCTTGAGTGCGTGAATCCGTCGCATAGCAACTAATTATAGATGTCGCGAGTTCGATGGAATAATACGCTTCACGTCCTCGAAGACCAAAAAAAAGTTTTTAATGAAATAATACGAAAAAATTGTTGAATCGTTGAAATCAGGTTTTTTCGTTTTTTAAACCGGTATGTTTAGAGAAGACATGTTTTTAAAAAATGGCCGAAAAACATGAACTTTTATTCCTTCATGCCTACTAACAGAGTACGAAAAAAAGAACTTGATGAAAAAAAGAAAAAAAAAACATAGGTTCCATATTATTTAAATCAGATTTTTTTTGTTTTAATCGGATTTTTATGATTTTAATTACTTTCTAGCGCTCGTACAAGTTGAAATTTGTTGAACCTGAGATGCAAAGCAGTGTAATTTCTAGATGGTTTTGATTTATGTTGAACATTAATATACAAAATAAGATGAAAAATTTAATGTGTATTAAGAAATTTATCTGTGTAAATTTTTGAAAGATAAAAATTCAACTTAGAATTAAAATAAAGGTGTTTTTATTTTTTTTTAACGGCGGACACTTGATTATTCGTCAATACAAGGCCAGAATCGATGATGACCCAATTGTAAAGGGGCGCCCAATGTGATACCATCATTACCCCTGACTAATGATATCACATTTTACGTACATGCCCCGACCCCGGATTCGAACCAGGAACATACCGATCCAGAGACCAACAACTTATACATTAGACACGGTTGTTCGGCGAATTAATTAAAGTAAATCACATGATAGAGTAAATAGTACAGTACCACAAAAATGCTAAGCACAGGCAATATTTTCCCAACTGGTTCTCTCACGTTGGGTTGGTGTGGAAGCTTGGAGAGTGGGGTGCCTTCTCAGGTGTTGCTTCGTCATCTGACCGTAATTCAAAATTACGAGGTGTTGTCCTCGGATATTTCCCTTAAGGGATTGATCCCGGACCGTCGTCAATAGCCCGTTGTGTTGCTCTAGTACGACGTTAATATTACCAATTACCCAACTGGTTCTCAAGTGGTTAAGATTACTTTAAATTTAAACCCATAACCAGTGACGCGAAAATTTTAGACTTCTATAAATAAGGTTATGGGATCGCACCGACATCGTATAAACCTGTTGAAGAGTAGGGTGCCGGTTTAGATGTTATCTTTTTCATACGACCATGGTTCAGAATTACGAAGTGTTGTCCTCGGATCTTTCCATTGGGTTTTGATCCACAACCCTCGCCGCCGACCAACCGGTATAGTGGTTAAGGTGTTAGTCTCTAGATAGGAAGGTTCCTGGTTCGAATCCGGGTCCGGGCATGGATGTTTGTGAGCGTATGGTGTAGAGGCGGTTGGTGCACCTTAAATCTGTCGTGGCCGAAAGTCCTTACGTTGGGTTGGCGTGGAAGTTTGGAGAGTGGGGTGCCAGCTCAGGTGTTGCTTTGTCATCTGACCGTGGCTCAAAATTACGAGGTGTTGTCCTCGAATCTTTCCCTTAAGGAACTGATCCCGGACCGTCGTCAATAGCCCGTTGTGTTGCTCTAGTACGACGTTAACTAAAAATTACCATTACCACAACCCTCGCCAATAGCACACTGTGTCGCTTCAGTACGACGTTAATTCAGCTACCTACCTTCACAAGGCTGACCAAACACTGATCATGGTTGATTGGATTCTATAAGTGGCCAAGCTGTGCTAAATAAATGGACATACACACAATCACTGATCATGATAAAATCTAATTTCAAATTCAATTTCTTGATGGTTTTAAGGTATTGGTTTGGTTATGGATCCTTGAAAATGATCCTTGGCACTTTCTATAACAGGCCTCGAAATAGATTTTTTAATACAGGTGCACTGCGTTCACCTGAGTTTTTAAATTACGTGCACTGCGTGCACTTAGTGGTAAAAATTAGGTGCACAATTATATTTTCATGTGCACCTGTGCACCCGGGTATTTCGAGCCCTGTTCTATAATATTGGAGAAAAAACTGGCAATGAAATAATTTTGGTTTTAAAATTAATTTCATTAAAATGTTCAAGAACGTTAAGTTGGGATCATAGTGCTGACTTTTTGGCATTTGGAAGCATTGTTTATTTCCTTCAATCGTTTGTCGACGTATATTTGTCATTTTAATTTAAGTCTACAAAATCGTTTTCTCTTTCCATTTATTTAATCCCGGAAATCATCCGAAATCGCAATTGAAGATGTGTGCGACGCGAGGTCTGAATAATCATTTTTCTTCCAGAGAAACTAAAATAATCGTTTTCTCTAGACATTTCATTTGTTTTCCTTTCTGCTTTTAATCCTCGGCTTAGTATATTTAATCTTTAACTTTCTTCCGAATTTGAAGTCATTCAACTGGGATTGCATTATCGTTTTTTTTATACATATTTTATCTTTAAAAAATGATCTGTTCTATGTTTAAAATCTCTACTTTAAAATATTCAATGGATTTTAGTTGTGGTTTGCATTTTTCCACGATCGTATGCTCACTTTCAATTGTTAAGTCATTTTAAATTTTCTTTCGATTGAATTCTGGATAAGAGGCAGGATTGTATTAGTGTCCCCGTGTCCCCCTTTTATGCAAAACTATGGTTTACTTTTTATTTTATTTTAGTATAGCATAAAATATTTGAATTGATGAATGAGAAATGTTTTTCAGTCAATCCAATCAAATGCAGTCTTTCAAACACATTTTTATTCCAATGCGCTTTTATCTACAAACTTACCAATTGTCTAGTTTTAACTTTGATTTGTTCGAAAATAGATCATCCCAAAGATCGTGGATCTTTCCTTTGTGGGATTGATTCCGGACCGTCGTCAATAGCATATTGTGTTGCTCCAGTACGACGTTAAAAATACCTACCTTCTTAAAGATCGTTGTGTAAGTAGGCGCTGGTGCACGTTAAATCTGTCGTGGCCTGAAATGCTCTCACGAGAAACTTTCACAGATATAAAAAGGGACTACTCGGGATTCAAGTTAGGCGAGAAGTGCAGTTGGAACTGAAAACAAGAAAGTAATAGGAGTGGGGTGTCAGCCCGGGTGTTGCTCGAAATGAAAATCTTGGTTTGTCGAAACAGAAATCACGAGCGAAGCCTGAAAGCTCTGCTAGTGGCGCATTAAACACAATCGCAAAGGAATACAATTTGCATAACAATTGGTATTTGTTTCGATTAATGACTCTAAAGGATGTTTGACATTTATTCCGAAAAGGTAAGGTAATTTTAATTAACGTCGTACTAAAGCAATACAACGGGCCATTGACGGCGTTCCGTGATCAATCCCTTAAGGGAAAGATTCGAGGACTACACGTAATTTTGAACCACGGTCAGATGACGAGGCAACACCTGAGCTGGCATCCCACTCTCTAAACTTCCACACCAACCCGACTTTTGGCCACGTCAGATTTAAGGTGCACCAGCCGCCTCTACAGCATACGCTTACAAATATCCATGCACTGACCCGGATTTGAACCATGAACCTTCGATCTAGAGATCTTAACCACCAGACTGGTTGGTCGGCTAGTCATGAAAAGCAAAATTTGTCAGTGCCAAGTTATTTATTTCGCTTCATACGAGTCTAATCCTGTGTCAACTGAATCGATAAAAATGTGCTTACTCAGACTCGTTATGCAGAACCAATGCGTTGGGATACAAGAAAAAGCTCTTTCCACATTCCTGTTTTTCTCAATACTTCGCAAAAGTAATGTATGTGTTATATTTTGTCTCTTTAGCCATTCAGGTTTTCCCACCCGAAATTTTCCGGTGCCTTTTTCCGCTGTCGCCCACGAGGCACACACAAAGGAGAAAAAACGGATATCGAAAACGATTTCATTCCTTTTCAATCTGCTGCTGCCAACACTCATTGCGAAATATTCAACTTCTTGTTAAATGGAAATAAAACTGAGTCAAAAAAAGGAACAACATAAGTAAAACGCACGCAATTCAATGTTCGTTTATTTTTCGTTTCTCTGTACGAAATTTTCCTTCTCATACATTTTCAAATAAAATCGATACAGCAGCAGAAATGATAAAAATAAATGCGTTTCTTTTTCGCAGAGGAAAAGAAAATGTTTTCGTTTTGTTTCTCTTTTTAAGAGATGGGGCCATTTTACTGTTTCAGGTAGAGAACGAAATTGAGCTTGTTTGTTGTCGATTCTCTGCTTTTTTTCATCTTATTTCCCTCCTCTACAACAGAATATCCCGCATTGGCGGGATAAATTTCAGTTTGGATTTTTTCCCCTTTCCTTTAAAATATTTGTTTTCTTTGTGATCGAAAAATTTGTCTTCCTGGGGCAGTTTCCCTTATGGGTGAAGGAAATGGTTCTATTTTTTATGCTAATGATTAGTTTGCGTTTCATTGTAATTTGTTATAATGGCGCAGTGTGCTTAGGTTTGTATAGAAATGTTTGCCCCTGGGTTACCCTTTTTTGGAATCCCCCCTTTAAATAAATGCTTAAATTCATCACTGAGAATTGCAATTTGTGTTGGAGTTTGGATTTCTATAACGATCGTTTGGTTAGGCTTCGGCTAAGTGAGTTATGGCCGGGAAAGTTTGTTTCTTGTGAGAGGTTTTTTTTCGGACTTAACGTCACTTGGATTGTGATCTTCGAATACGATTTCAGCACTTCCAAAGAATCAATTACTTTCATAATTCACTAGCTGTATAACGCGGCCTTGCTCAGGTTTCAAATATGATCGCGACATTTCCCTGTGTTAACTCAAACACACAAACCCTGTAGAACGTGTTTCCTTATCCATATCCATTTATTGCAGAAAAACAAACTTTAGATTTTAAAATGGAGGTTTCGAGGGGCACTTTCAGGACTACCTGTGCGCCAACTTTCATGGCTACAGATGGGTCTGAAGACAGGAAAGAAATAGCCTATGTTTTCCGCAGTGTTCTAAAGTATAAGTGTACCTAATTGGGTGGATTGGTCCAACGGTGTAGGTTTGATTAGAAAATATACACATACAGATAGATTGGCCAGTGCTAATTGGGACAAACGTCGCTACCCTTTCGTTAACAGCTCTAAATCTCAGGGTGCGTTAGGGGTGTGATCGTGTAGAAAACGTTGCCAAAAGGGCGATTTGTACATTTAAGGATACCCGGAAATGTAAATCGTAAAACCAAAACCTATATTCTACAGATGTGTGTACGGGGGTGAACCCTAGATTCTCCAGTGGGAATCATCGTCAACCTGTGTGTTCAGTATGTGAGACTGGGGCTTGTTGGCATAGATTTTGGTTTTCGATTGTTTTCCCTGTAATACTTTCAGTTAATAGCAATGCTGCTGATAGTGGAACTCCTTGGCTACAAATTAATAAAGAAAACGCCAATAAAAATAATATATTTTACTCGTTTATCTTGTTTACGAAAGTATTCTAACTATGCCAACTTACCCCTGATGCGGGGTAAGTTGGCATAACGCCTGGAGTAAGTTTGAGTATCATATTGTGACAGGATCGTAGCAATAATGCGAGTTCTGGGGACCAAAAAATCAAACTGAAGATCTTCATGAACATTCGTTCATTGATTGTTCATTATAAATAACTTGTAGATAGTCGTCCATTTGTCAATTGAAACCTTTTAAGTGTAATTAATAAAAAACTTGTTACGGTAACCAGGTAAGTCCGACTCCAGTGTAATTTCTGTGATGCCACAATCGGCGAGGTATCTCATATTTAAGCAAAGCCTACCACATCTGGATTGATAAGATATCATGAGCAAAGAAAAATTGACCACATCTTACACTCATAATCATAAAAAAATCGTCAGTATCTTGACGTGTTATACCTCGTCAGTGGTAAAATTTGTCTGATCTTCTCAGACAAGATATCTCGTCGAAACCTCTTGAAGGCTCAAATCTCAGTGGGGGCTGGTTTCGATTGGCTTCTTACGGTATTATTCTTCAACTCTCGGGAGCGTTTAGACTGAAAAATGATGTGTGTATATTCTCTATACAAATCTACACCGTTTGACCAATCCACCTACACTTTCTTATGCTTTAGAAAACTGCGAAAAACATTGGCTATTTCTTTCCTGTATTCAGACCCATCTGTAGCCATGAAAATTGGAACAAAGGCAGTCCTAAAAGTGCCCTTCGAAGCCCCAATTTTTGAATCTAAAGTTTGTTTTTCTGCAGTAAATGGACGCGGACAAGGAAACACGTTCTACAGGGTTTGTGTGTTTGAGTTAGCAAATGGTAAATATCGCGGTCCTATTTTAGCTGTCGCCATAGGAAACACGTTCTGCAGAGTTTGTGTATTTGAGTTAACGCAGGGAAATGTCGCGATCATATTTTAGCTGTCTCGGTTATATTTGAAAACCGAGCAACGCCGAGTTATTCAGCTAGTATGACATAAGTCCATCTTTTGGGTTACACTGATCAAACCAAGGACACTTTCTGTGAGTTAAAATGAGGAAACTTCGTTGCAAGCCGTTCTTCCAACCGTGTATGAATGCTTCATTGGGTCCAATCCTAAAAATAAACCCCGTGGCAATGAAACATTAGCTGTGTTTTGTCCTTTCAATGAAGCAGGTCTGCGTGAAGTGAAAAAAACCGTTATACACGCTAATGGGTTGGGTTGTGTTGATTTGATTAATTTCTGCTACATTGTCCTGGAGTAGAGCGGGGCGCTGGGCGTTGCCCGATTCCTTTCTTGGAGCTCCCCTTTTCTTCGTCCGACGTATTGATTGATGACGTCACTCCTCGGACTTGGTTGCCAGGTTACAGGCCGCTTTAAGTGTGGAGCCGGATTACGGAGGCTTTTATTTATTTTTATTTCCCCTCTCTTTCTCTCGCCTCATAAAGTTTATGCATTGGCATCTGTGTGCGGAATTCTCCTCCGCAATTGATTGGGCGTGATTCCTGGGTCGGGATTCTCGTTTTCTACCTGCTGCCTTTGCTCCCGGGTGTGTGTGGCCTATTTTGTGCAGTCTTCTGCACTTGGCCATCCACTGACTGGATCTAAGGATTGGGGAAAGGACACCAGTTGCTAAAACAGAAGACGCATAATCGCACCTGCTAACTTTTTCCAAAAGTCTCTTAGGGCCGCGCTCACTCAGTTGAAAGGGCAAAGGATTAGGTATCGGAGGGGTGCGAGTTCGAAACTAGGTGCAGTCAAAGATCGTCATATACACTAAGTCGTTAAGTCTTTCGTGGTTTTTAAGTTGGGGGAGTGGGTCATCTGATTCCGTGCTTCAAAAGCCGACTAACAGGCCTAATGGTTAAAGTGTTAGACTCTAGATAGGACAGTTCCTGGTTCGAATTCGGGTCAGGGCATGGATATTTGTAAGCGTATTCTGTAGAGGCGGCTGGTGCACCTTCAATCTGTCGTGGCCGAAAGTTGGGTCGGTGTCGAAATTTGGAGAGTGAGGTGCCAGCTCAGGTGTTGCTCCGTCATCTGACTGTTTCAAAATGACGTGGTGTTCCCTTAGGGGATTGGTCCCTGACCGTCCCCTATAACCTGTTGTGTTGCCTCCAGTGCGGGCGAGTACCTACCTACCTACCGAAAGTCTTCCGCGAAAAACATGCAACCTGCGAGTTGTAAGCTGCGATGGTTCGATTCCTGGATAAATTTCTCCTGTGTTTAATAAATATTTAGCTGTGTGTATGTCCATTGATGTTGTCTATCTTGTGTGTGGAGTAGCATGGCCAATTATAACCCGTGCGCCGAAATACTAACCCCGAAAAACACTCGATTTTTCGGGACAAAACTTTCAAATGATCCTGATTTCGAAGATTTGACGCCATTGCCGTGACAACCACGACAGAAAAACGTTGGTTAGCTGTGCAGATCTTTGGTACAGTATAAAAAAAAGTCTTCTTGTTTCCTGCAGTGGACCAGGTTTTCCCCACCCACCCCATTACTTTTGTACTGCTCTATACCCTTGGTAGACAGGGTCATTCAAAATAGGGGGGGGGGAACATACAAAATGGTCTCTAAACAATCAAGAAAAGTTTCTTCATATTTCCTTAAATTTATTGCCATTTTATCTCAGACATTGCCAAATCGTTTTTCCCCCGTGTTCGAACTGCTGCCAAGCAAATAAGAGTAGAGAGCAGGATTACCCGTTCTATTTTCTATTCTTTTAACCTTTAGACTACGGCCGATACATCAGTTGTACCATGGTCGCGCCAAGAAAGGAATTAGACAACGGTCGTAAAAGCAATTGTACCTGAAAGGTATAAGAATCGCGCTTGTTATATTTATGCCGTAGTCAAAAGGTTAATTTGACTCAGTTATAAATCTCAGTATAACCCGACTGTCTTTGGTACTTTCATTGTTTTTTATTTTCGAATTATTTTGAGTAGTTTTCTGTTTTGACTGTTGCGCATTGCTGTTTGTGTTCTAAAAATGTTTCGGATTCTTTTTCCTTGGAGGGTCCCAGGTTGCTAGATTGCCTGAAAAACCTCCTTTGATGCAAATTATCAAGAAATCCTCAACTAGAAGCCCAATAGAACTTTAATTGCTCATTTTAGCATATTTTAAGCGCCAATTTGTCAATTAAACTAAACATTGAATGCGCGGATTAAAAGTTGCGGATACCTGACACTAGTGTTATCGCCAGATGGATCGAATTTTCTTCCCAAGCAAAAATAAATTATAATTCTAGATTAAACGTTTCAACTGTTCACAGCTTTAATGAAAAGGTCTTTGTATAAATCTCGTCTCCTATAACGTGTCTTTAAAATCCGCGATGGCGGTGCTGTATTCGTTAAAGTAGACCATTCTTGTCATCATTTGAATCAATTCTTCCTCGGAATCGAAGATAAATGATTCTAATTCGAGATCGACGAAAAGGGCCCGAGTAGATTAAATTTCTGGAAGTGGATATTAACGGTTCCCAACTAACTCCATCTTCGCAACTCGCAATTACCTCGGATTTACGAGCTGTGTTTCTTTCTTTCAGAGTTCGACTCTAATCTAGTTTTCCTTTGCTATCTGCACTAAAAGTTTCTTTCGAGATGAAGAAAGGTACAAACACACTGTTGACTGGTTGGAGAACGCCAAAATTTCATTACTGGTCCGCAGAGTTTTAGGGAATTTGTTGCAGGGCGGCTGGAATATATATATATATATAAATTCCAGTTTAATCAGCTTTATAGTCGTTTTATTTTCCCCTTTATATTGTATTGCCTTGTTTACTTTTCTTGTATCCGAACATTTTTCGACTTGGAATTAAATAAACATAGTTGCAACTCTGAGCAAATGTCGGTCCCCATTTCCTGCAGGTTTCTTGCTCGTCCCTCTCTCTAGAGAGATGGTTTTGTCGGTTGGGCCCCCGCTATTTTCCTGACCGAGTTGGAGTGGATTAAGTGGCAACACTCTTCGGCTTCCCGTCGTCCCTTTGTTTTCCCAGAAGATTGTTCGAACAATCTCGTTAGGCTCCGAGAACCTTGATCGATTGCAGAGGAGTCGGAAATAACGTTTCATTTGTAGATGTACTTTCTGGGGGGAATCGTCATTAGTTATCGGCGGATGAGGTGAATAATTTATGGCGGATTCCTTGATCCACCTGCGCTCGGGGAAATGATGAAATCTGCTACTTTTTCTTTCCGCTCGTGATCTTTTCTTTTCTCAAGTGCTTGTTGGGGTCGTAATGTTTTATGGATTGTTGTCACGAGCCTGGCCCGAGGATTTTATAGCGTTTGGAGATGCTCGCGGCATTGACGCGGGCTATTCCATAGAAAAATTTAATTTGCATCTTCATTTTTAACTTGAGGCTAAAAGGGTAAAGAAGAGTTTTTTGGAAAACCCGTGACCTAAAACACAGATTTTGTTGGGATTGTTTTCAATGTTTGTAGAATGTGTCATAAAGGGCTTTGGGGCATGAAAAGCCGCTTTACAGATTTTTCAGGTGAGAAATTTTCAAGTTAAAAAAAATCGAGTTTTCAAGGAAAAAAAAGAGTTTTTTTGCATTCAATCAATCATTCTGTTGGTCCTCATGAATATTTTGGCCGACCCACCGGTCTAGTGGTTAAGGTGTTATCCTTTAGATAGAGAGGTTCCTCATTCGAATCCAGGTGAGTGCATGGATGTTTGTAAGCGTATAGTGTAGAGGTTACTGGTGCACCTTAAATCGGTCGGGGCCAATGTCCCCACGTTAGGTTGGTGTGTAAGTTTGGAGAGTGGGGTGCCAGATCATTTGTTGCCTCGTCATCTGACCGTGGATTGATCCCGGACCGTCGTCAACAGCCCGTTGTGTTGCTCTAGTGCGATTTTAATTAGAAATTTAACAAAATTATCCCTTTATTGCGGTTTGACGGAAATTTCCAATGTGACGGGGATAAAATTCGTTAAATTCACTCATTTCGTTCAATTAAGAATCATAGAATCTACGTTTTCCTTTCATTTTGTAACGTACCATTGGAGAATTTCTCAATGGAAACGAAAAATGGTTTTTATTATAAAAGGAAGTGTTTGTTTGTCTGTTTCGCGGTTGCAAAATCCTGACGATGTATGTCACTTACAGCAATGAGATTTGGCACACAGGTATTCCAAATTTTTTGCAATTTTTGGGTCGCGGCGAATTTTAAAATTCAATCTAGAAGATTTTAAAATGAATTTAATAGTTTTATCACCCTTTAGAGAAAATTATTTTTTTCGTTTCCGTTTTGATTTTTACATTTCCTGTCCCATTTAGGATTTGAAATCTGCGGAAAATTTCACTTTAGATTGATACGTAAAAATATGATTTTCTTTGAATAGATAATTTTTAAATTGAATATATCTTCAACGGATTTGATATTTGCGGAAAATTTTACACTAGATTAATTCCTTATACCACGGGCACGGACAACACCGGGCTTGCCACGCAGTGGCTAGTTGTTCATAAAGCTGAAAATTCGGTATCGTTAATCCGACATTATCGTCGGAACTTTAAACGACGAATATCCACGATCTCCTAAAGAAATAATTCACGTGCTGTACATTATGTTGTCGCGTGCCAGCGTAATGCCCTCGTGCCGCCAGCATAAAGGAGTGGAATTAGTTGATAGTGTACTTCGACGTGCGAAGGCCTGGCTGCTTGCTCCAAGGTGAGATTAACTACCGTGACCTGAGGGCCCGATCGATACCCACTTCTGGTGTAAACGTGTGCTTCAATTTATCACTAATAGCTGGGGCAGTCTGTGCTGCATGCCCTGGTGTCGGATTAGAGATTCGCGTGTACGCTCGGGGCCGTTCCTGAGGTACCAGCTGTCCACTGCAAACAACCACTTGTCCACCCCACCCCCCCTTTCTGCCATGAAACATTTTATTTTCTGAAAGGACTCCTTTCATCGAGCTCGGATTTTTACCGTTGGATTGATCCGTCGTCAATAGCCAGTTGTGTTGCTCCAGTACGACGTTAATTAAAATACCTCTCCCGTCATAACTCTCAGGTGTGTGTCTCCTTTGGGGGTGTGTTTGGTGTGGTGTTGAAGTTGGGGGAGTGGGGTGGTTAGATCAGGTCATCTGATAGTAGTTCAAAATTACGTGGCGTTGTTCTCGGATATTTCCCTTTGGGCAGGGATTTCCAACCGGTGGTACGCGGCAACGTTTCAGGTGGTATGCAAGGATGATAGGAGCGACCCAAATATTCTACGAAGTTTGTTCGATTTTTTAATATGTACAACCACATTATAGGAAAAATGGGATTATATGAAATCAATTTTGTGATTAACGTTTTTATTACATTGTAATAAATGACGCTAACAGTAGCACATTATTTAAAGAGAAACTTTGTTGCTGATTATCTAATTCTATTCAATGTCTATCCATGCGAAATTAAGTTGATATCTCTCCCTGTCAAATCGTTTTCGAAGAATTCCTTTATCTTTATGTATGAGAAATACGCACGGATAATTCGCACGAGATAATTATTTGTTTTTAGATCTGTGAGTAAAAAATACACAAATTTTCAAAAATCGTTTTATTTTTTCCTTTATTAAAACGTTATTAATACGAAATACAAGTGCATTAATGATAAAACATGAAGCTTTCTTAGTATTTTAATAAAAATGAAACAAGCCATTGGGCACTTTTCTGACATTAGATATGTTTCTAAAAAAATATAGGACTGGTGGTACGACAAAAATTTCAAGTGGTACGCAGTTATTAAAAGATTAAGAACCCCTGCCTTAGGGGATTGATCCCGGGATCGTCGTCGATAGCCCGTTGTGTTGCTCTAGTACGAATTTAATTAAAATTACCTTACCTTTATTCCCGTATATTTTCAGGTTATTGACCGATTCAAAGGCATATTTTACCTGTATTGTCCGATACAACTATCTTCAGCGTGTAAATTTCGGCCGCGAGCCGTGACTTAAATGCATCGGTATCTGTGGTTGCTGGATTACCATGAAAACTTGATTAACCTTTAGAATACGGCCGGTACAACAGTTGTGCATTGATCACGGAAAGAAAGAGTTTAGCCTACGGCCCATACAGGAGTTGTACCTTGAAAGTGAGGAGAATCGCACCAAGAAAGAATTTAGACTACAGCCTATTGCACCTTGATTGGTATAAGAATCGCTCCAGTTCTATCTATAGCCGTAGTCAAAAGGTTAAGAAATTGTATAGTTTCTCAATTTTGAAATTTTTAAAATTTCTGGGTGATATCTTCAACGTCTGTTTCAGTTCTTTGGTTCCAGTGTGATATCAAAGTAACTACCTCCATTCATTCGGTATATGAGCTACTCAAATAGGGTCTTTAAATATATTCTTTTTGATATTATATTCAATCGTTATGCTCGCAAACTCGCGTATTAAGATCGTTATTTTGCGAGTCGGTTCTTATCTTTCGAGAGGCCGCGATAGGTCCGGTTGGAACAGTAACGAATTAACAACCGGAGGGTTGTGAATCCAACCAAAGACCATCGTGTACATGTGTGTACACGAATATGTGGTGGCCTCAATTGTTCTCAACGATGGTGTGGTGTGTATGTTTGGACAGTGGAGTGCCAGCTCGGGTGGTGCCTCGTCATCCTACCACTTGTAACATTCTAAAGGCGGCTTCTCTTATCAAGCCGATATAAATCAGATATATACAAGAATCCCTTAATTGGACATCACAAAACTCTTTTCAAGTGATCAACTGTCGATAACTAACTGTGGAAGTACTGTTACAACACTCCATTTGACATTACATCGGTCATAAAGTTCTAGGCACTTAACATAAACCCTCTTCATCTGACGTTAAACTGACATTACGATCTTCTAAATCATAAGTCCCTTGAGAACACTCATAATTCCATCGACAGGTGGTTTTAAGCTGAAAGGGGCCGGAAAGACGCTTGGAATATGCCAGAGACCTGCAAGAGCGAGGACACGCTCGCTAACTTCTGCCGAATCCTTCTCGTCTCAAACTATCTGTAATTTTGCTGTACAAATCTGTAAAGCTGTAGAATGTTAGAATAAATGTTGTAGTGGTGAAACTCAAAGATCTTGTTCTTTTACGCTACCATTTCTGTGTCCTCGGATCTCTCACGTTGGGGCCGACCAACCGGTATAGTGGTTAAGGTGTTACCCTCTGGATCGGAAGAATCCGGGTCCGGGCATGGATGCACCTTAAATCGGTCGTGGCCGAAAGTCCTCATGCTGGGTTGGTGTGGAAGTTTGGAGAGTGGGGTGCCAGCTCGAGTGTTGCTTCGTCATCTGACCGTGATTCAAAATTACGAGGTGTTGTCCTCGGATCTTTCCCTTAAGGGACTGATCCCGGACCGTCGTCAATAGCCCGTTGCGTTGCTCTAGTACGACGTTAACTAAAATTACCATTACCTCTCACGTTGGGATTGATCCCGCACCGTCGTCAATTGCTCGTTGAGTACGACACTCTAGTACGACGTTAATTAAAATACATTCCTACCTTTCTTTTGTGACCACCTTTCTTGAAATGGATTTCCCCCTAAGTTGGTCTGCCTTCTCGACAGAGTCGCTTTGTACTAGAATTCGAAAACATGACCGGTTGCCTTTGATGGATTCAATCTTCCGATAATTCATTGTACCTCGTTATGTAAGATAAATGGCCTCCGTGCAAGCTCATATTCTTGCCGTTGCATTTTATGCGTCGTCATTATACGGATATTTCGAGCCCATTGCGAAATAAATCTTTTCATGTCGAACTTCAATTTAAATGGTGCTGAAACAACAGCGTAAACCCAGCGCTTATTTCTCAAAAACTATATCAAAAAAAAAAAAATTTGTATTTCTCGTTTTTAGGAAGGCTTTTCTGATTGACAAAGCTAACTTTCCGTATCTTGTTTGTTTTTCAATGCCTCTCATTCAATCCAAACTTCCTTCTCATTAGGTTGTTTTCTTATCTCGAACCGGATGCATTCATGGAATTCGAATCTGGAGCCAAATCACTAGATCTGATTTTTGCGCTATTCCGGGAAGCTAGATGAAAGAATATTCTCTACACCCCCTCCGAATATATATAAAAAAAATTCTTCAAAAGGGGGAATGGCAACGGGTAAAAAGGGCAATCAGACGGTAACAAAATTTCCCTAAAGGAAAAATGAGAATGGGGAAAGCCGGCACAAGAAAGAGGGAAGGAATTCTGTTCTTTTACGATTCGGTGGAAGTTTTCCAGAACTTTAAGGTCCCACTTTAATTTCCTTCCCGATGTACTCAGTGGAGCAAGAATAAAAGGAAACACGCTTTAAAAAATTCTTCCCGTTTTGAATTTAAAGTACCATTAACGGAATGAACATGGAGGAGTAAGTGGAATCCGGGGGAAATAAACTGCCCGAAAGATAGGCTGGGCAACTAGAGTGGGGCTGCTCGTGCGAGCGTCTTCTTTTTTTTTACCCTGGGTTCGACTTTCTTAATTGGAAGGCGGCGGCACTGTTTATTATCATTTTCCACTCTGTGTTCCCCTTATCAGTGCAGAGGATGGGTTTCGGAACACCAGTGGGTGCTGACAGTTGAATGGATAACGGTTCCCGGCGGTGTTCTTGACTGCACTCTTGGAAGGTTTTGGGAGTCGTTTGGCGTTTGCCGGTGGCTAGGGTTGTCAGAGCATAAATATCAGAAAAGAGAACATTTGGAAAAATTATTTTTTTAAATGAAACAAAAAGACCGACACGAAAAGCTCGCATTATTAGGTCTATTTGATAAGTATCCAATAAAAGAGAATGATCATCTTTGACGATATTGAATACTAACCACTGCGTTGCCCGTGACAGTTCTTTTCGTGGGGTCAGGTGTGACCACTACTCGCTAACACCCGGTGATTGCTACAAATTCCCATTTGGTTTTGCGAAACAAACCAAATGGGAATTCGTAGCCTATTGGATAACCGCCACCACGGGCAACGCTCATTGTCGAATGCTGCCAGATTCGAATTGCGAAGAGATCCAATCGGCGTCACGTCACTGTCTCTTGCGTAAATATAAATAGTTAATTGAAAAATTATTCATTAAGAGAAAATCAAATGTATAAGGTATCTACACGTTACAAAGAGAAGTGGCTACGATGATCTCGTGATAATATGTTCATGCGATTCATTTCTTAACAACTGGTTCATGGTTCACTTGAAGTCCAGTGGCTTCGTCTCAAGGTAGAGAAAACGTGTCGAAAACCGTGACAGTTAATATCTATGCTTCTCTCATGACTCGCACTCAATTCGTGCCAGAAACTCTTCTTGTGGAAATCTACCGCCCAAATATTGAGCTGACTTAAGCTTTGGTTTCCTAAGAAAGTGGAGCCGTTATCTAACAGCCGTGATACGTCATGATTCCGCGGGCATAACTAGACGGCCGTCTAAACAAAAATCCCGACGTGTCAACTTAGACGGACAGAATACGTTGGAGAATGGGCAACACAGACGGCTGTCGTGGTTTGTTTTATTCGAGAAACAAAACAAAGTGGTTTTTTTATTCTCTAGTTTAAAGATTCTAACTTCGGGATCGTTGAAGGTAGAGTGAAAATTTCAACAGATTTCAAATCAGCGTAAATTTCTACGCCAGATCGATATCAAAAACAGTTTTATTATTCAATTATTTACCATTTGATTATTTAATTATTTTTTAAATAATTATTTATTTATTTAAAGAAAATCACATTTAAGGTATCGATTTGGTGTCAAATTTTCCGCAACTTTCAAATCCGTTGAAATTTTCATTCTGTGTTTAACGCGATCCCGATTTTACAAAACCGAATTGATCAATGGCAGTCAAAAATGTTTATTTAATTCGCTCCTCTCCGTTCGAATCGTTTGGAGCAGGAAATGAAATCTGGCCGCTATAAGAGAAAAAACGTTCCCCATCTGTTTGAGACCGCTATGACGCCAGTCATGGAAATGGCGGCTCCGATCATTTTTGTTACGCTCACAAACAGCGCTCTCTAGGAAACCAACACCATGTGTTAGTATAAGCAACGTTTTAGTGACGTCACCCACCGATACATCACGGCCGCTAGATCACGGCTACCGTTTCTTAGGAAACCGAAGCTTTAGGCCCGGTGCACACATCCGGTTTTTCAACGTGCGGCGCCGCTGCGGCAACACAAGTGCGGTCGGAGATACATGAGATCCTATGGAGTTGTGCACACATGCGTTCGGCGCCGCACGTCCAACGTGCGTGTAATTTGTACCGCAATTCCCCACGGCGCCGCACACGCTTCTCCGGTCTCAAGTACCTTGTTTTCATAAATAAATGGAATATAAATATCAATTAATAAATGGTTGTATCCGGTAACCTCTATTTTGTTTCAAAATATACATTTTCTACACCAAGTAAGCGAAATAAACACGTTTTCTTCCATAGAATATATATAGCAAATGGCGCGAAATGAGTACTTGCTTCATTTCACGTTATGTGTGCATAGTTGGGCTTCGGAGCCGCGCACGTTGAAAAACCGGACGTGTGCCGGGCCTTAAACTTAAAAAAAAAAAAATCATTTTTTGTGTTTTTCCATCGTATCTCTCAGCTAATGAATCAGTAGCCTCAACTGAAGTGGTTAGATAAATTCGTTGCGTGGATCGCAGCTGTCGTTACCTTGTCTGCAGAGAAGAGGCGTGACTAAGTCTTCTCGTGTTCCTCAGGCAATACGTTCTCGTGATTCATTCCCCAACAACCTATTCATAGTTAAATTTGAGCCAGTGGTTCCGTACTGAGGCCGAGAAATGTTGTCGAAAACCGCATTTTGATGAACCCGAATCGATCGTCCGCCGTACATTTGACCGTTAAGGACTTCATATATCTATACTTCTCCCCTTCCGCTCACTCAATGCGGAAAGAGTCGGCCCTTTCCTTTGAGCCCCGAAGATACGTTTATCGGACAGGAGCTGTTAATTTTCCGGGAGCCGTGATTTATGGCCGGGGCAAATTCGCTATCTCGGGATGTGTCCCCATTTATCTTACGCTCACAATGCCCGGGAATTTTAATGCCGGGATGACCCTTCCGAAAATTCATTTGGTCAGTTTGCCCTCCGTAATTTGTTCGCGCGGCTTTTGTGGACGCGCCGTTGGCTTTGTCGTGCTTGTTTTAGACGGGTGCGTCTGTAATTAAAAGAGGGGATCGAATGGATGTCCGTTTGTTCGAATGCCGTTAATGGGGATTTGTTTGAGAGTCACTTCGTTAAGCGTTTGTCTTTGATTGAATAATCTTTCGGGATGATTCCATCTAATGTTAGCGGGGCTGTTACTATACCCATAGGCGTACATTATGAGTGGACTGAGCATTGCTATTGAAGGGAGCTTCGAAAGGTTACCAATGTGTCGACCAGTAGTCACGTGACTGCTGTGAAAAATTGACGTGGTTGGCTGAGTTAGAATCTTATCGCCTCCGATGGCGATGTACAGGATTGCCATTGGCGATTAAAATGCGCCTATTTCTGACTATTTTCGTGTTTTAATGTCCCATGGACCAATCGGATGGGGAATGTTTGGTTCCACCCTAAGCATCACGTTACTACTAGTTTTGGTCACATAACCTTGAGCACATAAAAAGGTTACCATTCCTCGGTCTATTTTTATATTTATTTCTTCTATGGTTTTATTATTTGATACAGAAGGAGCATGTCCTATAGGGACCCCCCCTCACTGTATCCTATTTAAGATTTACGTGGGAGGTAATCTGAGTGTTTTCCTTTTTCTATGTGTTGAAGGATACTACTGCGATGTGCCCTTATTAAGACATTTATTCTGGCTTCTGAATGTAAGTTTGTTTATACATTCTATTTGCAATTCAAATACACGGCAATCATTCAGTCATATCGACAAGCAATCTTTTGCGGCTGCCATCCCGCTACATCTTTACGGTGTGTACTGGGCATCACAATCCCGAGGTACCCGGGTAATCTGTCCTCTCTTATGTTTTACCCTTGCCAATCATTTTGATTTTTGCTTTGTTTCCTTCCCTCGTTGTAGTCTTATGTTTGGCGCAGTTTGGCCAAATATGCTCTTTCGCCATGAAAACCGACAGTCTACTCCCCACTACTCTTCCCTTTCACAACATTTTCATCTGACGTTTCTTTGTGTTGGCGTTGGTGTGGACGTTTGGAGAGTGTGGTGCCAGCTGAGGTGTGATCTCGTCATCTGACCGTAGTTCAAAATTACGTCATGTTGTCCTCGCATCTGGGTTGATTCGGACATAGTTGCGAATGGCCCATTGTGTCGTTCCAGTGCGACGTTACTGTTTCTTCCTAAGGTAATTGACGACGGTCCGGGATTAATCCTCTTAGGTAAAGATCCGAGGACAGAAACACGTCATTTTGAACCACGGTCAGATGACGAGGCACTCCAAACTTCCACACCAATCCAACGTGAGGACTTTCGGCCACGACCGATTTAAGGTGCACCAGCCGCCTCTACACCATTCGCTTACAATTATCCATGCACTGACCCAGATTCGCACCAGAAACCTTCCGATCTAGAGACTAACACCTTAACCACCAGACCGATTGATCGGTCACGGTCATAACAACCAACCAAAACACTCCACAATGGCGTTTAGGCCGATGTGGGACGGTTTGAAACTGTTGATGCAGAATAGCTCGATATCTTTGCTGCTAGCTCGTTATCCATCAATTTATAGCAGGTAGGCCTTACCGTTAACATATTTTGACCCCTGACAAGTTGCGATCACAATCTCGTTTTTTTTTTCACTGGTTGTTTTTCACACAGGTCGTTTCCCCCCTCTCCCCAGGTGTTCGAAATACCTCTCGAAATCTGACCTACATATTCAGAGGCACTCAGTAGACCTGTCGCCCTCCCCAATGTAGCTAGCCGATTCCTTGCACGATCGACTTGGCGGGTTTCGTTGGCAGAACGAAGGCGAACAAGCAATATTTACGCCAGTGGTCGATGAACTCGTAACAAAGTGCTCCATACTCGTTTGTGAGCAGGATCAGTCACAGTGGGGTTGGATTGATTGAAGAAAAAGCAATCGTCACAGAAAGTGTGATATGCGCTGGCGTGTTCTTTCGCGTGTTATAACTTGCAGTCTGCTCTTTTATAGAACCTCTGCTTTTTTTATACGACCTATTATTGTTAACATGTCGAAGATGCGGAACAGACTCGCACGTAAAGCTATGTCGCCAGTTCCTTGGCGGTGGTTGTCAAGAGTAATTTACGGGGTATTTCCGTTGGAGACAAAGTTGTAGTTTGGCGAGTCGAGCCCTCGTAAATTCCATTCAACCTGGCTGAAACACAAAGGCTCCAAGGAAGCTTACAGATCCCTTCCAGTGGAAGTGAAAATATTTTAAAGACAGACCTTCATAATCCTAAACTCTGACACGCGAGGCATTTGATAAATCTTATGTTGAGGGATGTTGTCATTCCTTAAAGTTAAGAACATATCAGAGATGTATGCGGAGGTGTATACGGGGGATGGTGTATACGTACCGGATGTTTCAACAGTAAATGATGTTGGCTCAAACCGTGCAGATAAAAGTTTGATGGAACCCATAAATAGGAAAAACGTATAGGTCTGAAAAAAGTCGAAGATATGTGTAAAATTGTTGTGGCAATGCTTCAAGCTGTTCAAAAAAGAATTTTTTTTTGTTAGAAAATGCGATACATTTTAGTTCTGACGGGAAAAGTCATTGCTTTGCTATACATTTTATCGATAATTATGCTCCGAAAATAATCAATAAATTCGCAACAATGTGCTTAAGATAAGCTTAAATATTTGTGTGTGTTTGGCTTCGCTTTGCTTTTTAATGCCGCGAAATAGGTAGCGCCAACAACACTGTAAACTACGAAGTACGAAAGGAATGATTGGTAGTAGTAATTTTTTAATTAACGTCGTACTAGAGCAACACTACGGGCTATTGACGACGGTCCGGGATCAATCCCCGATGGGAAAGATCAGAGGACAGCAGCACGTCATTTTGAACCACGGTCAGATGACGAGGCAACACCTGAGCTGGCACCCCACTCTCCAACTCTTTCCCGCCTACCCAACGTGAGGACTTTCGGCCAAGACAGATTTAAGGTGCACCAGCCGCCTCTACACCATGCGCTTACAGAAATGCATTCATTGACCCCGATTTGAACAATGAACTATAAGATCTAGGGGCTGACATATTAACCACCAGACTAGTTGAGTAGCAAATGAATGACTAGAGACCAGAGCTAAAAATTCCGGCACGAATCTATGAAGAAAACTTTTCCTGCTCAAAACGGACCTAAGGTTGACTGATATCAATGAGCCGGACCCATATCTTCAGCGCACACATTCACGGGTCGACCACGTCCACTCCCTATCGTGTTCATCCTGGGCAGATAAGGGTTTTTCGGACGGCGTGTCACTAGGCCCACTTCTAATGTTTATCATTAGAGGCTTTCCCTAGCTTCGGCTAATCCGCTGTGGGTTTTCAATAACTCGGTACGGAGGGGTCTGCTTCCATTCGAAGAAGAAGAAGAGCTAAAAATTCTGACAATAGAATTTCAATCACCGGTGAATTGTGAAATTTGGGTCATCATCTAAAAGAGGGGGTTTCAGATACTTTTTTGCTTTTATTTTCAAACATTTATGGTATAATTTCAAAAGTTGAACGGGGAGCTTTGCTTTTTCATACCAAACCTCCCACAAACGTGTTTTTCATATTTTTGAAGCGTTAAGTTTTTGTTCCCAAAAATATGGTTCTCAAAATTTTCCGAAATTCCCCAATCCTAGCTCTGATCCCTCGTTAAACACATCCATTCTATTTTCATTTTTTTCCACGTAATTAATCTTAATAAAATTTCTGCCGTCATACTTCAGATACGAATAAAACAGATTCACGCGATAAACTCGGTTTTTTTTTAGGATTTACAATTTTTGCAGATTGAAATTTTCTCTCTTATGTCTCATGCTACATTCAAAACGTCTATGCAAATCAACCCCCAACAATTTAAAAGCGATTCCCCTCGTTTGTCGTCTGGCCAACACCATGAGGGGATGAAACAGGTTTAAAAGCAAGAGAAAAGAAGCTCCCCCCCCCTCCTCTGAATATCGTCTACGGAGGAAAAAAAATACTCCGGAATTCTCAAATCTGAATAAAATTTCTCCTGCCTCTGGAAGCGTGATCCGTGAAGAAATTCTAAGCGTTGAAAGAAAATCAACAGTTGCGTCTTTCCCATGGGGGTGGTAAGGTAGAGATGCTGGGCGCCCACCCCCTCCCCCTACTTATACTCCTCTCTTCCTCGAAGGAAACAAATTAGCATCATTCCCCCCTCCCTGCGTGGTGAGGGAAGATTCGTTAATAAAAGAAAAAGAACAAAAGAGCAGGGTGGGGGAGATCGTCAAGTTTCTCGGTTGGGGGGATGGGTTTTTTGACTTCGGTCGGAAGTATGATGGTGGAGGTATCGATTTTTTTGGGGGGAGCGATACGACTGTTCGTGTTTGAGATTCCGGGTGAGTTTTTGTGCGGAGGTGAATCGTGCCTGTCCTGGAAGTACAATTAAGTCTCGATTAAACATTTTTTTTTGGATGAACAAATCAAGGCTCCCACGGGTTAGAAAAAACCTGGAAGTGTCAGAAAATTTAATTTTGTTCAAAAAATCAGGGAAAATTACGAATTTTCGTCTAAAACCTGGAAAATTGCTTCAATGATCTGGAAATGTTTGATCATGGCTTCTCAGCCGCTTTGGAGAAAGTTGCCTATACGATTCGTACAGTTTCGTATCATTTTCTTTTATGAATTGAACTTTTCAACCGATTTTAAAAGAAACTGCTAATATTTAACAGGTAAATAATTTTGTTTCGTCCACTGGCTTAAATTGGAGAATTTCGTGCTTATGATACATTAAATCACATTGATTTAAGTCAAATATGTTGGATTATTTGAATGTTATATTTTAATGCAAAATTACTTGTACTTTGTATTAATTTTTACAGTGTATAAGTTCTTAAATTGGTTTTTATTATTGACTATTGAATGGCTAAATTGTTTCTGGGTTTTTCACCTTCAAAATTTCGTGAATTGCTTATGTTATGACCTGGAATTATGCAAACATTTGTCTGGAAAACCTGGACAAGTCGGAATTTTATTTCTGAAACAGTGAGAACAGTGCAAATATTGTTTCATCAGGGCTGTAGTTCGACTCTAGCGCGGCGGAGTTAGCAGTCGACTCTTCGAAAGAGTCGATTGATAAACCTTTCAAATGCTTCGACGATATATCTGTCCAAGATCTGGTCATTTTCGCTAAGAACGATATATCGCGTCGAGACGAACCTGCCCTATTACTCCAAGAGGAATGGATCGGAAGTTTCCTGGTTCGAATCCGGGTCATGGTATGGATATTTGTAAGCGTATCCGTATGGTGTAGAGGCGGCAGGTGCACCTTAAATCTGTTGTGGCCGAAAGTCCTCCCTTTGGTTGGTGTGGAAGTTTAGAGAGTTGGGTGCAGCCCAGGCGTTGCTTCGTCATCTGACCGTGGTTCGACATGACGTGGTGTTGTCCTCGTATCCTTTCCGTTAGGGGAAAGGATACGAGGACCTTCGTCAATAGCCCGTTGTGTTGCTCTAGAATGACGTTAGTTAAAAAAAAAATTACCAAATAAAAAATTACTGATGTCAATGGGAGATGGTATATATACCGAAAATGGATTTATTCAATTTTCCTGATTTTCAGTGTTTGTCCTATCTTAATAGCCCAACCTAGCTAACAGCTGGACAGCTATCAGTTTGGATCTAGATATCATAGCTATTTAAAAGTTGTTCCGAGGCATCGTTAATAGAGAGAGAGCAATTAATGAATAGCAAATTGCACATATTAATAAAAATCGCATTTCTATTTTTCTTTTTTCTTATGAAATGTGTAGATCTGTACTTTGTGTATTTTTATTCTTATTCAATATATATTTCTCTCTTTTGCAGGTAAGTTGAACTTGGACTTCATACGTACTTTTTACCGTCGTAATTTTGTGGAGAAGGTTATGTAAGTTGTATATTTACTTATATCTTGTTGTCCGAGATGTTTTTAAATGGTACACAGTTTGCTTTTAGAACACTCAATTGTAAGAGTAAGATCCTGTAATTATCAAATCTTGGTCAACCCTATTTTTCATATCGCCGAGAAAAGTACCAACTCAAAAAAGTTAAGGTCGGCTGTATTAACCGTCGGAAGGTTTCACACTCATTCGTTCTGCAACCTGCATGACTTCCAACCTTATCCAATCTAATCTCTAATAGGATTCTTTCAACCAATGGATGTTTGATCATGGCTCCTCGGATGCTTTGGAGAAAAGAAGCCAATAAGATTCGTAGTTTCGTATCTTTGTTATGTGAATATAATTTTTCAACCTATTTTAAAAGAAACTGCTAATATTTAACGGGTAAATAATTTTGTTTCGTCCGATGGCTGTCTTCAATGGAAGAATTATTTAGTCATTATGTTGTAAACTGTTTCTATCGGACACTCGGAAAATTAAAACGCATTTTACCTTTCGAATTGAAATTTGTGGGATTAGTTCATATCATCAATCCGTTCTTATATTAACATCGTTAATGTAAGAACGCATCCATTGACATTGGATATAAAACCATTAAAAAAATTATTTTGCCTTTCGTATGCTTCCCTGCATTAATGCTCTGCGGATGGCAAATGAAATTTAAGAAAAAATGGCTCTATGATTGGCAAGCTAGCGGTTCGCAAGAAATCCTTCTTGCTCAGGTCAATTCTCATTCGATACAATAAAAAATTTCTCAACCACTCAGGAAGCCACACACCATTTTTATCTTGCTGCGTTCCAGGAGCTAATCTCCGGGTCGCGGTTGCCCGGTGTGAAGAGTAAATCGTTAGCAACTGTAGGATTACATAGGGTTCGCACGGGTCAGGGAAAACCTAGAATTGTCAGAAAATTCAACCTAGTTTTAAAAATTCAGGGAAAATTACTCATTTTCGTTTAAAACCCGGAAAATTGCCTCAGTAACCTGGAAAATGATTGATCATGGCTTCTCGGATGCTTTGGAGAAAAGTAGCTAACAAGATTCGTGCAGTTTCGTACCTTTATTTTATGTACTAGGGGGCTTCCCTGGCCTGCTCAGACCTAAACCCTATAAAACATTAGTGAGACGCGTTAGAGATGCGATTGCGGACCAGGGAACCCCGTCCGAAAACTACAGCTGAGCTGGCGACATTCTTGCTCAGCAGGAATAGACACAAATACCCATAGCTGTGTGTATCAAAACCTTGTTGTAAGTATGCCCAGAAGGGTTGCTAGTGTCATTGCAGCACGTGGGGGACCATCCCCGTATTAAACCATGTATTATCTCCCTTATACCATCACATCTTGCTGTCCGGTCCATTATTGTGGGGTAGCGTATCTTGTGTTTGACGTAGGTTTGCAAAATATGACCTGAATTGAATAGCTCTATCGTGGACTGTATTTTAATTGATGCAATTCGTTATAACAAACACAACTTTTGTTAACAACAAACTTAACAATGTTGTGGATAAACCACTCTCATTAAGGCTAAGGAAGCCTAGTACGAATTCGAGCTAAGGAACCCGCGTTTTCATCAGGTCTAGGAGAACACCTCTCTTCTCCGTGTCTGAAGCCTGAATGTCACACAGCGCCCTCTACAGTATGTGGGAGACAACACTCTCCGCGCTCACACAGCGCTCTTTACAAGATATGAGAGATTTAACTTGTGCCATAAAACGGATTGCAACCAACCAACAGATACTTGCGTCGTAAAACCCAAACCGACTCGAGCCTATCTGTCCTGAAATGAATGCATTACAATGAATAAGAGTGAACCGTTTCTTTCCTCCCACAATGTAGGCAGCTTTCCACCTTCCAAAGTGATTACAAAACGCCGCAACGCGAGGCGTTACCACCTCTTCGTTCCCATTACCCTCTCAAGGACCTTGTTGCCATTCTCCATTATGTATATATATATAAAAAAAAATCGTCTGCCTCGGAGAAGAGTCGAGTTGTTTCCCCTCTACCTGTCCATACGCACACACACCAGGAAGTCTCTTGACCTTCTTCCTGCCGCAACAGACACCGGCCGAACTGCCAAGGTGGAGGGGGACTGAAATTTGACAAATCTTTCGTGGTCGGGGAGGAGGAACGATGGAGAAAAAATCGTTTGCGTCTTTTATTGGGGCGGGTGAAATAGTAAAATCGTGTTTCGTATGAGACTTGGCGGTGGGTCTTTGTGTCTGCTTTTTTCTAAATGGAACTTGGGGTGGAATTCGCGCTTACGCCCCGTTTCGGGATAGCGGCTTGGATGTCGTTTATCATACGTGTGCGCGGGACCTCAAATGATATCGTGTAGAGCCTCCAAGGGGTGTTCTTATTGCCGGATTGCGAGTTGCGGATTGGGTGTTTGTTCTCTTATTGGTATTTTTGGGTTGCTGTTCAGACCAGGGTCGTTGTCAGGTGGGGGACCTCGACATGTTCTTGATACTGAAGTTTATGCTGCAGTCAGTTTATTCGAAGTTTTGTGAAGTCCACTGCTGCCGCAGTGACATTTGCTCGCTAAAAGGCCACTTGTTTTTTCTTTCCATATACATGCATTGCAGTTGATTTGTTGACGCCAAAACACAAAACATCACCGAAACGGCAAGAAACGATTTTTTAAGGTAACCCAGATATGCAGCGTTCGAAATCCTTGGAGGTCCGTTGGTCTGAAACCACTAGAAGTACGATCGGAAAAGGAGATAAAAAAAAAATCGGGGTGGTCCGCGGGACCAGTATCTACAATGAGAAATTGAGTGTGCACGTATTTTCTTTTAAAATAAGTTTCAAACTCCCAAACCTTACTTCTGTCAAGCTGTTATTTAAAATTTATTTCGGTCACGGGATCGAGAATTAGGAAATTCGTATCAGCGTATACTGGAATCGTTTCTGGTTTCTGCCTAGAAATTGCAAACACAATAATCGAGGCCTGTTGAATCATTCGCAGGCCCTAAAAGAAAGTCAAGTGCACTGCGGAGCTTTTCCGGTCTCGTTATCGCTATCGGCGAGAGCAGTTACTTGACAACATGGTTTATCACACTCCGTTCTCTTGCCGATTTCTGAGAGTGGAACAATTGGAATTCCTTGGAGACTTATAGATAATAAAAATATAATATCTACAATTTGACTGAATTTTTATTCGACAAAGTAAAAATTTATCTTGCCAATGGCGAGTAGAAATTTCGTGCCCTGAATTAACACTAATTAACTAAATTAATTTATTGTTTGAGATAATGGTAATTTTTAGTTAACGGCGTACTAGAGCAACACAACGGGCTATTGACGACGGTCCGGGAACAGTCCCTTAAGGGAGAGATCCGAGGACAACATCTCGTAATTTTGAACCACGGTCAGATGACGAAGCAACACCTGAGCTGGCACCCCACTCTCCAAACTTCCACACCAACCCAACGTGAGGACTTTCGACCACGACAGATTTCAGGTGCACCAGCCGCCTCTACACCATACGCTTGCAAACATCCATGCCCGGACCTGGATTCGAACCAGGAACCTTCCGATCTAGAGGCTAACACCTTAACCACTATACCGGTTGGTGGGCTTATTGTTTGAGGATAGGACCCGCTATGATGGCAATCGACCAGTATATTTTTGTATACACTGGTCCATGGTGTCAGTCAATTTTCTTTTTTAACGCTGCAGATATTTATCATGAGTGTATTTGGATTAATGGTCAGTGACCAATCGGGGCTAGGAAGTATAAAATAAAGTTTCCATTAAAATAGCCACATTAGACCGGTTGGAAAAGAAACGGATTAGCAACCGGAGGGTCGTGTGAGTTTAAACAACAACCAAAAGACCGTCGTGTACAAAAAGGGCTGGTGCACGTTAAATCTGTCGTGGCCTTAAATATCCTCACGTTTGAGTGGTGTGAAAGTTTGGAGAGTGGGGTGCCAGCTTCAGGCGTGACCTCGTCATCGGTCCGTGGTTCAAAATGACGTGGTGCTTTCCTCGGATCTTTCCCTTCGGGATTGATCCGGGACCGTCGCCAGTAGCCCGTTGTGTTGCTCCAGTGCGGTGTTAGTTAAAATACCTACCTGTCTACCTCCTCTGAAATTGAAAATCAAGTCAATCTATCCGGTTCGTTTATTTCTCACGTTGATTTGTTGTTTCGAGTTTGAAGAGTGGGGTGCCAGCTCAGGTGTTGCCTCGTCATCTGAACGTGGTTCAAAATGAAGTGGTGTTGTCCTCGGGTCTTTCCCTTATGGGATTGATTCCGGACCGTCGTCAATAACCAGTGAACTGTTTCTCCGCAAGTTGACATTGCTGTGTTAATGTTTGTTTCCGAGCGACGTGATTTATTAAAAAGGTTGTACAGATTTAGATTTATGAATTAGAAACACCGGACTTTGTTTTGGTCTTTAAAAATCTCGCATTGAACGTGTTCATGACGCAACAAATATATAAACATCGACCTTCTAGTGCAATAAACGGATCATGTGTGCGCAACGTCATGCTATTTCTTCTGTGGTTCAAAATTATGTCCTCGGATCTTTATCTCGGGGTGTTGAAGCCGGACCGTCGCTAATAGCCCGTTGTGTTGCTCCAGTGCGACCGTTAATTAAAATACGTACGCCCGTTAAAAAAAAAATGACTTACCCGACCGCAATTGCACAATTTACATCACAGAACAATACAGAAGGTAGCAATTAATAGGGTCAATTCTACGCCGTTTAACATTATTTTTTCATCAAATCCTTCCGAAATTGTGTGTAAAATCCAAAATTGTGTTAAAACATGGGGGTTCGTTTTAAAAATATCGTAGTGAGCACCCAATTTAATATCAAACGTCCCCTTAGACAAATTTTTAATATTGATATTTGTAGAAAACTTTAATCCGCATCGACTGCTACCTTCCGTTTTGTTCTGCGATGTAAATTGTGCAAATGCTATCGGGTGAGTCGTTTTTTTTTGTTTTTTGACGTTTGTACCTATGTGTAAAGTTGAGTGGGTGAGTCTTTTGCAATACCAAATGTAGTCGACAGACGCAGGTATGGAAGTCTTTTCCCAATCACATACTTCCTCGTGTGTCCAGAACCCAAACGAACAATCCCATTCTCGGACCACCAGTCACGTGCCCCTTCGGCTGACAGTTCCACAGTCCCGCTCGTTTGTCATCCGAGGTATTTTCGAAATCGTGCCCGCTCCCTTTAACGTCTGGCAGTTATTTGCGCTCGTCACGCGAGGCTTCGGAATGTTCCACCCGTGGTTTTTTGTCGAGTTTTTCCAGCCCTCCGACGGAGTTCGGAAGAACCCGAGGGAGGACATGTTCTGAGTGATGGGCCGCCCACGTGCAAACCTCAATAAGCCGCTCCCCTTCGTGATCGTCCACTGGGCCGGGAGTTGTAGGCGGCGCAGGTTCGATTCCCGTAACTTGCTGCCACCCATCTTCTTCTTTAGATGCGCACGGGCTTCACGAACCCGAGGTACCCTAGTGATATCTTCTTTCCTCATGGGGGTGAACACTAGAGTCGTCCTCCCTAGATACCCAAGCGATCTCGTCTCCTTTCTCACCATGCCGACCGATCGGTCTGGTGGTTAAGGTGTTGGCCTCTAGATGGGAAGGTTCCTGGTTCGAATCCCGGTCAGTGAATGGATGTTTGTAAGCGTATGGTGTTGAGGCGGCTGGTACACCTTAAATCTGTCGTGGCCGAAAGTCCTCGCGTTGGGTGGGTGTGGAAGTTTGGAGAGTGGGGTGCCAGCTCAGGCGTTGCCTCGTCCTCTGACCGTGGTTCAAAATGACGCGGTGTTGTCCTAGAATCTTTCCCTTATTAGATTGATCGCGGACCATCGTCGATAGCCCGCTGTGTTGCCTCTAGTACGACGTTAAATAAAAATTTCCAAATTCTCACTTCTCTCTTTGCCCTACTCTCCCCCCCCCCCCTTCATATCTATTGTCGTTGTCTGTCTTCTATTTGGCACAGCTTGAACTTTGGGCCATAAAACCCCAAACCAACCCTCCCCTTTTTCTTCGTCCAATCACTTGACGTCATCATGTGTTGGGCGCAGTTTGGATAAACATGGCCCTTGCGTCATGCAACTCAAACCCAACAAATCTGTAACTTACCCTATGTCTATTTCTCTCTTCCTTGTCCGTGTATGTCCAATAATTGCCATTGTGTGTCTTGTGTTTGGCACAGTTTTACCAACTATGTCCCTTGCGACACAGAACCTCGACCTTCCAATTCACAAAAGGTCGTCAGTTTGACTCTTGTAGTCCTAAGAGGTCTGTGGTCGGTTATTAGAGATAAAATACATGGGAAAAAAATTAATGCCCGTAATAGAACTGTTTCGCAAACCTGCAAAAATTGATTTGAAAGGAATTTTCTTATTCAGACGGTAAGATAAGGGAATTTGAATTAACGTCGTGCTAGACCAACACAACGGACTATTGACGACAGTCCGGGATCAATCCTCTTATAGAAAGATTAGAGGACAACACGTCATTTTGAACCACGATCAGATGACGAGGCAACACCCGAACTGGCACCCCACTCTCCAAACTTCCATACCCACCCAACGTGAGGACTTTCGGCAACGACAGATTTAAGGTGTACCAGCCGCCTCTAAACCATACGCTTACAAACATCCACGCACTGACCCGGATTCGATCCAGGATCTAGTGGCCAACACCTTAACCTCCAGACTGGTTGGTCGGTTCTTATTCACAAGGACGAGTAGGTTTAAGTAAAGGCCAGTCGCCAACGCACAAGACGGTCGATTTAAAAGATTAATCTCATATGGATACAGAGAGCTATTAATTGAATTCTCACTAACCTTCATTTCAAATTTTTGTAGTTACCTTTTCGCTTTAAAAAGCCCTGAATTGCATTTGTAAGCATGCAAATTTATTCGTGTAGGCGGATCGTTTTATATTATTAAAAAAAAAGCATACATATTGGTTTAACTTTTATTTGTTTAAATCACGTCATGAGCAAAAACGTTATTGTTCATAAATTGCGAATGCGTTGAGGATTTTGTAACGAGTTTTTTGGCGACCGGACATCTAAATTTCTATAGTCTGAATGTTCTGTTATTTAGAGGATTGTTCTGATTAGTTAATTGAACTGTACGTAAATGTTAAAATTAGCGTCCAATTTTTTCCTGTCAAAATGTAGAAAACAAAGAATGAAAATTCCCGATTTTGCAGTATATTTATATTTTTTTAATTCGTTTCAAGATAATATTTACTCGAGGTGATTTTTTGAATGAAATACTCTTTAAATTAAGTGTAAAAGATAAGGTTTAGCCTCTGAATATTTCAACTACACTTCACGAATTTAAATGGTCCATATCAGCCATCAACTGAAGTACCTTCCAAGTATCCAAACGCTGACCAACCAGTATAGTGGTTACGGTGTTAGCCTCTAGATCGAAAGATTCCTGGTTCGAATCCAGGTCAGGGCATAGATGTTTGTAAGCGTATGGTGTAGAGGCGGCTGGTGCACCTTAAATCTGTCGTGGCCGAAAGTCCTCACGTTGGGTTGGTATGGAAGTTTGGAGAGTGGGGTTCAGTGAGCTCAGGTGTTGCTTCGTCATTTGACCGTGGTTCAAAATTACGATGTGTTGTCCTCGGAACTTTCCCTTAAGGGACTGATCCAGGACCGTCGTCAATGGCTCGTTGTGTTGCTCTAGTACGACGTTAACTAAAATTACCATTACCATTTTTACGTAGCTCAGTTAGCAGAGTCATAGATTAGCAATTTGTGCATTGCGAGTTCGAGCCAAAGACGTCCTGTACGTGGGGGCTGATGCAAGTTACATTTGTTCTGGCCTCAAAAATGTCCTCACTTAAGCGAAAGCGTGGTGGGGAAGTATAAAAGTAGTGGATTGCTAGCTCGTGTATTGACCGTGGTTCATAAAAATGACAAGTTGTTGTCCTCGGATGTTATAGTTCGGGATTGATGTCGAACCGTGACCAATACCAACCTGTTGTGTTGCTCATTGTGACGTTAATTGAATTAGCAACCAACCATTGTTCTGAAATTAAAACCAATCCCTTTTCGAATCGGTATTAGAATTTCCCTTTGGACTAAATAAATCCTCTTGAAAGATACATTGTACAAAACATTTCTTCGAGCTAATTTTTCAATAAAAAGAACCGCTCGAAATAAAGTGCCACGGAAAATGTAAAGTGTTGACACTTTTTTCTTTCAACTACTGTCCCTCCACTGATAAATGGGCAATTTCCCAACCATCGTCAAGTGCCCTCGGCACATGTGTCTCGAAGATCCCAATAGCGTGTGTTTGCTGAACTGGCTCCGAGTTATGTGGACGATTCTATTTAGGACCGTAGGTAGGGTCGGAAGATATTAAACTCGTGAAAAATGAATCGATTCTTCAATTCTATTACTTTCGTAACTTGTTGAAAGAGACATGAATGCGAGTATGATGAGAGGGGGGGGGGGGGGCTTCGTGAGTTGGTGGTGCTTCAAAAATTCGCTTGTTCTTTTTCGTGTTTCCTTTTCTTGTTTTTTGAGTGAGTGTTTGTTTATGTAAGGTCATTTTTTATCATTGCTTGGAACAAAATGCTAAACAAAATCACACTCAGTCGTGTCATTTTACCGTCGTTCCCCTCGTGATGGAAATCGAATTAGCATTCCGAATTCATTCATAAATCGGCCCGTGATTCAAAATTACGAGTTGTTCTCGGATCTTCCCTTAACCCTTCTTTGTATGATTTTTTCTTTATTGGTGAAATAAATCAAGGTGATATAATTCATGTTCAAAATTAAAGGAAAAATGGTTAAAAAAATCTTAGTATATATTTATAGTATAAATTTAGCAAAAAACAATAGGATGGTATCATGTGGCATTTCTGAAATTAAACGCAAACTTTTTCAGAAATTGCTCTAAAAATAACAGAAACGCATGTTACAAACCTTTCTTCCACTCATTTTCACTTTTTTAGCAAGAGAAACTCAAGTATAATAAAACAAAATTAAAAACGAAATCATACGTTTATTGCAACTACAACAAACAGCGGAATGACAACTTCAAGCTCGTTTTACTGATAGTGACACTTGCTTATTTTTGACAGCTATGTTTTTTTTTTTTTATGCAATGGACATTAAAAAGGTATCCAGACACGATCAACTTAAAGTGAACTTGTTCTTTTATATAATTTTTGGGCATTCAATGTTATGATGGAAATTTCCACCATTATGCAAAGAAGGGTTAAGGGACTGATCCCGGACCGTCGTCAATCGTTGTGTTGCTCTTGTACGACATTTTTTTAAAAATTATCTATCACCTAACAAGAAACAAGTTACGAAAGAATCTATTCACTTTTCACGAGTTTAATATTTACTGACCCTACCTCCGTCCCTAAATAGAATCGTCCACGCAACTGACTCCGACTCGGAGCCAGTTCAGCAAAGAAACAAGACTACCAGACAAATAAATAACATTTGTCTCTCGTATAATCAAGTTACGAAAGAATCGAACTGAAGAATCGATTCACTTTTCACGAGTTTAATATCTACCTACAGTCCTAAGTAGAATCGTCCACCCAATTGACTCCAGTTCAGCCAAGACACGCCAGTCGAAGAGACTAAGATCCCCACTTCATATATCTCCGATAGCGGATTAAAAGACGGACCAGGTACGAGCGCATGTGTACCGTATGGAGGGCATTTGCTCCTCAAACAGCATCCGGGTTTCGAGAGGCCTAATGCACCGTCGCCTGGAGAGCGCTAATCCGGGACATTACGACCGCAGTTTCAATATTGGACCAGACGTCGGGATTGCTAATCCCCCGCGCGGGACGAACGGCGTCGTAAAAACGTCACGAACAGGTCCACCATCTTTTAGATGCAAATGAGCGACGCTAATTATGGGGTTGGGTCCTTAATTAGTTGTTGCGCCGAGGCTGGATTGGGTGGTGTGCGTCTTTTGAGTAAGCGTAGCGATATATATCGCGCTTTGTCGTGGGGGGACAAGTAAAAAGCACGATGCATCCGAGGTTGATAGAAATTATAAAAATAAAGCCATACGTTGTATCAGGGTTGCCTCTTCATATGTCCAACCGGTCTGGTGGTTAAGGTGTTAGCCTCTAGTTGGAAGGTTCCTGGTTCGAATCCGAGTCAGTGCACGGATATTTAAGAGTATGATGTAGAGGCAGCTGGTGCACCTTAAATCTGTCGTGTCCGAAAGTCCTCGCGTTGAGTGGGTGTGAAAGTTTGGAAAGTGGGGTGCCAGTTCAAGTGTTTTCTCGTCATCTGACCGTGGTTCGAAATGACATGGTGTTGTCCTCGAATATTTCCCTTAAGGGATTGATCCCGGACTGTCGTCAATAGCCCGTTGTGTTGCTCTAGTACGACGTTAATTAAAAAAATACCAATTATCTTCATCTGACCGTGACTGTGTCGGATGTGTTGTGGCTGCGTGGTTGTGTTGCTCCCGTGCGGTGTTAATTAAAACACCGACCTACTAACCAAAAGAATTTCATTAAAATAAAGGCTTTATTTTTTTTTTTACCCGTGTTCCGGTCGGTTTCGCACCCTCACGTCTGGAATTCAGATCACCCCCCCAAGCGATAAACAAGCCGTTAAACACCTGCACCTCGGACTCTCTGTGAGAAAACAGCCGACGACCCAAGATCCCGACCTCATGAAGTCCCATCGTGGAAACTTCAAAAACTCTCCTTGGAGTTCCAACTTAAAACCCCCTTCGCACGTGGTTCAGTTGTCAAGTGAGCTTGTTCTGACAAGATGTTTCCTTTCAGATACAACTTAACATTTGAGAGGATTAATCGTATCCTCCATACTATGATTTTTAGGAGCCACGCTCTTGACTCCTATTCGGTTCGAATACAATTGCTGTATACACGACCTTGAATAAATGTAATATAACTCGATAACAGTAATATTCAAGTTACTTCAAATAAATGTTTAACTTTAATCCAGGGCACAACAAATCCCGGTCGTCACGGCGCCTAAAAAATTTGGCCTTTCACCTAAACTTTCTGCTTTTGTAAAAAAAAATGACGTTCATTTTTTATGCAAAAAAACTTTGATTTTTCTTATCCATAAAAGGTAAAAAATGGAGCAAAATGTCTAATGTAGATACTAAAAATTTTATTTTTTATCGCCTCAATTACACTATAAATAGCATATTATTTACTGTGCGTGTGCTTGTAATGTGTTCTGCAATATTCTCCAGCGTTCGAAAAAATATTAGTATTGATATCTATTGCAAGGGGTCCTGGTCCGACCAACCGGTATAGTGGTTAAGGTGATAGCCTCTTGATCGGAAGGTTCCTGGTTCGAATCCGTGTCCGGGCATGGATGTTTGTAAACGTATGATGTAGAGGCGGCTGGTGCACCTTAAATCTGTCGTGGCCGAAAGTCCTCACATTGGATGGGTGTTTAAGTTTGGAGAGTGGGGTGCCAGCTCAGGTGTTGCTTCGTTATCTGACCGTGGTTCAAAATTACGAGGTGTTGTCCTCGGATCCTTTCCCTTAAGGGATTGATCCCGGACCGTCGTCAATAGCCCGTTGTGTTGTTCTAGTACGACGTTAACTAATAATTACCCAATTACGCAAGGGTCCTGGCTCCTAAAAAATTGGTCTGGTTCCTAAATTTTTCAATTTTAGTCATCCCTTGACTTTAATCAGTTGTACGCCAAATTGTTGGATAACGTTACGCCTGTTATAGGAGGTTTGGAATAAAAAACCTGTGTTCAAACAACCGCTATCCACCCAGTACACGCATACCCACATTGCATTCAATCACCCTCCATATTGTTCCTCTACGCCTGTTGACTCGTGTGATATCAAAACCATGAAACGCGAATCCTCCGCAAATCACGCTTATTCCTGTTCAAAAGAGGAGTAAATTGCCCCCCCCCCCTCCTAGCACAGGAAAAATAAAAAATTCCCCGGATACACGATATCCAAGAACACTGCATTACATTTCATTGAATGGAAATTTCCAGGATTCCCGACGCAAAAACACTCGTTCCTTGCCAGGGCTCGGGCATTTTCGGCTAGCGCAATGCATTATGCAGATTCGGTCGCCCCTTGAATAATGCATCGGGGAGGGGGATTGGCGCTAACTCGGCGGCACGGCGCCAGGGGGCGCCTGCAACAGCTGCAGCTTTGTGACAGTTTCCTATATTAGATTTCTCATTCGGCTTGGACCATCAGCTTGCAGTGTGATGGCTACTCTGTCAAAAAATGTACTCCTTCCCCCACCCTCACGATTTTTTTTGTGGGGGGGGGATTTTTTTTTTTTTGGATGCTAAAAGAAAAAGTCTTTACACTTTTGTCGAAGAGTCGTCAGGAATATCAGATGTTGAAATTGTAAATCGCTTTACTCGATTTGACATGTTTTGGGTTTTTTTTTTACTTCTTGGGTGTATTTTGTTCGATGATGTTGCGCATTGTCGACTCGTTTGTGGGCGAACATTTTTTTCTCTTTGTTCGTTGCGTTTATTTTTTTTTAGTGTGTTTCGACCTTCAGTGTGTTACGCGGATGTAAATCGAATTCCGTGTTTACAACAATACCTGGATGTTAAATTGTATTTTGCTTGACGGGTTTTCTTGCGGTTTGCGCGATCGAGTTTTGGTTTCGAGTATTCTGTTTCTTTTCGGACGGGGTTGTTGGGCCGTTCTTTTCCTGTCATCGCTGGCACCTGCTGTTTTTGTACTTCTCTGCGATCATTGAAAAAGTGACATTTGTACATGTTTACGCACGTGCAATCTGAAGAGTGCAAAAGTGTGAGTTGAAATTTTATCGGATTCTACATATTCCGTAGATCTTTAAACCTAGAAGTTGTTCTGGACGTTTCGTTATTCGTTTGTGTCTTGTCATGATAAAAATTGAACCTAGAATTACCGGAGTAATCTCTCTCCCCCTTCTGTTTTACCTTCAAATTTCATCTTTTTTTCCTCTCCCGTTTATGTCACGTGTTTGGCGCAGATTGGCTAAATATGGCGTTTACGTAATGAATCTCCAAAGCAACAACCCTATCAAATATTGGATACAACATGGGTCTTGTCTTAGAATATATACTTAAGTATATATGAATCAAATGTATTACCTGCCATAATTATTATTTTTTTAATTTTCCATATTAATTTGTTTTGCGATCGTTTAATTGTAAATTTAGTTTTTAAGATTTGTGTTTAGACTTGTAATTTTTTTTTCGAATCGTTTTTGTCCAACTCTTTATTTGGGTGGTGTTAAACGCACGTTGGGTTGGTGTGGAAGTTTGGAGAGTGAGGTGCCAACTCAGGTCTTGCCTCGTCATCTGACCGTGGTTCGTAATGACGTGTTGTCCTCGGATCTTTCCCTTTGAGGATTGATCCCGGACCGTCGTCAATAGCCCGTTGTGTTGCTCTAGTACGACGTTAACTAAAATTACCATTACCTCGGATCTTTCCCTTTGAGGATTGATCCCGGACCGTCGTCAGTAGCCCCGTTGTGTTGCTCTAGTACGACATCAATTAAAACTGACCAATTACCTTTCTTGGTCAGTAAAACGTTCCTAGTGTGTGTATGTTCATCAAACGATGTCTGGTGTTTGGCTCAGCATGTCCAAATAGGGCCCTTGCACCTTGATTCAGATTGTCATTATACACTCATACAATGATTTTATCTTGAGCTTGACGTAGCTTGTCCTTTGTTTAAAATACAAGCAATCAATCGCGGCCCTTGTGCCATCATACCCAATCCTACCAGCTTCCCTGGTTGTGTTTCAGTGTCGGAAAACTTTCGTTGTGTGTGTGTTCATTACTTAATGTTATCTGTCGTGTTTGGCGCTACGTGGCCAAACATGGCCCTTGCACCATCAAACCTAACCAATCAAATTTTCGTTAAACTCACTCAAATATATACACTACCCTACTATAATGGACTGGACAGTAAGATCTGATGGTATAAGGAAAAGAATACATGCTTTAATAGGGGGATAGTCCCCTACGTGCTGCGTTGACACTAGCAACCCTTCTGTGCATACTTACAACAAGGTTTTGATACACAGCTATGGATATTTGTGTCTATTCCTGCTGCAAGAATGTCGCCAGCTCAGCTGTAGATTTCGGACGGGGTTTCCTGGTCCGTAAGCGTCGCACTCACTCGTCCCACAAATGTTCTATGGGGTTTAGGTCCGGATTTTGTGCAGGCCAGGGAAAAGTTTTGCATCCATATCTCGATATCACTACTTGACAGAGGCTGCAACATGACCATGGAGCGTTGTCGTCCTGGAAGTCACATTCGTCCATTCCATAAAATTGCCAGAACTTAGGAAGAATCTGGTTGTCCAAAATGTTCATGTAGGCGTCGGCGTTCAATTGACCAGGAACAACGTGCAAAGGTCCCAGGCCATACCACGAAAAACGCCCCCAAACAAATAGTCTGATTTTATGCAAATCGGCTTGCTTCCGGTCCATTATTGTAGGGTAGTGTACACTTTATTACTACATTCCTGGACGGCGGTGCGGTAGTCTGGTCGGAAGAGTAACGGATTAGCAACTGAAGAGTTTCGAATTAGATTCCAACCTAAGACTGTCGTGTAAAAAGGGGGTCAGCGCCCGTTAAATCTGTTGTGGTTTCAAATGTTCTCTGTTTGGTGTGGTGTGCAAGTTTGGAGAGTAAGATCAGGTGTTTTTGTCATCTGACCGTGGTTCCAAATTACGCATTGTCCTTCGATCTTTACCTTCGGGAATGATCTGTTGCTTCAGGCGAAGGTAATTTTATATCTAGCTACCATTGATTGATACCATTTATAAGGAAAATTTAACTTTTTCAAAGTGGCAAATTTATTTTGTGTGTATTACGGCACACATATCCTGCCCCTCCCCTCGTTACTATGGTACCGACGACCCTCCCTGTACGGTTTTACTCAAACTAAATAGTTTTCATTTCCCGTGTCGAATTAAATCAGATTTAAATTATTCTTCGGATCACCCAACTCATTCTACTTGGTTTCGAGTTTCTTCGCAGAAAATAAAAATAAGTTTCTCCAAACTTTGATAAAGACCTCACCGTACTTTCACCACTCGCGTTTTTTTTTAAATAAAAAATAAAAAACCTTATCTGCCTCGAATTGGGACGCAGGCTATATCCTCATTTCACTTCCCTTCTCCCCACCGTCGTCATTACGGGCCCTAATGCATTTTAAAGTAGGGCCTCGCTCGGCCTTGTTTTATTTACCGGTCGCGCATGCGCGATATCGTCGGGAAAATAACGAGCCCTACCTCGTCCCTATCTGGCGGTTAACGATATTGAAGAGCTCCCCGGCGCTGCCGTAGATGGAGGTTTTTATCGTCTGCTCTCTCTCATTCTCGTCTGCGGTATCTGTCTCCCAGCTCCCATTCCAACCCCCTGCTCTGATACAGTGGAGGGTATTGAGATATTATGGTAGCCTAGCACAGATGCAAACAGTGGCTACAACTTGTAGACATAATAACGGGAGAAGTGGCATAAAGTTCCCACATCTTTCACCCCTATCGTCGGCTTATAACAGAAACTCGTTAACTAACAAAAAAGCAAACTCTACAGCACTACTGACTACACGATGCTGTCAGTCTTTAGGTTGAAAATAAAAATTAAACATATTTCGATGGTGTTTTTTCTCTTTCAAACCGAATACAAAAGGTCAATTTATTTCTCATGAAAATAATCATTTAGTTTCAAAAAATATATTTCCTAAAGATGTCTGTTAGTGAGTTTCTGCTCTAAGCTGACTATATGCTCATGTTAAAAAAAAAATTGAATTGATCATGCGAAATGGAAGTTGATCTTTTTAAAAGTTTCAAAACCACTGGACCTCCTTCGGCCTTTTGGCACAACAACGGGCAAACTGGCGACTCTATTGTATTGTTAATTCCCTTGGTCACGTATAATCTAGACCAGGTCCAAAAGACCATGTTTTACAAGTCATGTAGCGACCAACTCCTGATCTTCCAGTATCGGTCCCACAGACAACGATGCGATATGAAATACGGTGAAGAGTTTCTGATGCTGCAGAACATGGAGAATAACCAAAATACTATTTTACAACTCATACAGCGACCAACTGATCTTCCTGGATCTGTACGGGGGAAAAAAACTAGTACTAGACATAGTCTGTCTTGTGTTTGGCGCAATCTGGTCAAATATGGCCCACGCGCAAAACCGAACCAACCCTTTTTATAGGCGCTATACGTTCTCTCATTTTATTTGGAACTTCGCAAAAATCTTTATCCGTGTCTTGATTATTATAAGATCCAGTTTTAGTGCAATTTGCGGTTTTTATATTAAAGTGCACTACGCAGATAGATGTACTACAGTCATACTAGTACAGGAGAACTTATTCTGTCATCCTGTACTTTTAGCAGAAAAAAACTTCAACAGCGAGATGTTGCGCCATTTTTTCCGACAAATATCTAGCGTTTTTTTCTTTTCATTGGATCCTCTTCGGCATCTGTGAGTGATGTTTTGTCAAGGGACTCCTTGGGAATCCGTCTCCTATGGAGATAGCACACATGTCTGTCCTTATATGAGATTATTCGCGTATATTTATCACACGAATACTGGCATTTCCATAGAATCCTAGCAAAAAAGTTCTTTCTTGCTGCTCTCCTTTTCATAAAAGGAAATGGCATTTCGGATGGTTAATGGAATGGGGTCTTTGCATGCCTTTCTGTACTTGTTCGAGATCTGTACTAGTTCTTCAAATTTATTTCGTGAGCTTTTTTTTTTGAAAAATGATTCATTTTTGCATCGAATGAATGATTTTTTTGCGTCGTCTCATTCGTCATCTTCCCGTTTGTAAGGACTTTCTGTCATTGAAAAGCTTTGAAGGATGTCCCGCAATTACTCCAGCCTAAGGAGTCCTATAGAAAAGTCACAAATCGATTTTGATAGAAACGTATAATTGAATTTTTTCCCCAATATTAATTTCATATTTCATACTGCATGTAAAAGAATGATATAGAAAAAAGCTGTGTTGGTTCTTTAATCGTGACATAAAAAATATGAGCTTTAATAAGAATATTTCAGAGGAGATTGGAAAAAAAACCGCTCTAAACTTGGCAAAAACAGCTGGACGTAATGACTTCACAAGCAGCCTGTGAGCCTCAATTCATGGTATTTGTCTATGGATATTTCTCTTTCCGTGTCAGGAAAACTTTCCTTGTCCATTTATTTGGCAAAAAAAAACTGCTTGGCGCAGCTTGATGATAACTTATCCTTTTGCCATAAGAACCAATGTAATGATTTTGAATTTGGCGCAAAATTGTCTCAGGAAATTGAAGTTTGTGCAATTCGATATGAAATCAGTCCCTTAGAAAATTCTATACCTATTAATTCATTTTTAATTATCTTTGATTCTTTGTAACAAATACTGTTCTTTCCATAGATCTTTTGCAAAATATTCTCCCATATTCTTCTGTAGAGAAATAACAACTATATAAATTAAAAGGAAATGCCATTTTGTGCAGTTGATGAAGTTGGGCTTTTTCCACGGCTTTGTCTTTCTGTGCCCAATTGCGACTTGTACTAGTACTTTATATTTATTTCACATTCCTTTTTATTTCGTATACGTTTTTCAAAAATGGTTCATTTATACATTGCTGTCGGTATCAATGAATAATATTTCTACCATTGACTCATTTGGCACGTACGTATTTGTAAAATGCTGTTCCTTTTGTTAACGCGAGCTTTTTGGAAAACATGTAGGGGTGAAACTGCAAACCTTCCCCGCTTCTCATCACCAGCGTCCTCTATCTAAGCACGAGGAACGCGAAGAGTGAGTTGGACTCATAAAAGGAAAGACGTTCCTCTTATGTTCCGACAGGATTCAAATGAGCAATACGTGCTCAGGGATTGAACTGTGGCTTAGACATGCCAGACGGGCACTGCTACTGTGTACTCGCCATATGAACGCTCTAATTAATCACCTATAATTACACCATCAGCTTCACATTAATTATTAAAAATATTAAGTTTACCGGAACTGTGTGCGAACCCAAGTTTTATTGCATACATAATATTTTAGAAATATTTATCTGTCTCCAATGATAATGGTAAATCATATAACAGTAATTCTCCCCCCATATTGACAAAAGTATTATTTTTTGACGTAGAAATATCTTATGCTGCAATAATTGAGTGAGACCGATTTCGACTCCCAATAACTGTGGGGTTATTGGGGGCGTGATAACGGCGCTAGTATTGTTTAGTTGTTGTATTGGTATTGTTTAATTAGTATTGTTTAATAGCGCACAGATGACATTTAGTGATAATTATTAACGGTGGTGGACCAATTTGCAGTTTGTGACGATTCGTCGAAAATGATCTTTGTTGTGCTCTGCCGCAATTACGGCGTTGCTTTTGTTTTCAACACTTCTTAACCTAAAGCGGATTGAACTATGTTTTATCGCCGAGAAAATTAATGTACAGCATTACCTTCACCAATTGTTTATTTTACGATCTTGAGCCTTGAGTGGTTTTGACGAGATATCTGGTCCATCAAAATCCAGCCCATTTTGCCGATGAAGCGCTATCATCAAGAATGCCGATTGAATTCTAAATTATAATGATGTAACTTTTTTTTGATGACCAGACTCAGTTTCTGGTCAGTTTTTTCTAATGAGATATCTCATCTACCAAGCTGACGAGGTCAGTTTTGGTAATGACGAGACACCTCGTCGAGACGACCAGCAGGAGGTTTAAACAGAAGACAGGGTAGTACTACGTTTAAACACAGTTGACAAATCTTCGGCCTCCTTTTTTGTGTATAAAACAAATTTTATATTCCGAAACAGAATTCTTGAGCAAAATTTTAGTGTTTCTACAGTTTCTGTTATAAGTTTTCATTCAAATTTTTTTTTTTTTTTCAATCTAAAAACCTTTCCGCGTTTGAATTAAAAAAAAAAAAATGGAGCTTTTAGGTTGGAACATGCGCTCAATTTGTCGTGAAATGCAACTCAAAACTCTGCTCTATTTTCCAACCAACCACTGAATATCTCATGCCCCAACGTCTGAGAAACGTATTTTACATTCCCTATCGAGAGATCAAAGAAACCCACGCTCAGATATAAACAAATATCTTGAATAAATATTCCGCATTCTGAATTGGAAGAACAATCGATATTTATGAAGCCCATAACATCAACGTTACCCCCCCCCCCCTCCCAATCTTTTCTTTGCTATCTCGTAGCGTCGTAAAAACGAAGACTCGAAAGAAAAAAAAATATCCCCGTATCTTTAAAACACAGAAATATACAACAAAGGCAAAACGACGGTCAGCGAAAAGAGAGAGGAAAAAAACAACAACATTTCTCCGAAGGGGGGGGGACCCCCACCACCACCACAGAGCGCTGGACAAAGCCAGTCGACGTTGTCCATTGTCTATCACGACGGCGGGGTACATGCTTTCGATAAAGACCCTTAAGTACCTTGTTTGCGAGGCCCTTTTTTTATATACTGTTACATCTTTTTCTCGGGAAACAATATGGAGAAGTAAAGGCGGTAGATGTGGAATAAATAATAATAAAAAGTTATTTACGGTCTTCATTCGGTTCCTGGTTCGGTTTTTCGGGAGCTTTAAAATGACTCGAAATCGAACGCTCCCCTCCCCCTTTAATGCGGGTAATTGCCATTTGTTCGTTGGGCGATTGCCCCACTTCGATGCAATCACCGTCGAGGATGTTTATGGTCTTAATGTCCCGATCGCCCCAATGAGCACCATTTAAGGATTTTTGTGTTGCGGGGCGGATTTCTCTTCCTCTGCATTCCGGCGATGCTTTTGTGTTTTTGTTTCCACGGTGGTAGTGTCTGTCTGTATGCTCATTGAATTGGAATGGGCTGCTTTCGATTTGTTCGGGGCGCTGGATCAATTAGGGATGGGTAGTCGTACTTAAAAGTATCTGGGATGCTGGCCCACCGTTATTAACCTGAAGGCTCTGCTGAGTGGTCGGGTCTTAATGTCTGCGATAAAGTATGTCTCAAATAGCATTGTCCTTCATTGGATTAGTTTCGAAGGGGGTTTCGAGATTGATCTTTTTTTGCGAGGTGAAACTCCCGAGTTAGGCCAAAACACTCGGACTTTATCGCATTAAAAATTTGTCAGCCTATTTGATTGAAGTAGCAACCTTATTTTGTTGTCATCATATCGCACTCCGGTAAGAAAAGTGACACAACTCAAAATTGTAGAATTCGAGTAACATCAACTTAAAGGATACCTTAAAACTTATATTGAAATAGTATAAGCTTCTTTTAAATTTTAGGTGCCGACCAACCGGTATAGTGGTTAAGTTGTTAGCATCTAGATCGGAAGGTTCCAGGTCCGGGCATGGATGTCTGTAAGCGTATGGTGTAGAGGCGGCTGGTGCACCTTAAATCTGTCGTGACCGAAAGTCCTCACGTTGGGTTGGCGTGGAAGTTTGGAGAGTGGGGTGCCAGCTCAGGTGTTGCTTCGTCATCTGACCGTGGTTCAAAATGACGAGGTGTTGTCCTCGAATCTTTCCCTTAAGGGACTGATCCCGGACCGTCGTCAAATGCCCGTTGTGTACGACGTTAACAAAAAATTACCAAATTATTACCAATTAAATTTTAGGTAAGTATATATGGTAGTAACTTCTATTATATTCTGTAGAATAGTAATATAACGCGCTGAGGCACCTCATACATGTTCTTTCAATGACATAACGTCGAAATTTTTATTTTTTGACTTGTGTCACTTTTCTTGCCGTGTTGCGATATTTAATTGAAGCTGTTACCTTACTTTGTTTGAAGTAGGAATCTTACTTTGTAGTCGTCATGTCTAACTGAAGGATTAACCTTATTTTGTAGTCAGCATATTTAAATGAAGGTAATCTTATTTTGTAGTCAACATAATTAATCTTCATTCTCTGATCCAAGTCCAATTTTCTGATTGTCTAATCATGGATAGACACGCCAGAGGTATATCAGTATCAAATGCCAGACTCTTAGTGTCTGAGATATGGTTGTGTAGTGTTGTTTCCCCCCATTAACAATCCTTAAGGAAGTTTGTTCAAAAATGAACCTACATTATTGATCTTTTTAGAGAACCTGTTCGAGTATCTATTAAAACCAGTGTCTGGTGTAGCTCTAAATCCAGTAATCACAACCGTTTCAATTGAGAAGAATGCTGTCTTATTAAAGGTGATTTGTCGTTGAGGATATTTATGGTTTCAGTGTCCCGATCGGGATAAAAAGGATCTTGAGATGTGGCTTCCCGTTACCAACCTAAAGGCCTTTCTGAGTAGTAGGATTTTAATGTTCGGTTTTACGTTTGTCTTAATAGCAATATATTACAAGATTTTGAATTTCGAGACATCATTTTGCTCGATTGAACTCCTATGCGAGGTTAAGACCCTCAGACATTATTGCTGTAAAATTTTGTCGTTTTTCCTTAGTAATTCTACCCATTTCAGAATTTTGTCAAGTTTTAATATGCACCAGTCAACGAAAATTTAGTCCCATTTTTAAAACAATAACGGTCGGAAAAAAATATTTTAACTTGGAGAATATTTTTTAAAGAACTGCAAATTTAGAAGTTTTGGCTAATCAAATGATATTTAAAAAATCATTGTCAATCTGTTGATGGTCATGAAATATTTAAAGAAAATGTAGTATATACTTTAAAAAAAATAATTTATTTTGTTGTCGAGTTTTTCAACGTCTGTTTCATACTTAATCTGTACTTCAGCCGATTCATTTTATGTATGAGCAACTGAAATTGCTCCTAAGATAGGGTTTAAAAGGAGACTGCTACTATTTTTAAAACATTAGGCCCCACAAATGCCTTGGCTTTGTCAGCTCAGTGTTCGTAATCCACTTAATTAACTCATCACAACAGTAAATGCTGTCAAATCTTCAGACGAATTCCAGATACAGAAGACTTGGATAACTGTTATGCAGCCAGCATGCTTCCGAAAATCTCTAATTAGTGGATACGAAATCATGGAATTAAGAGAGGTTGCTGCAATTCATTTGTATCCGCTTTGCGATAATTCCAACAGGCCTAATTGGCAAGTTTTGACAAAACTTTTGACTCGTGGCAATCCGCTCCAATTAAAACCTGATCTCCCCTAATGAAACACTCCCTCTCCGAAATCCGTACGCGTAAATCGCCCCTGCATTTTAAACCGGGATTCTTGGAATGGTCGTGGCAATTTGCTTAAGTGCGGCCGTTATTTTTACCAACCACCTCCAGGACGGAGGTGGGCCCTAGCTCTATTCTACCCCTCGCCCATTCAGACCATCAACAACCCCCGACTCTTGCTTTCAAAGAGCGAACTCGCTAATGCCTCGCGAAATGAAGTCATTTGAACTTCCGAGGAACTCGGTCCGAAATGAAATTTCAAAAAAAGATTCCCAACCCAAATTTCCTGGAGATCGAATTAACGCCTCGGAGTCGACGGGCTGAAGAACGTGACCCGCTTACTTCACTTCGCTTTGATTGCATTCTAATTCCGTCGGCCTAATAAATTCGATCCTCCCCCTTTTCACGTGACGGCACGTGCAGCTTTTCGGTGTGGAGGGGGAGGGGTCTTGATCGAGTTAGTTTTCATTCGGTTGAGTTTAATGTCGTTTGTCTTTTGAGAATCGCGCTAATTTTAAATGCAGACGCTGAAGTGTTTTGGAATTGAATTAAGCGAATCCTGCTTGGGAAGTGTTGTGTTGCTGTAGTACGACGTTAATTTCAATACCAACCTACCTGTTTGAAGATGGCGTGCTGCATTCCTGGACCAATCATATTCTGTTGGTATTGCTATTTTAAAAATAATTCATTTTTTTAATTCTTTAATTCCACTCCTCGATGCTTTGTGGAAGTTTGGAGAGTAGGGTGCCATCTCAAGTATTGACCTCTCAACATCTGACGTGGTTCAAAATCGCGGATCTTTCCTTTCGGGATTGAACCCAGGTCGTCGCCAATAGACCGTTATGTTGTTTCAGTGCAACTTTTAAAGAATTTTTGAAAATCTTCAGGAAAAATACTGGTTTTTCTATTTTCCATTTGGTAAGGTAAGGTAATTTTAAGTTAACGTCGTACAAGAGCAACACAACGGGCTATTAACAACGGTCCGGGATCAATCCCTTTGGTGTAGAAGCGGCTGGTGCACCTTAAATATGTCGTGACCGAAAGTCCTTAGGTCGGGTTGGTGTGGAAGTTTGGAGAGTGAGGGTGCCAGCTCAGGTGTTGCCTCGTCATCTGACCGTGGTTCAAAATGACGTGGTCTTGTCCTCGGAACTCTCCACTATGTGGCTGATCCCGGACCGTCGTCAATAGTCCGTTGTGTTGCTCTAGTACGACGTTAATTACCAATGACCATCTACTTATATTTTGCACCCAAGAGTTAGAAATTTTTTTTAAACTATTAATTCATCATATTTTGAAACGAGAAAATAATATTCAACGTTGATCATGCAAGTAATACTTATAAGTGTTTGAGCGCACTTGCTAAATGTTCAAAACTGAGTTAAATTGTACACAATTTTATCCTGAGGGTATCACGTCATTAGCAAAATTGAGCAGGTCCTGATGGACGAGGTATAAACCTCGTCAAAATTACTTGGAGTCGTAGCGAGCATAGCTACCACTAGTACAATTAACTTACGATGCAGTAGTATGTAACCCAACTCTACCATGAAGTTCTTTTTGGTAGACAAAGTTGCACTGTTTCGTTCCGACTTATTAAATTGGTGACTGACGGACGTGATTTGGAAACGCAAAAAAAAATTATGTACTAAATATTATTCAATTTCGATAGTTGAATCACCAATGCTATGCTAATCACATACAACAACCACCTGAGGCTCAGTGGTAGCAGACACTGCTAATTTATTATCTCGGCTTCACTCCATTCACTGCTGCTCAGCCTTCATTCCCGTGTTCACTCTCTCTCTCTCTCTCGCCTGGTAAAGGCAACACTGGACAATTCCAACTGTGATCTTAACACAGCTCACGCTCGCAGCACAGCTCACATACAGTACCACGCAATTATAATGAAATAATTCTACTATCGAATTTCGGCTATCACTGAATTCTGGAAGGGGAGTATTGTAGCGAGCTTAGCTTCCAGTACAGAAATTAACTTACGATGTAGATGTGTAACAGTGTAACCCAACTCTACAATGAAATCTATAGGGGAGGTTGGGTCACACTGTTATATATAGGTATACTACTGCATCGTTAGTTAATTTTTGTTGTGGTGGCTAAGCTCGCTACAACACTTCCACTCCAGAATTTAGCGTTAGACGAAATTTGATACATGACGACACTAGTACGATGATTGCCATTTGCGTGAGACTGAGAGCTTTATTAAGATTACAGTTGTAACTGTCCTGTGTTTTATTTAGCCCTTGTGAAGTGAAGGCTGAGCAGCAATGAATGGAGTGAAGCCGTGATAGTAAACGAGCAGTGTCTGCTATCGCAGAGCCTCAGGTGGTTATTGAAAGTGATTAGCATTGCATTGGTGATTCAACTATCAATCGTGGACCATCCATCGAAGTTGAACATTTTTTTTATGTATTCAAATCACGTCCGTCAGTCACCAATTTAGCAAGCCTGAATGAAGCAGTGTAACTTTGGCTACCCTAAAGTACTCCTTTTTTGGTAGACAAAGTTGAACACTCATTCCGGCTTGCTAAAGAGGGTTAACTATTTCACCATCCTTGAGGCATTCTTGCGGCACGCCAATCGAAAATCGTTGTAGAGGATTACTTACTTCCAGTGGTTGTTTTACTGGTAGATCACGATTGGCGCATTCCTTTCTTTAAATTGCGTTTCTTGCCCAGTAAATCCCATTCTACAGCGAATCTGGCATTTGATGCCATCAGGGATGAAATTGCCATATCTGTCTGCAATATCACCGGGTATTCCTTCGTTATACGCGTTATCTCCCCCCTGCCACCTGGTGCCTAAATTCCTCGTAATGGGAAACCCGCGAGGCGACTCCGAATGCTTTAAGCCCGTTTAAACCTGCTTTAAAACACCTGAGATCCGCTTTTTCCTGTTTGTGTTCTTCATTTCCTATGCGCTTAATTGGCAACGTGTGATGAAGTGAAGCCACTGCTGCTGTCCCGACTCATTGCGGTTTTTCTTCCATGTTAGGTTGCAGGTGGTCTTGTCATCGATGTTTTTTTCTTGTTTAATTCAATTTTTTTTGTGACTTTTAACTTTTGCTTGTGGTTCATTATTCTTCGGTAGACAGGTGATGTCGATCCCATGGAAACCGCCAACTCGCACTTGGAGGATCGCATTCGGGCTATAGCGAGGTTTAGAATCATCGATTGCGTTTCAGATCAAGAGTATACCGCTATGCAGGTGTGGCTATTAAAGGATGTGGAAAATTCCTCTTGGGCGGATATCTTCAAGGACTGGTGGACAAAAAATTCAAAATTTCTTAATATCTTTAATATTATAAAAGGAAGTGTTTGTTTGTTTCGCGGCCGCAAAATCCTGACGATCTATTTCACTTACAGCAATGAGATTTTTCACACAGGTAGTCCGAATTTTTGGCGATTTTTGGGCCGCGGCGAATTTTAGAATTCTATCTAGAGCATTTAAAAATGAAATTTAATTATTATTGTTTTCTTTGGAATGGCAACCGCATAAAGATATGACAGATTCTAAATTTTTTTTTTCCGTTTTCATTTTGCGCAGAGGAATGATTTTTCAGCAGAGGATAAAAAAAGTTTTAACTTTAGTTATGTAGTTCTTTTTTTCTATCTCCTAGACCGTTAAAGATAGAATAAACATTTCAACGGATTTGAAATCGGTGGAAAATTTCACTTCAGATCGATACCTAAAATATGATTTTCTTTAAATAAATAATTTTCAAATTGAATAAATCTTTTATATTTTGTTTTGAACCTGTTGGAAGAAACAACCATCATCGCCGTAGTATTGCCATAGTGTAGGCAAGGCCGAATGATCCAGAGCGTCGAGGTACATGTCAGCGTTCATGGTTCCAGGTACATAAAGCAATGGGCCGAGTCCGAATCACGAAAAACAAGCCCACACTAAGATGGACTCTCCACCGATTTTCTGCAGTGTCCATATAGTGTAGTTCTCGTCTATGCTAGCAACCTACGAGTTGTAGGTGGCACAGGTTCTATTCCTATATCTTACCCTAGGGTATATATTTTCTGTGTCAGTAAATTTTTCCTTTAGTGTGTTTGTCCATTACTAAACGTTGTCTTGTGTTTGACCAGAGATACATGTCCATCGCGGAATTAAATCCAACCAACCGTGGTCAAAAACAAAATGTAACGATGCAAAATACGACGAACCTCTAATTTCTTACCGTGAACGTCATTCAAATTTACGTGGTGTTATCCCCGGATCTTTCCCTTCTGTTTTGATAGCCCGTTGTGTTGCTCTATTAAGACGTTAATTAAAAATTACCAAAAAAAATTCCCCTTCTGTTTTTAACCTTTACAGTCGCCAATAGCCCGTTGTGTTGCTCTTGTGGCGTTAATTGAAATACATACTTACCTTCCAACCCTGAACGCCATGAATTGGGAGTGTACTCAAGCACTTTCCATTAATTATACCAGCAGTACCGGAAGAGAAGCCGAATAGCCACCGGAGGGTTGCAAGTTCAACATTCGATCCAACCAACGACCGTCGTGTGAGTGGAGGCTGGTGCACGTTAAATAGGTTGTGGGCTAATATGTTCTCTCGTTGGCATTGTGGATATTTGGAGAGTGGAGTGTTTGCTTAAATGTTCTGGCCGTGGTGTCCTTGGACTCCACGGTCAGAACCTACTCCAGTACCACGTTACCTACGTATACCTACCTACTCCAGTGCGACGTTAATTCCATTACCTACTTCCAATCTTTTTGAAGTTCAACTCACTGATAGCTGAAAGAGCACTCTAAGCGATGCAGAGTGGGTCAACTATTGATTGAACGGTAGGCAGCGGAAAGAGGATAGGGCTCTATTATTTTGATCGCCATTAATCACTTAAATGAAATATCTTATTGGGTTAATGGATTAAAGCTTTTAAAGGCATCGGCCGTTTGCTTATAGATTACTCCTGCAATCCCCCCGACTTCAGTTTGGAAGATTATTGGAAAATTATCGTAAAGACCAGCCGGAGAACTTGTCGGGGGATAGTAAAATGCGATTATTATTTGCGTCTAATCGATTTATTAATGCTTTTGGGTAATCAAGTAGAATACTTATGGGCTGAATTGTGTTTAAATGTGCTATTGTTTAACGTGGCTTTGCTTTCTTCGTAACCCTGCTGTAGGAAATTGAAATCTTGCCGTTATGATTTTATTCGTGTAAAGCATCAATGGTGATGCTTATTTATTGGGCTTATCTTTAGTAGCCTACTTATGAGTCAAATTCTATCTTGTAAAAGTATGCCATGGTCTTTGCGCAGAAGTGTTGTGAACTGCGAGTTGTTTGGTGTGGAAGTTTGGAGAGTGGGGTACCAGCCTGGTTTTTTGAGCGTGGTTGAAAATTAGGAGATTTCCTCGCATCTTTCCCCTTGAGATTGAACACGTACTGTCGCCGATAGCCCGCTGTGTTGCTCGAGTGTGGCGTGAATTCAACTACCTATCTTCTGGTTAAAACACTAAATGAAGCAACTTTGTAAATCGAACATTGATATTTTGTTCTTCTTTCATCTATTAGTAAATACGTTTTATGAACACTAATGATGTGTAATTCTGACACAAGTTTAAATTGTATGTAACATACAGTTTTCGATGCAATGCGTAGGTACTAGTAAATTGAATATGTTTCTTTACAGTGGATGTGTGTGTGTGGTATTAAAAAACTACTGCTTTGCGAGGTTTCTGCAGTTGATCAAAATGTGAACTTTTACCTATGCATTTTTAAATACAAATAATACTAGTTATTGTGACATACGGATATTTCTAATACACATTAATCCATGTATTTATGTTGTGTTTTATGGCAAGGGGCGTTCGGAGCATCGACTTTAAAATGAAATAGACGGAGCATGCGACCGCTGTTTCAAGTTATTTCTTCCAGTTGCTCGGTTTGGTTTGAAGATGTGTCACGTGGTTGTCGGTAAAAGCATGAATTCTAAACTATTAATTGGTTAACGTGACTATCCATCGTTATTAAAAGACTAGTCTCCGCTTCCATAACCAATCGAATAAGTTAATTTGTGATTTACCCTTCAGAGATCTTACGACATCGACTCCGCCTACATGATCCGTTTATTTCATATTAAGGTCGATGGTTCGGGGTGCAAAAGTTTTACTGATTGACAGTTTTTAAAGTTGGCAAGTATGCTACGTATTTGGCGCAGTTTGGCCAAATATGGTACTTGTATCATAAAACCCAACCAGCCGCTATTAATAAATAAAGGCTTTGGAATGGTATTTAGACTATGTATTTAATTTTCTACTACAAAGCAGTACATTTTGTTCTAAATTTTTCTGTAACGAAAATTTTAATCGATGTATTAAAATAAAACATTTTAAATAAAATTTAACGTATTCGTCCAGTTTTAAAGTACATATATTTTTATTTTGGAGTTTCAATGTATTAAATTTTTCTATTTTGGCTGTTCTTTCACTGAAACATATTTAGTAATCATTGCGCTATAAAAACCCAAAACATCCAATCAAACTATCTATGTTTTTAAAATTCAATAATTTGCGTATAACTTTATATTTAATGTACTTGTTATTATATATATGTTTTCTCTTTTTTTTTTAGGTAAGTTGAACTTGGCTGCATACATATTTTTACCGCCGTAATTTTGTGGTGAATGGTTACGTCACTATCTCTGCACTAGAGATTTAGTAAGTTATGTATCGCACATATATGCTGTTTGAAATGTTTTTGAATTTAATATAGCATTCGTTGAAACACAGTTAATGTTTTACCAGTAGAACTACCAAATCGTATTTATCCATACTTTTGATACCAAAATTAAATACGAGAGGGAACAACTAAAAAATAAATCAATTTTACAAGTGAGACAAAAGAAGAGCGTTCTCTTAAAGCAGTGGTCCTCAACCCCCGTGCCACGGACCGGTCCGTGGATCAAATGGTACCGGGCCGCCGAAGGAACATTAAATTATTTCCATTTTGTTTACTGTGGTGTATTTATCTCCTGTTTGTGCGGTTCTTATCATATGTCCACTCAAATTAGGAGGCGGTAAATCATAACTTCAAATTTGTTCTGTTACTAGAGCTTCAATTATAATTTCTGAAATCTGTCTGTCTCTATTTTCCAATTTTGACAAATATGACAGCTGTTTTCAAGTTGGCAGACAAAGTAGCTGCATTTAAAGCCAAACTGAAATTGTGGGGACGGCACGTAGACAGAGGCATTTTGGACATGTTTCTGACATAGCGGGGATTTTAGGCGAGACTGAGCCTAAACATTCATTCTCCCAGTTGGTGCACGATCACCTGTCTTTGCTTTTAAAAGAGTTCGAGCGCTACTTTCCAACCACAAATGACCCACGAACTAGTAAGGAATGGATCCGCGACCCATTTTTCAACAAATCAGGCGAATCTAGCATGTATGTGCAAGAAGATCAACTGCTGGAGATTGCAAATGATGGCGGCCTTAAAATTACGTCGAGACAACAACTCTGCCGGTGTTCCGAATTAAAATCATGGCGGAATACCCTGAGATTGCCACCATAGCACTTAAATCCCTATTGCCATTTCCGACAACCTATCTGTGTGAAGCGGGGTTTTCTGCAGTGACAGCTACAAAAACAACGGAATAAACTGGACATCAGCAACACTCTTCGGATGTCACTGTCTCCAATCACCCCCAGATGAAACCGTCTCGTTACAAAGAAACAAGCTGAGGGTTCTAGTTGATTTAGCGTTCTAGTGAGTTAAAATGTTAAATGACTTTATAATCATTTTTTGGTGTAACTATATTTTATTTTGAAGGCATGTTTAAATACAATTAAATTAAAATTATTAAATCAAAACAATCTAAAATATAAACAATCAACGCCCCCTCCCCCTCAGCGGGCCGCGTTAAAATTATCAAACGTTGATCCGGTCCGCGGCGATAAAAAGGTTGGGGAGCACTGTCTTAAAGGATATATTTATTTTCCTTTCGAATTCATTGTGTGTGTCTGTTACTTGGTATTTGTATATATATATATATATATGTCTTGTTGCACACAAAATCCTCAAAACAACCAACCACTAAAAGTGCGTAGCATATTTCCAGATTTATGTGGTTTTGCTGTAACTTAATTGACTATTCAGTATTCCTCTGCCTTCTGCGTCGGTGCCGCGGTGTTCCGGTTGGAAGAGTACTGGATTAGCAACCGGGTGGTTGCGATTTCGAATCGAACAAACACCGTCGTGTACAAAGGGGGCTGGTGTACGTTGAATCAGTCGTGGCCTCAGATGTCCTCGCGTTGGCGTGATATAGAAGGAAGAAGTAGAGAGTGGGGTGCCAGCGCAGGTGTTGCCTCGAAATCTGACCTTGGTTCAAAACGACGTGGTGTTGTCCTCGGATCTTTCCCTTGGGGATTGGGTTTGGTGATTAAGGTGTTAGCCTCTAGCTCGGTAGGTTCCTGGTTCGAATCCGGATCAGTACATGGATGTTTGTAAGCGAATGGTGCACCTCCAATCTGTTGTGTCTTCAAGTCCTTACGTTGGGTTGGTGTGGAAGTTTGGGGAGTGGGGTGCCAGCTCAGATGTTGCTTCGTCATCTGTATGTGGTTCAAAACGACGTGGTGTTGTCCTCGGATCTTTCCCTTGGGGATTGGGTTTGGTGATTAAGGTGTTAGCATCTAGCTCGGTAGGTTCCTGGTACGAATCCGGGTCAGTGCTTGGATCCTTATATCTGTTGTGGCTGGAAGTCCTTACTTTGGGTTGGTGTGGCCTCAGGTGTTGCCTCGTCATCTGACTGTGGTGTTGTCCTCGGATTTTTTCCCTGGGGATTGGGTTTGGTGATTAAGTTGTTAGCGTCTAGATAGGAAGGTTCCTGGTTCGAATCCGGATCAGTACATGGATGTTTGTAAGCGAATGGTGCACCTCCAATCTGTTGTGTCTTCAAGTCCTTACGTTGGGTTGGTGTGGAAGTTTGGGGAGTGGGGTGCCAGCTCAGATGTTGCTTCGTCATCTGTATGTGGTTCATAATGACTTGGTGGTGTCCTCGGATATTTCCCTTAGGGGATTGATCCCAGACCGTCGTCCATAACCCGCTGTGTTTGTTGCTCCATTACGACAGTAATTAAAATACCTACCTGCCTTCTGCGTCAGTACAACGTAGCTTGTGTGTATGTCCCCAACTTGGCGTCTGTCCTGTTCTTTTGGCGCATCTTGGCCAAATGCGTCAACAACCGCCTTCCCCTACCACACCCTCAGCAGCTCTCCCGCGACAGACACTTCCTATTTTAATCCGCATTTATCTCCCCACTTTTATTCCGTCGCACCCGACTGGACTTGACGAGTTAGCTCAGATCTCCTAGTTTTCTCGCTTAGTAGGCACGCCGCACTTGGAAACCCGGCCACCTGCTGCTGACTCCACTCAGCAATTCACAAACCAAGAGCTCAGCGTAACTGTCGTAATCGCCATTCCCGTTATCTGAACACCGAGGTGCGTTCTCTCACAAGTGGTCGCAAAGTTTGTCATTAAAATGAAGATCTGGGCAAACAGCAGTTTCGCCATCTGACGGCCGAGAGATAAAGCGGTGCGGATAAAGGGGTCTTTTGAGAAAAGTCTAAACGGGAGATACGCATCGAATGACGCAGTTTGCTCTTTGTGGGACGCCCTGAAGTGGGGCTGACGCTGCAGGTTCTTCCTTCTGGAGGGATGCTGCTCGGGTTTCACAGGAAACGGAAGTACGATAAACCCCTCGGTTTAGGGTGCTTCATGGGGGCACCTCCTTTATTGCTATGTAGCGAATGTCTACAAAAACCTGCTCGTTTGAAATGAAAACCTTCAGATTATGCAGTGTTTCTTTTACTAGTAAGTTAAAAAATGGGTAGGCCGTGCGAGGAGACGTGAATACTCAGGCCCTATGTGCCGACCCACCGGTCTGGTGGTTTAGGTGTTGGCCTCTAGATCGGAAGGTTCTTGGTTCGAATCCGGGACTGTGCATGGATGTTTGTAAGCGTATGGTGTAGCTTAAATCTTTCGGGGCCCGCATATAACAACCTTTACCTGGAATATAAGACATGGGGACATTTTAAGCCCGCTGATTCGTTGCTATCTTTCTCCGAGATCTATGACGTCACTCACCCATAGAGCGCACTCCGCACGTGTAAAAAGTATTTCTATTTACTTGCAACGTTTGCGAAAAAAAAAGTTGAAACTGCTTCGACCGAAAATAGAATACTAATAAAAAAGAAAGCGATAGCTTTTAGATGATTACCAAGCGACAGTTCAATGGCTTGTGCCATGTACTCGTCATTTGATCGTAAATGTTTTGTGTTTAGTTTTAATTCCAGTATAGATTCTACACGCATAATTAAAAAATAATCCCTTTTCGAACTTTAAAGGACACTTTGGACCTTGAACAGAATAGAAGGCGGAAACAGGGGAGTTTTTCGTTATTACTGGGGATCTGTTGTATAGATTCGTTATTTATGTCGCAGAGGTTTTGCCACCGGCTTTCAGTTCAAGTAGAAACTACCGAGTAACGACAGAGTCCACGTGAAGCATCACCATTAATGATGGTGTCACGTAGTGACGTCATAGTCGACAGTTTGAAATCAGCGAATCAGTGGGCTTAAAATTTCCCCATGTCTTCTATTCCAGGTAAAGGTTGTTAATATGCGGGCCTGGCGTCGGGGCCGAAAATCCTCACGTTGGATTGGTGGGGAAGTTTGGAGAGTGGAGTGCCAGCTCAGGTGTTATCTCGTCATCTGACCGTAGTTCAGAATGACGTGGTGTTGTCCCCGGATCTTTCGCTTTGGGAATCGATCCGGCACCGTCGTCACAGTCCGTTATGTCGCTCTAGTACAACATTAATTAAAATCACTTTACCTTGCCTTCTGAAATTTTAACGGCCTGCAGAACAACGGCTTTACAACATGAGTGTTGCGATTTCGAATCTAACGAAATATCGACGCGTACAAAGGCGGCTGGTGCATGTTAAGTCTGTCGTGGCCTCAAATGTCCTCACGTTAAGGTATCGTGGAGAACTAATTTTAAGCTGCTGTGTATATTAAGCAGCAATTTCAATACGGAGTAGGTAGATAGGTAGGTACCTAATTAACGTCGCTGATCAATCCCAAAGAGAAAGATCCGAGAACTAATCACCACTGCATTTTAAATCACGATCAGCTGACGAGGCGACACCTTCAAATTTTCACCCCATGCCAGCGTGGAGACATTTGAAGCCACGGCAGATTTAACGTGTACCAGTCCACGGATTGTAAGATTGCAATTTTTAAGAAAGCCTAGCCACGATTTCGGCATGCGTTACAATGTCTTAGATTATGGCGGGGGATTCCTTCAAGTAGGGAAGCGAATAATTCTATGATGCCGACTGAGAAAAAAGCCCCAAAGACGCATTAACTTAAAATCGCTGTATCCTCTGTAATCACACTGTTTAAAGACAGTTCAGGGACTCGCATTTCAGCCAAAGTAGACAAAATTCCGGGATTACAGCTGAGCTATTACAGCTCCGTTACTCCCCATTTCCCAAACGCCTCTTTCCGACGGGATTAAATAAAACCGGATCGAAACAGGAATCTGGAAAACATTTCGCCTCATTACGAATCCGGGGGAACGAGAATGGAAAGAAAAAATTGTCTGCATTAACTTGAGTCGGAAGGGAAGGAACTAGGAAATGATGGTATGGGAAGTGCGACAGGAAGGAATAGTGGAATGATAGGAAGTGAAATATCCTGAATGTGCGGCCTTTGTTCTACTGTTGCGGGAATTTACGAGTGCCTTTTTTGTGGCGATAGTGAGTGCTAATTGAATGGGTGATTGGAAAAATTTGCATCATTGCTCTTTATGAAATACTATCCACTGCGAGGTCAGCACGGCGTTGCCCATGGCAGTTCATTTCGTGGGATCAGGTGTGACCACTGCTCGCTAACCCCCGGTGATTGCTAAAATTCGCATTTGGTGTGCTTCGCATACCAAATGGGAATTCGTTGCCTATTGGATAACAGCCATCATGGCGTTGCCCGTGGTGTTGATTTGCGAAGCAAACCAAATGGAAATTCGTAGCCTATTGGAAGAATTCCCTGCGAATTCCGATTTGGTATACTTCCCAAACCAATTTATGAATATTATGAACTATGGTTGTTATAATGTTGCAATAACGGAGTTGCCAGTGGTGTTGGTTTACTTCGCAAACGAAATGGAAATTCGGCGGGACGTCACAATCTCTTTCGAAAATATAAATATTTAATTGAAAAATTATTTATTATAAGGAAATCAAACGTATAAGGTTCAGTGTAACTGTGAATGCCCATTATATCGTCAATCAAAGTGCAAATGATCGTAGGTCAAATATTCCATTTTTTTTTTAAACTTTTATTATTGCTATTGGTGGCACTTGTGATTTCCATTTGTGGCAATATGTCTTATGTCATCAGCTGATCCTATGCAAGTTACAACCAAATGTATAATAATAATAGAATCAAATCATAACGAAAAAGATTAGGTTTTTTTTTTATCTCCTTAAAAACGCAGATTTTAGACATTTTGCACTTTGAGTGATGTGTCTTTTGCATGGCCTGTCCTCCATCTTTGTGCTCCCAATTTTTTTACCCTAGAATCTTACATAGAAAAGGCGCTCTTTCAGCCTAGTGAAAGTTGAATTCTGGTTTATTTGATAACGAGATATGTTGCATTTTAAGTCACATCACGAGTTTGAAAGGCATTTTCGTCACTTTTCCCGAATTCTTTTTGTACCAGAGTTCACACTATTTTTAATGCGTTTCGAATACGAGTCTTTTGATTCGCCATTTCGCGGGGAGGGTTAGCACATAAAAATTGTTTACGACCCCAGGTAAATGGGTTCTTTTATGTCTCCATTTCACAAACACCCCACACCTCTAGCTCTTAAAGACCCCTTCCCCCTTTGTGTTTATGTAATCACTCTTGTTGGAGGCTATTAAAATAATCTCGAACCGCGGGGGGTTCTAATTTAAATATTATTTCCGTTTTTGGAAAACTACCTTTCTCTGGATCCCGAAATTGGGAATAAAACTTTTTTCCATTGAGAGTTTCTCTTTCACATAAAATGTCATCTCCACCCTTCTCCCCACAAAAGCTCCTCTTCCAGATTTTAATGAAGCCGTTCGCGTTAGACCTTCGTTCCGACTCGCTTGCTCTTTGAAAGGTAATCTTTTGGCTTCTCGGGAATGGCAGCACTTTTTTTAATGATAACTCTTCGGTTGCCATGGCATTAATTGGAATGCCTGGTGATGTGGAAGGTGATTGGTCCCCGCCGCTACGTTTTTATTGGAGGGGAATAGTTAGGCGTTTCCTGTCGCTTCAGGTATGACGCGCTTTTAAGAGGCCGAGTTTCTGCTTCGGACACAAAAACTTAATTTGAAATTGCTTACAAGTTTTAATTACTGTTGAGATTAGTGTGCGCTGTGCTGGAGAGGTGCGAGGATGGAGAGGCATTGGAGTAATTGCTCTTCTTTTGAGAGCGGTGACGATTAATTTGCATATTTTGATGAACTTCCGAGATAGCTTGGTGGGTTTTTTGTGGTCGTGAGCGGATCAACTGATTAAATCGGCGAGGTTTATCAGCGCTTTGTTTGGTGTTTAGTTTTTTTTAAATCTGCCAAAGATACTATTATTCGTATTGTAGAGAAAACTAACTTTTATTAAAAATTAGTTTCGTTGGATTTAGTAGGGGGTGGCGTGTGAAAAGGATTTACAGGCGTAAACAAACTAACCACACAGGAAGACTTTCTTCCGGTTACCGAGAACTAAATGAAGTATCCTAGTGATTAGTCCTCCCTTCTGCTTTGTTTTTTTCCTACTCCATCTCTGGTGCTGTTCAGTCGACCTTGGTACAGTTCATTTTTGAATCGTTGGGGAAGCGTGTTAAGTTACTGCCATACCAAAAGCATGAATGACGACCACCGTGGATGGTGATCCCCACAAAATACTATCGCTTTCGCTACCGAAGGATAAACTTAAAATCAGAACCCGCACTTGTGGCTTTGCTTTCGTCACTATCTCCTAATTCAAATAGCCGCGGTTACCTGGCTGGGAGAGTAACGGATTAGGAGTTGCGAGTTCGAATCCGACCAAAGACCGCCGTGTACAAAGGGGTCTGGTTCATATTAAATCTGTCGTGGCCTCAAATGTCCTCACATTGGCGTGGTGTGGAAGTTTGGAGAGTGGCACCTCGAGTGTTTTTGTCATCTGGACCGTGGTTCAAAATGACGTGGGGTTGTCCTCGGATCTTTCCCTTCGGTTTGATCCCGGACCGTCGTCAATAGCCCGTTGTGTTGCACCAGTACGACGTTAATTAAAATAAATATCTTCCAATTTAAAGAATAGACCCGTTGGAAACCACGTCACTAGACTTTAAACTCGTGGCATCCGGACTGTACCTTTTGACCAAACGTAAAAAGCATCAATTCACATCACTTTTAAGTAGGTGTTTCAAGGTCATTCTCTCTGCTGTTGTCACGGCAACGTCTGCCATCCAAATGCTGAACTCTCTTTTCGCGCTTTCGTTGGCGTTTCGTTTTTTTGGATTCCATCTTTTCCATTCAACACGAACCGCTAACCTCGACTGAAGTGTAGTGAAAAAAGTTCGGAACGTCGATCGCGGCAGACATTACTGCGATGACAGGGTAGGGTTGATGAGCATCTGACTAGAAATCTCTTTTTACAAAAGGAAAATCTGCCACGAGAACTGCTCCCGCCACAAAGTCTTCGCCTACCAAATTGTAGAATCGACTTTTATCCTATTTTCCACATGGGATGCTTGAAGAAATGTGTTTACGTATTTTTACACTGGCGTACTTAGTGGAAACATTTGAACTATTTTTTCCGTCTTGTTTCCAAGAAGATCTGCTGTAGTAAAATACAACTACCTACTTGACTTCTCATTTTAATTTTTAAGGCGACTTACAAAACCTTTATGTATGCTGAATGTGAGCAAAACTTTTATTTAACTCTGCATACTCACCTATATGAACACTACATATATTTGATTTCATCTGCATTCAAAAGAACATTTGTATACTTGTCTGAGGTCAAGTATCATCAAAAACCGCGGGTGTGATATTTATAGGTCATCTAAAAATTGATGTGCACAATAGAATGAGTTTGGTTGCATAGTAGAATGAGAATCTGTAACATAATTGTTTTATCTCAATAAAGTATACATGAATTTAGACGAAAGAAGAATGATGAATGAATTAGAATTTAGAAGAATGAATTTAGACATAAGTACACTTATTGGTTTCTGAATTATAAAACAAACACAGCATTTTGACGAGTTTGGTTTTAAGCCGAAATCGAATGGGAAGTACAAAGCGACAGACCATTCAGAGCGTTTTCACCACTTGCTCCCGTACCTCTGATAGGTTTCTGCGTCTTGCTCTCCCCATTTAAGTTGGCTGGGTAAAAATGTTTCTCTAAAGTCTAAACGATTAAAACAACACAGCATAAATATTAATAAACACAATATTAAGTTTTGAATATCAACAATTTGTTTTTCAGAAATAAAGCAATTTCAGTACTTTTATTGGTATGGTTATTTATCATTTCCAAATAAAATACATCGCGACGTTAAACTCGATTTAAAAAACGAAAGGTGATAGAAAATCGAATTCCCCCCTCCCCCTCCTCATACAGGTACTCTCATCACAGCCCAGAAGACTTGTGAACCTCCTATCTCACTTTTTGGCTGCTTTTTGAGATACTGTACTTTTAAACTTTTTTATCTGTCTCTTTCCTCTTTTTTTATTCCATTCACTATCGAAAAGTAAGGTTCCCGTCAGCGGACGATCATTTTCGCTCTCGATTTCGCAGCGCCATCTCTCGGGCAATTGAACACCTACTGTCAAAAGTGATCGCTGTGGAAGTTAATAGTAGATTTAGTTTCCTGTTTTATTTATTTTTTCTTGCATTTCGGCGACGAATTTTATTCTGTCCTGGTGTGGTGAAATTTAATTTTGACTTTTCTATGCAGTATTGTGTTTGCTGAACATACAAGTGTTGTGGCGATGACTTGAAAATCGTTTATTTTAATTCTGCCATGGAACTTTATTTTTGGTATGAGGATATTTTCGTCAGCTAAATGTTTTTAGATGCTAGAGTTAGTGGAAATACGAACGTCTTGCATCCATTTCGTGGAGCCCGCGGTAGCAGCTATCCAAACCAAACCACAGTGTACTAAGCGGGCTGTCTGTCGTGACCTCAAATATCCTCACAGTTCGCGTGGTGTGGAAGTTTGGAGAGTGGGATGTCATCTCAGGTGTTACCTAGCCAAACTAAATGGGCTGATCGTCTCGCTTTCGGGTAATTGGTAATTTTTAATTAACGTCGCACTAGAGCAACACAACGGGCTATTGATGTATATGGGCATGACATACCACAGGCGCCTCAATCCCATGATAGTACTTTACGCAAGTCGAACTTGATTGGCTAATCGGATCACATGACCTAGATACGTATGTTATGAGAATTTTTCTGTTGGCGTTTTATCTCTTCCTTTCTGCTTTCTTTTCTTTTCAGATCCATGGCTATGGGTGGGTAGAGGTGGGAGCCGAAAATTGTATCCTTTTATTATATAAGTTAATAATTATATAAGTTAGTGTTTTATGTATGCTTTTTGTTACATCAGAATGGTCCTAAGCCAGCGGTGGATACGACACCATCATCCTAAAGCAGAGGGGCGGTAAAATATCAGCTGGTAGTGAGTTCAGGAGTGGTTCTTAGATTATTTATGTAAAATCAACGGAAGCTTGGAAAAATATAAAAAGGGTATTAAAAATTAGGAAAAGTAAATTAGAATGAAAAGGAATTAAATTTGAATTTTTTAAAAATAATTTGGAGGATCTAAAAATTCTTCCGCCAGCTGGGTTCGAACTCGGGAAGTCATCCTCCGCTGCCGAAGCTGATCTGAAGGTAGGTGACTTTAGCCATTAGGCCATCGTTGCTGCACAAATTGAAGCTCTTTAAAGTATAAGTACCCTTAATATAAGTTGGCAAGAAATACTACTAACAACAACCATACAACATATATTTGAGGAGCAAATCAGAGTCAACTTGTCGGACACTTACGCTGAGGCGCTAGTGTAAGTATTGTATTTCTACGAAACAACGCGCATATTCAAAATCAAATGGTTACTGCAACAATCAGATTGGCAAGATATCCAAGTGAAGCCAAGCCCGTGAAACTAGCCAATCAAGTTGGACTTGCGTAAAGTACTATCATGGGATTGAGCCGCTTCTTGACGTACCTGGGGTATTTCCGTTGTTCCGGTATTTCGCGGGGCGACAAAAGTGGTCAATGAATGAAACAAGTTCAGTGGCCACTTACAAAATATTTTTAGCTGTCACCTTTACTCAGCGGGTTTATCCACTGCATTAGCAATCTGTGAGTTGTAGGTGACGTGGGAACGATTCCTTCTTGCTTCTTTCCGTGCCTGAACCACTGCGTTGTTGCTCCAGTGTGAACGTTAATTGAATACCTACCTGTTTCTTCTGTGTAGAACTGTCAAAAGTATAAACAAGTGTGTATGTCCGTTACTTGACGTTGTCTGGTGCAGGCATGTCCAAATATGGCGCATAAAACCCAACTCACAGCTCTCACCCATCGCAATCACTCATCCCATTTCACTTCAGAAATAGGTTTCCATTTCTTCCAGGTTACCGGGACGATGGGTGCACCCTCCCAAACTGTTCTAAACGTCCCCCTGCTTGTTTATTTCCGACATCTCGGGCGCATCAACATTTCGCACGGATGGCAATGACTCTTCTCGGTCCATGGATTAGAGTCAACGCTTACGGTTGACTCCCGTAAATAAACGCCCGCGCCCTTTGGGACAGTTTTCGATTCCTGAAATCACAACATAAATCTCCCCGCCGCCCCGTGATGGTATGGGTTCGCAATTTGTTCTTACTCTGATGTGTCCGACCCCCACTACGAGTCGGAAGAATCGCATTTCTGTTAAATATGGCTGTGCGATTGGAATAGGCGGGGTTCCGAGTTTGGAAAAAGGAGCTGGGTGTCGTCGCTTCACTTCATTTCGTTCGGGGTGTTATGGAATTCTTTCCCCCCGCCCATTTTGTTTAAGGTTTAGTTTTTTAAGGATTGGATTTACGATTCGAAAAAAGGGTTCGGGGATTTATTTAGTGATAGCGTCGTTTTTGCCGGATGGTTTTGTTCCATGCGTCACTCGAATACTCTATTCTGAAAAGGGTGGGTTAAAATTATTCTTTCTTGTTTCCGATCAATACATACGTCCTCACGTTGGGTTGGCGTGGAAGTTTGGATCGTGGTGTGCCAGGTCAGGTGTTGACTCGTCATCTGACCGTGGTTCAAAATGACGTAGAGTTGTCCTCGGATCTTTCCCTTAGTGTATTGATCCCGGACCGTCGTCTATAGCCCGTTGGATTGCTCTAATACGACGTTAATTTAAAATTACCTTATTACTTTATCATTACACACATTTCTGGCCGCGGTAGCCCGTTGGTAGAGCAGCGTATTAACTACAGGAGGGTTGTGAGTTCAAAACTAGGCCCAAACAAAGGCCGTCGTGTATGTGGGAAGCTGGTGCATGTTCAATCTATCGTGGCCTTAAATGTCCTCAGTTTAGTGTGGCGTGGAGTGGAAGTTTGGAGAATGAAATGTCAGCTCAAATGTTGGATCTCGTCATCCGACCATGGTTTAAAAGGACGAGGTTGTCCCCAATAGATCGTTGCATTGAGACGTTTATTCAACTACCTACTAAAGAAAGCCATGGCATTAGATTCTGTCCATTTCGATTTCATCCCGCGTCTTTGTTCGTTGGCGATTCGGCACTTTTCTTACTTGAAACCCGTTTTGCCGATATTTTGTTTTCCACGCTCATTTCTATCATCTCGATTTCGTACTGCTTACTGTCAGACTGCGTAATAATATCATTTCAGTGGCGAACTTCCGTGTAGCTCAAACAATACTATGCAGTTACATAGCTCAAGCATATTTCTGTGCTCAGATGGCAAAATGTTACGTCACTTTTCCTAAAAAAATTGACCCATCTTGGAGTCTTTTTTGTTAATGTTAAAGAGGGTGGCAAAATGTCGCAAGTCTTCTTCTTTCAGTTTATGAGAAAACAAAGGTGGGAAAATTGTAATAAATAAAAAATCACAGAACCACAGGATGAATCTTAAAATGGCTGTCACGAAAAATTAGAAAAGTGACATAATATTTTTTTTGCCATCTGAGCACAGATTTCAACTCAGCGTCGCATTAGTCCAAACGAATCCCGCAAAAGTCCAATTTATGGATACATATGCTGTTGCAATTCGACAAATAACGTAGGTTTCTGTGACGCGCACGTTTGCGAAATATATTATAGATGCCATCGGCGAATCTAGATATAGAGCACGAATTTTAAAAAAATCACTTCGTTTACACAGTAGTAATACCCTGGGGTTGAGCAGAATTGTTTATACAAATTACGTTTGTATGCTCTGCTCTAGAGCACACCGCGTTTAATGCTATCTGTATTAATTCGTCTTTTTCAAAGACGTCCCTCAGGCAAGCAACTGCTGAAATCCAAATGAATTAATTCCACCGGGGTCAGAATTAATTTCACATGCGTAAATAATACAGGAATTCTTAAAACTCTTAATGGATAATGACTAAAACAAACATTTCTTTCGGCGTGTCTTTGTTTGCTAGGGTGGAGTATATGTATATTAAAGTGGTTCGCTTCCCCTTTCATCAAATATGAATGCTTTTAATCATCTCGTGGATTCATTTCCCTCCGGTAGATGTATTTCAATTTGACATTAGCGGAAGGGTAATTTGATAATTTTTAATTAACGTTGTACTATAGCAACACAACGGGTTATTGACGACGGTCCGGGATCAATCCCCTAAAGGAAAGATCAGACGACGAGGCAACACCTGAGCTGGCACCCCACTCTCCAAACTTCCACACCCACCCAACGTGAAGACTTTCGCCCACGACAGATTTAAGGTGCGCGAAACGTCTCTTACCATACGCTTACAAACATCCATGCGTTGACCCCAGATTGGAACCAGGTACCTACCGATCTAGAGGCTAACACCTCAGACCGGTTGGTCGGCTTAGCGGAAGGGACATGCATGTTAGCAACCGAAGTGTTGCGAGTTCGACACTCGCAACAATCTTTAGCCATCAAAATTGGCAGACAGGTAGTCCTAAAAGTGTCCTCGAAGCCCCCATTTTAAAATCTGAAGTTTGTTTTTCTGCAACCAATGCACATGGACAAGGAAACACGTTGTACTGGGTTTGTGTATGAATTAACACTGCGAAATGTCTCCGTCATATTTTAACTCTCGTGGTTTCATTTGAAACCCGAGCAATGCCGGTTTATTCAGCTAGTTTTATATTGGGAAAGTGTATAGAGGAAATATAGGGATATTGATAAACATGGTGTACATTATGTGTATTGTATTTTGTAATGTATGGAGCGCGTCGTATTTGATAGCACTTATTTTCATGGCTTCTAAATAACTGATGATTATATGAATTGCCCTCACTGCATTGAATATGTGTCCTTTTCACACTTAATACACAGACTCCTTCCTGGACGTAACGCGAATCAATACAGCTGCACCCTCCATACGGCCGACTGTTTCTCTGTCTCGCTGTAATATGCTGTTATAAATTTGTCTCATTAAAGACCATTCACCCGTTATCCGAAATGTAATTAATTAATATCCATTGAGAGACACACTCCTTTGAATATTTGACCACCTCTCGCACCACTTGTACGATGGGCCACCGCTTATTCATCGTGCCCGACGAAGAGTGACGATTATGGCGACTTATTATCTGGCACTTTGTGAGAGGCCGTCGAGCTTGTAATTTTCGATTATTGCGCATTATGCCGCCTGTGGAAGGGAGGATTAATGGAATGTGAAGCCTGGGACAGTGCGCGAAACAATTAGTTTCGTCGCCTTGGTGGGACTTAGTGCTCTGAAGGACCGGGCGGGTTTCGAAAGGTGTGCTGAGATTGTGTGAGTTTGGCACGTGGTTTCGCGTGGGTGTGTCGTTACTGTGGCATTAGGTAGATTTGAAACGAGGTTTGTGCGAAGTATTTAAAATGGATATGGGAATTATTTAAATTGATGTGTTTGATCAACGGCAGAGAGGTTATTGCGACTCTTTGGGGAATACTTGAATTGAGGTTGCACTGGATCAAAGCATTGGCGACGATCCGGGTTCCATCCCTCTAGATCGGAAGGTTCCTGGTTGGAATCCGGATTAGTCCATATATGTTTGTAAGCGTATGGTGTGGAGGCGGCTGGGGCACCTTAAATCTGTCGAAAGTCCTCACGTTGGGTTGGTGTGGAAGTTTGGAGAATGGGGTGCTAGCTCAGGTGTTGCCTCGTCATCTGTCAGTGGTTCAAAATTATGCGGTGTTGTCCTCGGATCTTTCCCTTGGGGGATTGATGTCGGACCATCGTCAATAGCCCGTTGTGTTGCTCTGGTACGATGTTAATTAAAATTACCTTACCGGGATCCTCCCGAAGGGAAAGATTCTCTACAAACTTCCACACCACGCCAACGTGAGCATATATTTGAGGCCACTACAGATTTAATGTGTACCAGCCCCCACGTACAAGATGGTCCACTACTCCTAGCCTATGTTTTAAAGGCATGATTCAAAACGGAAGATTTTGATTTTACATTTTTTTTGCGTGAAATTATTCGCTCTACTCTACACGCAGTGGAATTCACTTTAAGCCTTATGCCTCATTTAGTTAAATAAGCCGCACATTGGTCCAACGTCAGTCCTGCGACGCTGAACTGGCGGTAATGCGCATGCGTACCGACATGTTTTCTGCACAGAAACGGCGTGTCGCGTGTTACTGCGGTGTGTGGCCCAGCTTAGGTCCCGGTTACCGAGCCTAGGTGTAGCAAAAAGTTGATTGTAGTGTCGAACCCAATTAATTCGCCCTAGTGTAGCGAAACATGGTAGCGATAAATGAGCCTAACCTGTTTAAAGTAATCAAAGCTGTTTTCAATATGTCCCGAAGGGGCCGCGATAATCCGGTTGGAAGATTAACAGACTAGCTATTGGAGGGTTGCGAGTTCGAATCCAACCCAAGACCGTCGTGTACAAAAGCGACTGGCGCACGTTAAATCTGGCTTGGCATCCAACGTCCTCACGCTGGCGTGGTGTCGTAAGTTTTAAGAGGTGGAGTGCCAGCTGAGATGCGACCTCGTCATCTGACCGTGGTTCAAAACTACCTGGTGCCTGTCCTCTTATCTCTCACGTTGTGGTTTAACCCAGACCGTCGTCAATACCCGTTGCGTTGCTCCAGTACGACGTTAATGAAATATACCTACCCAAATATCCGATATTATTTCAAGGAAATAAGTCATCGGAGTCTTCCACGAAATGCCCCATTCGGTCCAGAAAAGGTTGTTGCGAAGGCAGCGAATAAATCCTTCGTTGTCCAACTTCATCTTCCCTATAAGATCCCGAATTAGGTCCATTACTTATCCCTAAGAGGGAATTACTTGTGGATGGTTCCCGAACGTCGCTGGAGTGGAGAACTCGATCAATTTCTTAACGAGGTTCCCTGGATTGCTTGAGGATGCCCCGATGCAGTAAGTGAATGGGAGATTGATTTTACTGTATGGTGTCCTATCTAACGAATGAAAAAGAAGTGAAGCAAACATCTTATTTGTTGGGCCGGACGCAGAGCTAGTGGTCTGGGGCACTCCGGGATTGAAAGTTGGGGATTTTTTATTGAGTGGTGCAATTTCTTTCCACCCATGCAATGTTCTGTAACTTTACCTGTTTGTATTTCTATCTCCTGTATCGCTATAACTTCCATTGTTGTCCATTGCTTGATGTTGAATGTCTTGCGGTTGGCCAAATATGACCACTAAAGTAATAAAAATTATCTATTTATAAAAAATGGGGTAATGAGTTTTTCCTTTTTCTAAAAGACGACTGTTTTCCACCTTGGGCGACTATTTTCTTCAAAAACAGACCCAAAAGTGACGACATTTTAAACTTTTAGACGACTATTTAAATTTTTGTTTTAACTCCATTTTTAAATAACTGGTAAAAAAAATGCTTAATTTATCTTAAATTAACCAAAAACCATCAACATAATTAACCATCAACTTAAATAAAACCAAATATATATAAGTTAACAGCATTCTAGTCTTTGTTTTACTTGTAATTTTTATTCGTAGTGCAGAAAAATATTTATAATTGTTTACTATTGTAACGGTTGCTTTCTCAAGTTAATGATCTAAAGAAAGGTATAAAAAAAAGAAACAAGTTCAATTTTATTGAAGGTAGCCATGATTGGCATAGAAATCAAAGTTCTGTTTGCTTATCAATTATAAACTCATACTTAGCGTTGTCTGGCTATTTTTCAAAATTTTCTGTGCTGCATATCTTTGTACTATCTGAGTCAGCATATGAGGATAACGGACTAATAAATTTGTTAGATAAGCAACTAAATTATCGCATGACTCTACTCGCGAAATAAGAAACAAGCTTTATTTTTTGGGCCCGAAGATCGGATACCTTGTGATCCAACCTCGAATAATTTTTTATTTTTTCCCTACATACTTTTTATCATGAATGCATTCACACATTGTTATACAAAATATTTTGATATCTCCATCCCCCTATGGGTTCGAATCCCGTGAGGTGCAATCCTCCCTGTGTGCCTTTCTTCTGTGACTTTCATTGTGTGTGTCTGTTACTTGATATTCCGTGTCTTGTGTCTGGCACAGCATGGCTAAATATATCCCTAGCGCCATAAAACCCCAAAACCAAGCAACCCCCCTCCCTATGTGGGGAAGGGTTGGTGGATATGACCACCCTACCACCCTTCACTGCATTTTCCTGCTCTACGGGGCCATTGGTTATAACGACAGAAATCCGACTTACACGCGTGCATCCTCAACCGATAATAGACCCTTGGAGGGGAAGCGTTGGTGGAAAGAGAACTTGTAAGGCGCATTCGAAAGTCGTGAAAGATGGTCTCCTTTTATAGCTCTTTCCAGCCGGGGTCGTTACGCGCCACCAGCTGTGTCATCTCCATCGCGTCGTCTAACGAGAAGTGCCATCACCACTCACTGTGGAATAACATCTGGCCGTGTTTACCTTTCTGGAGGGGGTGGCGACTTTTTTTTTTGGGATTCCACCTTCCTCTTGTCGCGGAGATTTAGAGTTCGCAAACTTTGGGTCGTTTTGAAGGATCCGTCATTTTTTTTTCTTCGTTGCGCTTCTGAGATGTTGCTGGGTCTTTTTCTTTCTGTTATGTGTTATGGTTTAGTTGGAGTAAGGCCGTCCCCAACTAGCACCCCGGAAGGAAACATAATTAACACTCCGTTTGTCAAACTTATTCTGTCCGGGGCACTGACTTTTTTTCCTCTCGGTGTTTTCGATTTTACGCTGTGGAAAGAATAGCTTAAAATGCATGTATACATTTGAATAACACATTTTATTGTTAATGTCCTAAAATATACTACAGTAAAACGCCCCGATTTAACGTAACGATTACGATTATTTAACGATTTCCCGCATATAACGTCATTTTTCATGGGTCCCAAATAATTTCGAAAACTTTCAATGTTAGAAAATCCCGTATTTGACGTTATCACTTTCAAATATTTCCTGCATTTAATGTTTTTTCAGCGGGGAGAATTCAAAGCGATTTTCTTCAGTCAGATTCTGGCAGGCCAGCATGGGGTTGGCCGTGACAGTTCTTTTCGTGTCTTTACTGATGCTGACTGATTTTCGAACACCACCTGACTGTTCCAAAAATAAAATCCAAGGCGGAAGCAAAGGTGCCTAACCGTCTAGGAGTCTAGTACAGTTTCCCTGAACAATACTAACTCGATGCTGGTACAAGTTAAATCTGTCGTGTCCTTCAAAAGTCCTCGCTTTGGCGTGATGTGGAAGTTTGCAGAGGCCAGTTCGGATGTTGAGTATAGATGTGAGATGCCTACATTCAAAGAGACAATTGGTTCTGGGTTCGAATCCTGGTTTGGTCATAGATTTTGTTTTATTCGTAATACATTTACGCCTAGGTCTAAATTTCCCTCCAAGAGGCACACAACTGCAGCAATACTAAAATAACTTCTCACTTACCCTGTAATTGTTTGAAGGAAAATGATGAAACCAGTAACCATTTAGCTAGTCTGTTCTTGAGAGATATAAAATCATTCATATTGGTTTATAAATTAAAAAACTTTTCTGACTCTCGTTTTAGCCTTGATTCAATGATTGAGTTTAAAGTAATTTGAGTCATAAATATTCATAATTGGTTTCGGTCTGTTTAGTCATCTTGTAGTAATCATAATTTATTTCGAATTAGGCAGTAACCTTAGCGATCGATTTTATATTCTGTCAACAATATAGAACGTTTAAAAAGTATAATGTTTCTTTAGTCAGCATTTAATAAAAATCACTTCAACAGTTTAATTTGAGAATAAGACACTTTCTTACCACTAACTTGACCACCGAAGCTCATTGGACTTGCCCACTGTATTAGCAGCCTGCGAGCTGCAATTAGCACTGGTACGATTACTGTTATTCCTCGTGGTATATTGTGCAATTAAAACTTTCTTTGTGTGTTCAGGGCCATTTACTTGTTGGGAAAAACGGTTTGTCGCAGGTTGGCCCTATCTGGGCTTAGCACCATAAAACCCAACCAACCAATACGAGGTCTGTCTGAAAAGTATCCGACCTTTGGCAGGGGAAAATATATTTCTTGCATGACGGGATTGGGACCCTAATCTCCTTCAAAGTAGGCCCCTTGCGAAGTTGCCCCTCCACACACTTAGTCCACCGCTCCTTCCACTGCTGAAAACACTTCTGCAAGGCTTCTTTGGAATGGTGTTCAACTCCGTAGTCGCGTTCTGCATTGTCTTTTTACTCTCAAAACGGGATCCTTTCAATGGCGTCTTCAATTTCGGAAACAGCCAGAAGTCGCTGGGAGCCATGTCTGGAGAGTAGGGAGGTTGGCGAACGAATGGAATTCCATGTTTCGCCAAGAAAGTATGAATCAGGTGCGATGAATGAGATGGAGCAGTGTCATGATGCAACTGACAGGTTTTCGCTGTCCAGAGGTTTCCTCTTTTGCACCGAACTGCATCACGGAACCGGTGGATAACTTCTTGATAGTACTCTTTAGTCACTGTTTGTCCTTCCGGTGCGTATTCGTGATGCAAAATTCCACTGATTTCAAAGAACGCAGTTAGCATCACCTCGATTTTGCTTCGCACTATCACGATTTTTTCGTCCTTAGGGACCCGGGTTGCTTCTATTGCGACGATTGTGCTTTTGTTTCCAAGAATGCTGTTACAGAATCACCAAGCTTTTGACGAAAGTTGATGCAGTACCTTTGCTCAACTCTTTCAGTCATCTTGAGAGAAAATCCGACGAACACTTATAACTGCACCTCACTCGGCGGTTAGCAGGCAACGACTGGAACGCGAAAAAAAAAAAGTTCAAGCATGCGCATTCAGTTGTCTCCTTCCACTGTGCACAGTGGCACAGCCTTAGCGTCACTACTGTGCGCGTGAAAATTCAAGGTCGGATAGTTTTTAGACAGCCCTCGTATATAACCCCTAGCTTTAATCATGGGTACTATACCGCTGGTTGTACCGCCCTAAACGCGGCTTCTATGATCAAGCAGACACAAAGCAGATGTATTCCAGAATTCCCTAATTGGAGATAATGAAACTCCTTTCAAGTGATCAACTGTCCATAACTAACCCTAGAAGTACTATTACAGCACTCCATTTGACATTACCAGTCATAAAGTTCTGGGCACTTGAAACAAACCCTCTTCATCTGACGTTACACTGACATTACGATCTCACCAATCTCAAGCCCCTTGAGAACACTCAAAATTCCATCGACATCTGGTTTTTCAGTTCAAAGGCGATCTGCTAGACGTTAGAATTTTCCACAGAGACCACTGAGACCTGAGAGCGAGAACAAGCTCGCTTACTTGCCGTACCCTTCTTGTCCCCAAAACATCTGTAATTTTGCTGTAAATATCTGATAAGCTGTAGGATGTTAGAATAAATGTTGTAGTGGTGAAACCCAAAGATCTTATTCCTCTACGCTACCATTTCACTTCTGTCACACACCCTTTCATCCGGAACAGTACTGTGCTTGTACATCTGTGTAATCACATGTTCGACTATTATATCCTGTTTTATATAACCCTGTTTCATGATATCCATTTGAAATAGGTTGTCATTAAAATTACATAAAATAAGAAAAAAAATTTCAATAGTTTAATATTAGTCACTTCAAAAAGGTTTTTTGTATTATATGGGGAAAATATGTTTAACATGATTGCAATTTCCAAGGAAAATTTCTACATTTCTTTTGTTTAAAAATAAATATCCTTCAAACATTTACTGTTTTTTCTTGACAAATCGACTTCTCCAAAATTTCGACCTCCCCTTATCACTTATTCATTGCTTTTTTCCCTGTCCATTACCTCCCTTCATTCACTCACTGGCAAAGACAGTTACAGAACTTTTAATTACGTTCTTCACTTATTGTTCCACGGTACCCCCTTTCATTCTTTGTCCTGTTCGCGCTACTCTTCTCTTTGTGTTCGATAATATCATGTTTTAACGCAGAGAAAAAGTTCCAGGACTCCCAAAGAAAATCGAAACAAACAAAACAAAAAATTTATCGCCTCCTAATGTGAAATCGATACGAATTAGGGCAATTGAAGATGGGGGCTGGAAATATAGCAGCGGTTACTGCGCTGCGAAAGATTGTTGGGTAAAAGGTTTAAGCTGCTAATTCTTTCTTACTGTCCTGTCCATACCAGGAGGGAAATTCTTTGTTCCTGTTAATAGTTTTGGTTCCTGATGAGTTGTAGCGAGTATATATTTTTTTGGATTAAAGTTACTTTTCATTTTTTCACGCTGCTTTTCTTTCCCTGTTTGGTTTTCTTTTGTGAAAATGGTGTAGAATTTTATAGAACTTTTAAAGTCCTCTAAAAAGCATGATGGTTGAAAACAAAAGTTAGAAAGGGCACTTTCGTTGCATCTACTTTTTCCGTTCACCGCTGATGCACGGTAATGTTGCTTTCCGGCGCTGAACCTTTGTATGCGGAGAAAAAAAACTTGAGAGGGAACTTCGCTGTTTCCGCAGCAAAACTAAACTAGCATTTTAAGACCCGCTGTGGAAGTTTTTGCATTTCGAAGAGAAAGAGAATCAACTATTCTGTTATTCGACTAAACCTGTTGGAAGTAGGTTTATATTTTGGTTAGAATTTACTCTTTCAGAGTAAGTAATGTGGGACATCTGAAATGGAAGCCTAATGGCACCGATCTGTAATTAAGGCTATCGCAGTAAGATTGAACCAACTCATCTAATGAAGATAAATGCGATTTTCTTGGTACCATTTATACATATTTTTTTATTTATCCATAACTAGCCCGGCGTTGCCCGTGCTTCACAAATCAACACCACAGGCAACGCCGTGATGTAAGTTATTAATATGGGGTAAAATTTTCTGCAGATTTCAAATCCGTTGAAATTTTCAATCTATCTTTAGCGATTCCGATTTTGCGAAAAAGACTTTCCAATCCCAGTCAAAATGAATTACACATTTTTTGCTCTCATTCCCTGAAATAGAATAGGCGATGAAATGTAATCTTTTTTTTTACGCGAAGGGCAGAATATGCAGTCTGTTTCACGTGACGTCACAATCTCTTGCGAAAATATAAAAGATATATTCAATTTAAAAATTATTTATTTAAAGGGGAAAAAAAGTGTGTCAGAAAATAATTTGTTCGGTATTATTAATCATATTTTTAGGTATCATTCTAAAGTGAAATTTCGGCAGATTTCAAATCCGTTGCCATTTTTACTCTATCTTTAACGGTCTAGGTGACAGAAAAAAGAACTGTGACTCCAGTCAAAAGATTTTCGTCTGACTGGAATATCATTCCTCCGCGTAAAATCAAAGCGGAAACGAAAAAAAAATAATTTTCTGAGCGTTCTCCGTGATGAAAAATTTGGCATGGTTCCAAGGTTGACGGCAAGGTCACGTGGGTAGAAAAAGTCAAGATTGGGGTGTTTCTTCTTTCGCGGAAGAAAAGGTGTTGAAAAACCGATGGAGAATAAAACTATTACCTTCATTTAAAAGTGTTCTAGATTGAATTTTAAAATTCGCCGCGACCCAAAAAGTGCACAAAATTTGGACTACCTGTGTGCCAAATCTCATTGCTGTAAGTGCCATAGAATCGTCAGGATTTTGCAGCCCCAAACAAACAGACAAACAAACACTTCCTTTTATAATAGTAGAGATATGATTTGAGATTCTAAAAATTGGTTTTTCAATGATCAACAACAAGTTATTTTGTAATTTTAGAAGACTTGAACCTATACATAAAAAAATAATTATAAAAAGTCTAAAAGGTATTACAAATTTTTTTTTTTCGTTTTTTTTGTTAGTTATGCCACTTATGCTCTGATAGCCTTAATTGTATAGTAGTTGTAGCGTTTGTATGCCACCCAGTATGTCCCAGGTTCGATTCCCGGTGTATAAACATACTAGCAGACCAGCACGGCGTTGCCCGTGACAGTTCTTTTCGTGTCTGATACTGAAAACATTAAAAAGAAAAAACAATAATTATCAGAATGAGTCCCACCTCCACCCAACATACGGGCATGTCGCAAATTCGCATAAAATTAGGACTACCGGACTAATCTGCGGAAAATTATACGCCAGATCGATACCTCATATCGATCGGGTGTAAAATATTCCGCAGATTTCAAATCCGTTAAAATTTTTGCTCCATCTTTAACTATTGCGAAGATTGAAAATCTCAAATAGTCCTTTTTGAGTTCGTAATGAATATCTTCGTGTCAAATGTGGCCAAATTCGTATTGCAAAAATATAAAAGTTACAATTGTAAAATAATTTATTTAAAGAAATTCACACTGGTGTTGAATTTCTCGCAGATTTCAAATCCGCTGAAATTTTGACTCTATCCTTAACGATCGCGAAGATAGAAACTTGGACTAAGAATAAAAAATAAATAAACTTAAGTCAAAAATTGTTTTTGTTTTGTTTCGCTTTGCTGGAATCGTTTGTGCTTAGGAAATGAAAGGGGGAAAAATTTATATTCTGATCTCTTTACACGGTTGCAAAACAAATAATAAATAAATGCCAATAAGTTAATTAAAAAATGTTCTAGATGAAATTTTAAAATTCGGAGGTTTGGTTAGAGGGCAAGTTTTTTTTTTTTGCCTTAATTAATTTTTAAACACGGATTTTGTTTAAAGCATAGAAATTAATTCGTTTACAGAAGAGAGAAAATGAAACGGCGATTCCCGATTTTTTATGAGGGTGCAAGCTTATTTGCACAAAATTCCAAACTCATTTGCATTATTTTAATTCGAAAAACAAACTAAATGAATTACGAATTACCTAATTGAAAAAGACTTTAATTATTACTTTTAAAAGACAGCGGGGACTTGGTTAGGATCGATAAGGATTCAAAAGAAACGCATCTTTTTCGGTTTTTTATTTCCTCGGGTGATGAAAAAGACAGCATGCAAATTCACCGGGATTTATATTATCTCTCCCAACCAAAAGAGGTAATTACTTCCACATCCGAGTAATCCACCGACCGCTACTTGTACCCTGTCCAACCTCAGATCCCAAATAGATCAAGCTTACCGGGATTTTCTCGGCCCATATGCATCGCTGCGGTCTGAACGCCGAACAAATACATTTATCAGCCCATGGAAGAAACCAATTGCTATCGAGGGGGGGAGGGGAGGTAAGCAAATCCAATTCTGTCTGGGGGCTCCACTTGCATACCAAAGGAGGAAAGAAAGGAAGTTATCTCTCCCTTAGCGCTGCATCTTTGTCAGCTTCATCTTTAATCAGATCTCGCCGAATTGACCTTCACTGCGGCACACGAAACTTTTCCATCAAAAGGATGCGATAATGCGGTTTTTTCTGCAGAACAAAAAAAAAAGGACGTTAGATGCCAGGTGTAGATCACTTTTCCCTAATTACATCTCCGATCTGGTATTTCCCTCGCGCTGAAAAGAACTTCCACTTCGACTTTTTTTTTGTGGGAGGGGCTTTCTTTTTGTACGCCTTTTCTTGGATTTACGGGCAATCGATCGGTGTTGGTCTATTGCGTCTCTGGGTATAAAGGATGTTAAGGCCAGCTGATGAGATCTTGTGGGAGTTGCTGTTTTTGTAGGGTTGGGGTTGTTTACGACTCGGGGTGGGAGGGAATCCTCGGAAGCTCAGCATCCCCCGGGTAGAAAAAAATTGGAAACCTGCGACAGAAATAAAAATCGATGAAAACCTAAAGCAAATATAAGCTTTTTGTGCTTTAATCTGAATAAGACTAGCGAATCCTGTCTGAGTGTATTTCTCTCTTCTGTGTAATTAAAACTCTTCTTGTGTGTGCATGTTCATTAACTTGATGCTGTCGGTCTTGTTGAGCCAAAGATCCTCCAGCCATAAAACGCAACCAATTTGAATAAGACATTAGTTTCTGTTTCAACGATCGTGATACGGCCCGCGGGCCAGTATGCGGCCAGGTGACAACTGTTTTACGACCCTCTAAAATGTTTTCAAAAATACAAATAGATCACCTTTCTTCAAGAACATCGTGAAAGATTAAATGTGATTTTATCCTAATTAATGTGGGCTTTACGAGTTGGCATTGAGCCACCTGTTTTTGAGCGAGTCTATTCACTTTTTAGGGGCCAGGTTAATTGTAAGAAATGCCCTACCACAATTGGTGTTTTAAGCGATGATTCTGGTACCGAGTTTACCGTTCGTTGCCGGCAAAGGTAGCATGGAATGGAACTACCGATCGTCATACATGATGTTGCGTAAGGCAGCATTTTGTCAAGGTACCTACCCTTCTAGAAATGAACTTCTCCGTTGTCATCTGCCTTCTTACTAGAACTTGCATTATGGCAAAGCCATATTTGTAAGAAACATTTATTTTCGCAAGATGCAAGCCTCATGTATACCTATTTTTTTAGTATTAAAAAGGAATATGAAAAGGTTTCAGTCTTCTCGACATACGGTCTACGATTAAAGGAGCGAACATTCCAAGCATCGATGTATATTATTTCAAATATTGATATATGGTATCGATAACTTTGTGTCCAGTTGGAAAATGTGTGATTGATTTCATATTTAAGCGAAAATTATTTTCAGTGCTGCAATGTAGTATAAATTAAAATAATTGAATCTGTTTTTCCTCATTGTGATGTTTGAATACAATCGTCATTTATTTCTAGGATTTTTTATGTTGCCATTTCTGTAATGAGTGAGGAAAAACTTCGTGCACATTAAATTCCGAATTAAAATTTTTATTTATTATTTGACTAGAGTACAATCATTACGGGGGTGGCGCAGTATATATTTAAATGTTTTATTGGTCTGCCCTGTAAAATATGTTAAGTATTACCATTTTAAAGGATTTCCAGATTCAATTTTTTATTCATTTGCTCTTATTTATGTCGTATTCATCTTATTTCTATTTTACTCTTCCTTGCTTAATGAAGTTCAAATTTAAGCATTCTATTTTTCTTCAATAATTCAAATTTATGTAAATTCCTCATTATTTTTTTATTTTATTCTGTTTTTGTATTGCATTATTGTCACAAGAGTTTTCTAACATATTATATGAAAAGCATGTTATCTCCGCTCTAGTTTTGGACAAATTAAAATACGACGAACAAGTATAAAAAAAACCACCTGTCACGACGCTGATCCGTTATATAATTGAAATAAGAATTTATTTTTGTCTCGCTTCGTAAATGTCGTTCTTCTGCCTTCATATTTAGAATTAAAAATAAGTCTTTTTATCAGCTAAAAGGTTATCGATTGATGTTTCAGAACTCAACTCCCTCAAAGTTCGGAGACGCGTGAAAAAAAATCGTTTGCACCGCTTCATTAACAAATCGCGCTTAGACAGGCGTGGCTTTTACCGGGCTTGTTCTTTCAGACGAATATGGGGTATAAAAATGCTCAGAAAAAGAACTTCGATTTTCGCAATAACTGGAACGTTTTCGGAACAAAAGAAAATTCAGGCGCGCTGAGGCCGAATTTAAATTAATTCTCATTGCTTTCGGTGTCTTTTGATAGTTTAATTTTCCAGTCTTTTCCCATTGTGTGTTCATTTGCTCCGCCATTTTGCCGAGGGAACATCTTTTTTATTTTTAGTTTACCAGCTACCGAAAATTAATTTGGGTTTGTGAACAATTCCGGCTTTCTCCTTTCCTTGCCCTTTCTTCGGCGTCGTTTGAAAATTTTGAAAAATGAATCTTTTTAACTTTTCCGTTTTAGAATTCTATAATTTTAACCTTTTGTGTTTCTGAATTGGGTTTTATTATTTCTCCCCTTTCCGTTCCACGTTCTGCGGGCGATGACAGCTTTGACCATTAATTTTTATTCGGAAACGATTCTTTTTCGTTTGGTAAGATTCATAATGTCCAAAGAGAAAAATGGCGATGCGGGATTCTATTGAGTTTAATTATTCTGTTCATTAAATTAAAAATAGAATCTTTATATTTCCTAATACGGTTCTGTTCAGTTCCTGCCATATAAGAAACATTGATTCACGAATTAAAAAACTAGCTAATTTAATATAGCTTAACCGGGTTTTTATTTTCTTTGTAGCCGACGGTTATTTGGGTCGCAGACATGCGTCTCGGATTTTCTTTTCGCTTGAATTTAATAAGTTTTCTTCGGATGTTCCAATTTTTTGTTTTGTTCGTTTTCAATCATGATTCAAAGAATCGCATGCTAGGAATTGGGGTTTTAATGAAGTAAAAGGAATTAATTTGTAAACATCTCCCCTTTGGAAAAATTTATTGTTTAGTTTTATTATCTTTGAACTATTTGTTAGTTTGATATATTCTTGTTTCTGAAATTCGAAACAATTTATACACAATTGTGTCAAATGAGAGAAATGGGATAGGCGACTCGAAAATTTTCATTATTTATTACCAGTCCTTGCTGATTTTTTAAACTAAGATCGTTCGATCACTTACTGTGTGTTCAGTTTTATTTTTAACTCATTTTTATTCAACCATTTGCAATTCAACTGTTCATCTTACAACGACGAAGTCATCGCTTGTGGCGAGCGTTGTGTAGCTTCACGTCTGCCAGTCACCGTAGATCGAGGAGGATTGCATCGTTAGTCAGCCCAAAAGTGCCTTGTGGTTCATATTCGTTATACTGCTCTCTAAAAGGTTATTTTCTGTAAACCATGGCACAGGTTCAATTCCTTTTGGATTTTTATTTTCTGGGTCAGAAAGCTTTTTTGTGTATGTCCATTGTCTTGTGTTTGACGCAAAATTTATTGTTAATTTTTTTTGTTCGCAAAATTTATTTTTTGGTCAAATATGACCCTTGCGCCACAAAATACAAAATCTAACCAACACCTGTAAACCTAAATGCAGACGACTCCAGAATTTTTGTTGTAAATGTTGTTGTATTCTGTACAGTAAAACCGGAATAATCTTCGTTTTTCTGTGGTTTGCTCATAATGAAAGTTCCTCTCATACTTTTTGTAAGTGAAATACTCTTTTTTATTTCTAATGCCCGATCAGTGACCTCTTTGGTCTTCGGCACTACAAGGGCTATTTCTTAAGACATCCCATAAGTGAGTCGCCATTACTTCTAACAGGAACAATCACCAACATCCATGAAGGTTTTGGTTGGCGCAGTTTGTCCGCTTTTGAACCTTGCGCCATAAAACCCCAAAATCCAACCCAATCCTTGAAGGTTTTGGATCTTGCACCATAATACCAAAATTACCTATCCAATCATACGCTTACAAACCCTGGACCAATTGGGTTGTAGGCAAATCACTATGTTCGCTGTAACATTTATTTATATATATATATAGAAAAAGATGTGTATATATGTGTGTATATTTTCTACACAAATCTACACAACTATGCGTAGAATTTCTGGCTAAGTCAAGACGAAGTCCTGAAGCCTAATTACACGCTTTTCCGCAGATACTGTTGTGGGACAAGGTTTTAGGCTGCATGTAGTTCCTGATGCTATTACTCCCATGTCGTTTGCACTTAAAAAATGGGTTTAAAACCAGGCAGTAATTAATTACGCACCAAAGAATGTTGCAAGGTTTGGATTGCGATTGAAGCATTGCGTTAATGTTTTTTACTGGCGGTCGGCGTCACTTATCCGAGGTGCTGGCGTGTATAACGAGATACTTTAAAAAACGGTGCGCTTCTGGTAATTACCCTACATATTTCATGGGTGTTTTTTTCTTCCAAGCAAGTTCATGGATTTGATGAGCTAAAAATGTCTCGTCTCTTTCTGGCGCCGGTGAAAGTTTATTGACTAGAAATGGAAGAGAATTGCGTCATATTCCGTACTGACACTTGGCGTTTCCACGACGGCGTTTTCTTCTTGAAATATAAGCGACGTTAAGTATGAATTAAACAGTGGAAACTTGAGGTAGGCAGAATCGAGTACTTTCACTTATCGAATAAGTATTCGAATACATACTCGAAAAGATGAATAGACAGTAAAGAATTATCCATACCACTGCCATATTAAACTGTAAAAACCAGATGGGCAGAATCTCTCGAGGTCTAAAAAGAATCGAATTCTTGGTATTCGTGTGTTTTCACGTACCGAATAAGGATTCGATTACATAAACTCAAAACCAGAAAATGACAAAATCTCTGGAGTACTAAAAAGAATCGAATACTTGGTATTCGTGTACTTTCACATATCACGACCCGGGATTTTATACGTTTGGCCTGGGTGTTGAGTTCAGGTAAAGTTCAAAATGATGCAAGTTTCAACAAAACACCCACACCAAGGGTTTCAAGTCCTGCGGTCCCAATATTTTTATGGTTGGGGCCCAGACCCCCGAACTTAAGGGATAAATATTACAAATATACAGATCATGGGTAACCATGGGATCTCTTGACCTCATATATTAGAACGTGTCTTAGTCAGGTAGATAGGAATATGCAATCAACATTTGCATTGCACTAACACAATGGGCTACTGGCGACGAACTGTGATGAACCCCGAAGGGAAAAATCCGAGGATTACACCACGTAATTTTGAACCACTGATAGTCCGGTATCACGTCCTAGGGATAGCGATGTCCTAAGGCCCAAACACCTTTAACCGAAGTATTTTTATGGTTGATGTCTGCTCCCATCTACAGGAAAAGTAATTGGTATGTTTTCGATTTTTTACCGGTAATAATCTATATACAGACACAATCAGGGTTCAGAAAATACATGAAAGGAAATGAGGTTTTACTTGAAGGAATAAGTCTAAAAAATGTATAGATACATACACTAACCTACAGTAAAGGACAGGACGCTAGTGGATTGGCTTAAAATCCGACTACTTGTTTGGGGGTGTTTTTCGTGGTATGGCCTGCGACCTTTGCTTGTTCCTGGTCAATTGAACGCCGACGCCTACATGAACATTTTGGACAATCGGGTTCTTCCTACGCTCTAGCAATTTTATGGAATGGACGAATGTTACTTCCAGGAAGACAACGCTCCATGGTCATGTTGCAGCCTTTGTCAAATAGTGATATCGAGATATGGATGTAAAACTTTTCCCTGGCCTGCACAAAATCCGGACCTAAACCCCATAGAACATTTGTGGGACGAGTGAGAACGACGTTTACGGAGAAGGGAATCACGTCCGAAATCTACAGCTGAGCTGGCGACATTCTTGTAGCAGGAATGGACACAAATATCCATAGCTGTGTATCCAAACCTTGTTGAAAGTATGTCCAGAAGGGTTGCTGGCGTAATTGTAGCACGTGGGAACCATCCCGCTATTATACCTTACACCATCACATCTTGCTGTCCCATCCATTTCTGTAGGGTTATGTATATTTTACAAATATGAAGGTTATTCATTTCTGATATATGAAATTTTGATATCCCAGAGGGGGTGTTTGAATGAACGACCCACTAGAGCAACGCGACGGGTTATTAGCAATGGGGAAACTTCTGACAACACTACGTAATTTTAAACCGAAATCAGATAGCAACACCTGAGCATAAACACCACTTTCCTAATTTACACGCCATTGTAAGGACATTTGAGGTCATAACAGATTTAACGTGCCCTCACGTTCACTATGGTTGGATCGAGTTTCGAACTCGCAGCTCGTCGGTTGCTTATTCGCTAATTTTCCAACCGGGCTTCCGCGGCACGTTCTCTGAGAGGGGATATAAGAGATTTAGGGAAACGTGAACACTTTTGAAGCGATCTCCATTCGAGAGAGTTTTTTAAAACTCGGATTCATCGCGAAATTTCTTGATCTATATAATTTTCATTGCCAACCATTAAGACAAAATACAAAGTGCAAAGGCCCTTGCGCAATAAAACTCCCAAAATGATCCAATTTTAGTCTGGAAGACACCATTAATATTGGGGGTCTAATGTTCTCGTCGTTATTGCGTACTTCAAGACAAAACATTTTCAAGGATGGAATGAAAGGTCTTGTTTCAAAACTAGGGAATTATTAAAGTTTCTTCGAATGTTCCACCGTTCTATTAAGTGCGGAAAGTTAGCGGGCCAGATGCTAGTGATGGGATATACGGGTGCAAAAACCCATAGACTTTTGGAGAAATTCGAGAAATTTCTTCGTCGAAACGGAAATCTAAAAACCTGTAATTAAAATGCAAGCCCACTGTGCTGGTTTTGTATTCTTCTCCTACTTCCAGACCAATTCCGGTTCCGTTATGTCACAATAAACATCTAACTCGCTGCGTTTCTGAAAATTCCGCAATTTACTTAGAATTCACAGACGTTTTCGGAATCGTTTGCGCACTGCTTCCTTCACCCCCTTCCATTTGGAATGAAATATTGGAACACCGTTGCACCCACCGTTCGTTACAAACCGCCAAAGACCTTCATTAATTATGAATTCCTTTCCCTCTCTCGGAGCTTTCTGTTCTAGAAAATGGCGTCATTGTTGTGCGGGTTGGATTTTCATTTGTATTTAATGGCCTGCCGCCATTCGAACACATTTATTTGTTCTGGAAAATTCGGGAGCGGAGAAAAGACCCCCATTCACGGAAAATGCGAACGTTTTTAATGATGCCTCGCTCATTGCTATTGATTTAAGCGCCAACATCGCCCTCTGGGTTTGTTGTGTTATTCAGAAGAATAATTATCTGTTTCCAGCCGGAGCAGTGGGCCTGCAACTCAACTCTTTTCGAGTTTTAGTCCTCTGCCTATTGAATTCCCATCGTGCCTTTGTTTTCGCGCGAAGAGGATGGCTTTTGTGTTTTAGGAGCTCCTTTTTTATGGCTTGCCCATTATGTCTGACGCTGGCTTTCCCGTTGGGGTTTTCGGACGCAATTTTTTTCGGGTGGAATCGTTTGGTTCGGTTTTATGATTGGGAGTTTTGTTTGTCTTCTGGGTCGTTTGGTTTTTTCACTTTTTAGAGTTTGGCAGATTTTGTTAGGATTTTTATTTGTTTAGGTCATTCTCTCAAGTATGTTTTTAGGGATGTTGTGTGGTTATACAAAGAGTACTCCTTTTTCTGGTGTAAGAAAATTACATGGGTTTCGTATTTTATTATGAATTTGTTCGAGTGAATCAAAAGATTCCTCTTTATAAATTTGTTGTGAAAAGCAGTTATTTCGATAGCAGTCTGACTAGAAGTTAGCAATTATTGAAAATATTAAGTTCCCTAAAATGTTATTGAAATACCAGTGAAGTAATTTAAATCAAATTAAAATTAGAGAATTGAAATTTCTAAAAACAAATTAATACAAATACAATGTTGCAAGACAGATTTTTTATAAATAATTAATGGTCAGTTTAAACAGTTAACATTTGTAGAAACAACCTTTAAATAGAGTTGTTTACTGAGACAAAACTGTTATATAATAGCTGCAACATAATTACTATCGTAAATTAGCAATAACACTTTACAAAATAACACACTTTTATAAAATTAACAGTTTTGCCATTTTTATAAATTTGTAATTTTCTATTTTTCAGGTCATTTTAAGTTAAACTATTCGTCCTTACAAGATATGCTGATACAATTAAATTAGCTCACTCAGAGCAAATTATAAAAAAAAGTTCAAAGTGCAGGTTTTTTTTTTTTTTTTACTTGGTTGAAGTTAATCGAATTTACATAAAGCTCCGTTTTAGATTGTGCTACAGAGTAAAATAATATTTTATAGCACCATTTTATTACTCTGAGTTTTGTAAGCGACGTAGGTTGGATTGCTTCCACTTAGCTTGGATAAATTTTTGGAGCAGCTTGGCCAAATATGACCCTTTCTTGCGCCATAAAACCCAACCATTTATTTTATTGAATAACTATCTGAATAACCTGGCGTTGCTCGAGTTTCATAAAAGCCGCGACATTTCCCTGTGTTAACTCAAATACACAAACCCTGTAGAACGTGTTTCTTTGTCCACGTCCTTTTATTGCAGGAAAACCAACTTTAGTTTTAAAATTCGAGAGGCACTTTTAGGACTACCTGTATGCCAATTTTCACGGATACAGATTGGTCTGAAGACAAGAAAGAAATAGCCCATGTTTTCCTCAGTTTTATGAAGTATAAGTGTACTAAAGTTTGTGTGGATTGGTCAAACGGTGTACATTTTGTATAGAGAATGTACACACATGCAACCACATCCTTTTTATATATACCTTCTCGCCAACTCCCGGTGATTCCTACGCAAACCAACACTCCTTTCGCAAGCAATTTCCTTTTTCAACACGTCACAGCAAGTTTCACCCCAAGGCCAGTTAGAAGGATGTAACGTTTCCTCTCCGCGATACAAAATTTGTACCCTATCGCTAAATTATACTTTTAATTGCATCGAATTTATTTATTAACCAATTTCAAAAATAATTTGATCATAAAAAAGAGTACATTCTAAGGTTTCCTGTGATGTTTTCAAATTTAAAAACTAACAGTTATAAGCTATAGATATGACAATTTTAACAAAAAAATAACAAAAATGGTTCAAAAATGGTTTCCCCGAATTTGAAAAAAAATATTTCCATAAACTAAATTGAAATTAAAAAAAAAATGATAGAGAGATAGACAACACAGCTATATTAGACAACATGACGAATATGACGCTGATTTCCAATGCATGTCAGGTCCAGAGTTTGACAGTATTTAAATTTTTATTTTAGTTGTAAGTTTTGAAAAGTAGTATTGATTTACATTTGTTTCGAAAGTATTTTCGTTACGCTGGAAGATTCTTTTAATTCAATACAGCGGAGTGACTTGTAATAATTAGATGACTTTATACTGTATTTCTTTCTCTTGTCATTGACTTTCTAGACAGTATTTAAATTTTTATTTTAGTTGTAAGTTTTGAAAAGTAGTATTGATTTACATTTGTTTCGAAAGTATTTTCGTTACGCTGGAAGATTCTTTTAATTCAATACAGCGGAGTGACTTGTAATAATTAGATGACTTTATACTGTATTTCTTTCTCTTGTCATTGACTTTCTAATGATATAGCATACACGCAGGGTTGCCGCAGGTTTGTTTTCGATACCATCTTCTCTTTGTCGACGGGGAATATCTATTAAAGCAAAATCAACTCAAAAGCTATTCAAAATTTTGGCTTTTTTTTAAAACACTAAAGAACGGAAGAAAAATTTCCAAGGGACACCAGTTTGAAGTTTTATAATAGTAATGACATGATATAGTAACTATGAAAAGAGAAAAACCCATTGCAATCCGTATTTGTTACTTAGACGAAAAAACATTCTTTGATCCTAATTTCGAATTGCCCCCAAGCATATCAATTAGTCCAACATTAGACACTTTTTAATGAGTCTAACATTAGATTTCATGTTTTCATCCAACACCAGCTGATCGAGCTTCAAACCGAGCGATCGGGAGAAATGACTTAAACCTACGCGTATATTATCTGTCGATTTCATTAGAAGGTCGATGTTTGTTATCGCGTTGAGTAGTTCATATTTTGTTTTTTACAAATTAGAATCAGACTATTGTCTTCAATCAAATCTTTCAAAACTGGTACAATTCGAATTTAAGGGTTAGTTAATGTGGTTCAAGAATTACTCTATGTAACCGACTGTACTATGTATAGATTATACCCTATAATTTTTCATCCATGGAAGAGAATGACTGATTGTGTAAACGCCAATAATTGTGTTATTGAATCTACAACACGAGCTTTTGTGAATAATCTGTTGGCATTGCGGTAATATTGCGGCCCATATAAAAATGGTTTAGTATTTGGCAGTGAGTTTATTTCTGGATCACGTCCAGGTTTTAACAGAATGTGGGTCACGAATCGTCTTCTCTCGTTGGTTGTGTGCCAATCGTTATATAATGGCATTTAATATAAATGCTTCTTACAAATGCGTTTTAATTCTTTCTTCCTATGTCGTCTAATGGACTAAAAAACATTTCTACAAGTGCTAGTTTTTTATTTTCACTGTGAAATATGTGGTTGCAATTTCTTTTAGAACGCCCCTTTGACCTTGTTGTGTCATCACTGAGCGCACCCGCTTTGTTATGAAGGTTCGATTCCACCCCGAGTGTATTTGAATTTATTCATTTCTGTCATCGGTGCTTTGTGAATTTTATATCGTCAAAAATACATTGTGAATTTTATTTAGACTTAATACATTGGCTAGTTTCGTTTCAAAATTGTAAATAGCCGAATTTTATATCATTCTTTATCTTGTCTAGTTTCTTTATGGGCCACATAAAGCCCTTGCGCCATAAGACACAACCAACCTCACTGGGTGCATTTCATTCTTCTGAATCATGTCAGTAGGTGGAAAAGGCGGTTTCTGGAACTGTGGTGCCGAAAGTGACGTCACGTGGAGTTGAGGTGTTTCCTTCTGTTGCCGGAAGTAACGTCAAATATAGGAGGTTTAGATATTTATGCATGCTACCGCTCAACTCAACTTCCTGTTTGTGATGTCATTTTCGGTAGCCGGATGAAACAACTCAACTCCGTGCGACGTCACTTCCTGCACCGCAGTTCCAGAAACCGCCTTTTCCAACTACTCATGTCAGTGAAGCTCTCATTGTGTGTTTCGTCGTCTACTTGTTGTTTCGTGCAGCTTCGCCAAATATGGGCCTTTCGCACTAAAGCTTAAACAGGCCCTCAAAACTGAAATTATTCGAAGTTTCAGTTTCAGTAATGGTATAACTGAGGATGCCCCAGTACTGAATTTTCTGTTCTATGCTATGTTCTTGTGCACGTAGTGTTCGGCATGGGTAAAAAAATGTAGTACATTTTCCTGGCATTAGTGTGGGGTTGAGAATTTTTGTGTTACGGAAACGTATGCATTGAATACTCTGTACACGCCAATTAAAGGAACAGATGGACTTTTAAAATCACCAAACTCAATCGAAGAATCGATTTTTTAATTTTAATGGTAAATGTTGGTAACAAATTCTTTATGGCAAAAAATAATTTTCAAATTCGATCCTATTTGACGCATACAATGTCAAAGGGATAGTAGTTGGTACGTAGCTACAAAAACGCGTTTTTCTCCAATTCAAATTTATTCACATTTTTCTGGTTTCAAAATGATTATCCAGTCTTGATTGATTTGAAATATTTCTCGGATAATTCTTGAAATCTGTTATATAGATCAAAATGCAAATGAGAAATGCATAATTCTTCCAAATTTTGGTTTAAGATGTTGCTTAACCTATGCTTTTTTTGTGCAAAGTTTAAGGTGTTTTTGAATTAAAAATTATGTACATAGGTCATCAATTTTATATAAAAGTTTGACCACGCTTTATGTAATAACTCCTGAAAAACTTAATATTTTTTTACCTAACTCTACATGTAAACGCATAAGTAGAAAACAATCGGTGTAAATTTTACAGTTGGCTTCAAAAGCAAGTTTTTGTAAGTTCACTATTTCCTAATGTAAATCCAGTAAGCTTTGTAATAAATAGGTTTCTGTTCTTTGAAAAGTTTAAACTAAATTGTTATCACAGCATAGTGTAGACAATTTTATTAAAGACAACTGTTGTACGACATAACCTGAAATTAGTTTTAAAAGTATTTATTCCTCTTTTATAACTAAATCCTAATTCATTCGCATTTTTCTGTGTCCAATCATATTTTGTGAAGAAAATAAACCATCGCAGTCATGTGGGATACTGCTATGGTTGGTTAGACGATGAAATTTTGTCAAAAATTCTCTGATGAACCTTCAAAACTCACATTTTTGAAAAATCCAGAGCGATATAAAAACCAAAAAACGTCACCGCCTCAAACGATTTTGCAGAATATTAATGCTCATTAACATAGCGTGAGCCACCCCAACAATACCATCGATCTTCTTCCGGGACCCTTCCCGTTATTTGCACCTGCGTACTGGAACTCCGGTCCCATCATCAAGAAGACCCCCGAAACGCAAATGACTGATCGTTAGCGAAAGTGGTTGACACCCCACTCCCTCGAAAAATTCATTAAAATAACCATTTCGCTAACCCTGGCACCAGAAGACTAGGGAGCGTTCGCGAAACTCCACGAGGAACTCGAACTAGTAGCCAATAAGCGCTCTCGCCCAAAAAGGCTATTGATCGTCTGCGTTAACCGGTACGTAATTTGCTAATTAAAATCCAGCGCACGTGACACTCAACTCCACTCGGTGTTGATCTTCGAGGGAAAAATAATAATAAATGTAAAATAAAAATGTCGTTTGGCCTTCCGCCAATGGTTGGGTGTCAAATTCTCAACATTGTGTAAACGCTTGTCGATGAGGATTTTTTTAAAGTCTGGCTGCTGTTTTCGTCAAATTCCTCGACTGCTTTGTTCTGGACGTTTTAATTAGGGGGGTCGGGGGCATTCGCCCCGCTGGAACGTAATAAGAAACCTTTTTCCGCAAAAATCGAAAATGGCGCGGCGAAATTAATTGCTTTGATATCGGCTTCGTTTTTCGCGGTGTTATTTTGTCTTGAAGGTCGTTTGGCAAAGGAATGGGTAATTGGATATTTTAGAAACAAAGGTTGGAAAACTAATCAGTTGCCTTTTTTCCCCGACCGATGAAAATTAATCGACGAAAAACGACATTGTTTGCGGGATGAAACCGTTTGAGGTGCGATGTGTTGGGTTTGGCGCCAGATGGCGTTACCGGCAGTGACTTAAAAATAAAATCCTTAATAATAAATGTAACAATGGGAATTACCTGTTTGAACTGTTTTTTTACCCTGGCGGCCACTTGACGTTTGAAGGAATTGTTTTAAATTGCAGTCCGACATTATTCGATTTATAACTGTTAGCTGAGAGGTTAGTTCCCTGGTCCTTCATTATTATATGTTACAGTATAATACTATTGACGGGTTCAATATTTTATTTTCTAATGTAACGCTGAACCTAGTATTTATGTTTATAACATTACTATTTTTACCAATGCCCGGAGAGATGAACGTTATTCATCATGCACCTGTGCACTCACGGGTTAATCTATTGCGATCTTGTGAAATGTAGACTTTTAAATTGAAAAATAATCTTAAACCACGACAGAGTGGTAACAGAACCTGGAAAACCAGATAATTCTGGGGAACTTTTTAATTCTGGAAAAATCAGGGATATCTCAAGAAAAATTTCCAAATTTCACAAAATATCAGAGAAGTTTTGATTACTCAAACGGCCACTATTATCGTTTGTCCTATTTAGAGCTGCGCGATTACGAGTGCTTTTGAGAATCGAATAAATCGTATTCGTCGAAATTACAATTCGAATAAAGAACCCTCGCGTCGTAATTTTTGAAAACCGGCGCCGCCATTTTTTTTCTCTGCTGAAGAGTTTTTTTGCCGTGATGCTGGCGACACAACTTGTGGTATGCATTTTGAAATTTGTGTAACTAAAAAAAATGATGTTTTTTTGTGTGTATTAAATTAATATTTTTGCGTGCAGTTACATTTTTGAAGAACTTTTTATGTGTATTTGCATTTGATTTTGATGAATGAGTATGATAATGTAGGATCAGGTGTAAAAAGTTCATAATCAAAATATTTTGTACTTTTTCTCCAGTTTTTTCAATTGCTATCGTAAGAATTTCATTGCGGATTCTAATCCTTACAATAACAATTAAAATATCTGTAGAGAAAAAAATACTGAATAGTTGTGGAGAATTATCCTTTTATATACCCATCTGTAACCTAAATATTTAAAAATAGTGTTGCGTGGATACTGTATATCGATACCAATCACGGATCCTAACATTTCTTAAGGCAATTGTAAAATTAGGGAATTTTTTTGTTAGACCATCAGGGAAATATAAGGGAACTTTTTTTTTTCAAGCATTTTGTTGCCACTCTGCACGGTCACGTAGGAAGCACAAAGCGACACGCGCAGACCAATCAGCGTTTTCGCCTCTGCCGTCGGCACCTCCGATTGGTCTGCTCGTGCCGCTTTACACTTCTTCCCGTGTAACCATGGGTTAACCCTCTGTGTGTCGTGATATTTTACGAGTTCTAGAATTGCTTCTATTCTACAACACATAGTGACGAAAATCATCGCATTTATTGATTGATTGGCAATTTTTAGTTAACGTCCTACTAGAGCAACACATCGGGCTATTGACGACGGTCCGAGATCAATCCCTTAAGGGAAAGATCCGAGGACAACGCCTCGTAATTTTTGAACCACGGTCAGATGACGAGGCAACACCTGAGCTGGCACCCCACTTTCCAAACTTCCACACCAGCACAACGTGAGGACTTTCGGCCACAATAGATTTAGGGTGCACCAGCCGCCTTTACACCATGCACTTGTTGATGGGAAAAATCCTTGTATGAGTATTCATATTGATCAAGAAGCCTAATTGTTATTTTTCTTGAAAGGTGGGTTCCCTGTTACTATAACACAAACATTATTCTTTGTTTAAGCGAAGAACTTTTAGTAAAAACACAAACTAGACGGAAAACGGAGATTTTTCTTCCTTTAATCTGCCAACCTACCGTTCTAGTGGTTAAGGTGTTGGTCTCTGGATAGGTAGGTTCCTGGTTCGAATCCAGGGTCAAGGCATGGATGTAAATTGTGCTGTCTTTTGTTAGGGGCAATGATGGTCCTCCCACTGGGTGCTCCTTCACAAGTAGCCAATGATTAATGTGTTATGTAATGAATTAATGTTCATATGTGCCAGTCATTGGGTGAAAAAAAGAATTTCCGATAGTCTAATGCTCTTTCGTAACAAATATTTAGTTTATCGTAAGTTTGGCAGTTTGCTCTAATTAGTGACACCAATCAACTCATATTTCAATTTCTAATTTTTGTTTACGGCTTTTAACTTCTTGGCTTTTAGTATTCTTCTTTCGAAGAGGTCGTTCAATGAATAAAACTTTGTTCCCTCTTGAGTTGGATGTGAACTCGAAGTTCTGTCTTCTGTGGTTCGGGGAATTGGAGATGTGAAATTCTGACATCGGCAAAACAAAGAAATGCCAAAAATATTTGATAAAAAAATAAATCGCTCAAAGCTTACTTTTTTTTCGACTTCGTACAAACTAGTTTTCGAGAACCTTTGGTCTGTGGAAGATTTATGGTTTATTTTATATGTACACACATCGTAATACATTTTCCAGAGGAATTGCCCCCGCAAATCCATTAAAATACGCATTTAATTTTCCCTGAAAGTCACGAAACTTCTTCGGATGGTTACGGTGTAGTAATTTGTCTTGTTTCTTTCCCCGTTGGAAGCTTTTTCTTTTGTTTGCTCGATGTTTCGATTCCTTGTCTGGCTTTCCTTCTGGAACTTGAATTATTATGTGCACGGACTTTAACCATATCGATGGAATAATATATTTCGAAGGAAACACCAGACGATTCATGATAGGGAAGTTTTATATATTCCTTGAGTAATGGTTTTGTGAATTTTTATTACTCCATCTTTGAATAAAATCCCTTTGCACTCTTGAATGCATGTCAACGATGCAATATGCGTATATGTTTCTTCTTCTGCTGCTTAGTCTCAATTCCAGGGTATATTTGAGAACACTGCATTTGCTAGTTTTCTATCCAGTTTGAATATTTTTGAAACGTTGCGAGTTCGCACAGGAATGTCAGGGCTAACAGATGACTTTAGTTAACGGTTTTGAAACTTGGTAGGTAGGTACTTTTAACTAACATCGCACTGGTGTACCACAACGGGCTATTGGTGACGGTCTCGGATGAACCCCCAAAGAGAAAGATCCGAGGACAAAACGTAATTTCGATCAGCGGTTAAATGACGAGGTGACACGTGAGCCGACACCCTACTCTCCGAACTTCCACACTCCTCGCCAATGTGAGGACATTTGAGACGACGACAGCTTTAACGTGCTCCACCCCACCTTTGTACACGACAGTCTTGGGTTGGATTCGAACTCGCAAACCTCCGGTTGCTACTCCGATGCTCTTTCAACCGGGCAACCGCGACCTTATCGAACCTTGGAGACTAGGTATATCTTTTTAAGCAAACTCGCCAATGCTACTGCTGTTTACAAAATGTTGGTGACTTTTTAAAGAAACTAGGGGCTCCGCCCCCTGCTCGCCTACGCTTGCCAACCTGAATTTCAAGAAATTATTATCAGGAACCAAATTAAAATTTCTAAAAAAAATTGACGAGCAACAAAAATTTACGCGTAGAGGTATTAAAAAGAGGTAAGAAAAGTTGTGTTCAATTTTGACACTTAATAAACCTTAAACTAAAAACCGCATAGGAAATAAATTTTAAAAATTGTCCAGGGAACACGATGAAGAACAAACCATGTTAATTTCGGAATTTTCTAATCCGTACTTTCTCGGGAAACCGTTTAAGAATCGAGGTAAACAACCCAGTTTTCAATCCTACGGCGGTAACTTTTTTAATATAGAGAAAAGGCGAAGATCAACGAAATTCCCGTGCAGTTCGAAACAATAAATTCCAAATTGTTGTATGATAGTAGATTTTATCAGCCATTGAATTATATGCCAGAATGACGATTAACTACATTTTAAGGTACTGTATCGTGCAAGAGCATTTGGGTTGCTGAAATAAAATATTCCCAAACCGTTTGGTTTGTGTGTGTTTGTACTGAAAATCTCTCTCACGTGCCTTCTTATCGTTATTCTAGTCGGATAGTCTTTCACTTGAAGAGAGTGAGCACAAATGTAAATTAGGATCATAGGCAATGTGGTCCGAAACCATTTTCAGAGCATTCAAAATATCCCATTTCTAGGCTACCGAAAGGGTTGAGGCTTGACGACGGATGCGCGGCATCTGGCGTCAAGGTTGACAAACACCTCGCATCTGATCTAGTTATTCTAGTTTCACCTGTACTGTACAAGTGATTTCAACCTCCCCTCCTTCACTGCAACCTTCCACCGCCTCCAGGGAAGGGCAGCTGGCGAAGCGACGGGCACACTCAACCCCCATCTGGACTCAAAAACACCTCGGTTTCGTGGTGAACACCTGTTGCCTAACTATGTACCATACGGGAAGGTTTGATGAGATCAGTGGCCTAGGGCACCCCTGTCAAAAAAAAAGGGTTGTTTTTGTTGAGTGTTGTTAGTAGAGAATATGTTCAGGATATATTCTCCAAACATTTAAGTCTGGAGAATATTCGAGAATTGTTTAGTAACCTTATTAGACTAATTTCTAACCTCATTTTTGAGGGAAGGTGCAATTTGTTGATTGGAGAAAACAAGACGAAGCTTAATTATGTATCATTTGCAGTATATGTACTTATAAGCATTGTTTTTTATTTCGAAATTATTAATTGTTGGCTTCTTTTGAAGACCTTGATTTCGTCTTCAATTAACCAGATTATAACAAACCGAAACGTTTAAAAGGGCATTGTAGCTTTAAAAAAAAATCGATTTTTCGAAAATTTAGAGTCTTAGATGTTCTGATTCTGATCATTAAAAAATCTGCTTAAAAAGTATAATCGTTCAAGATTTTTTCTGACACCATTCAACTTCAATTAAATTCAGGTTTTTTTTTTTTATTATTATTAATATTATTATTTTTTTTTTTTTTTACCTTTTCTGCATTTGAATCGCTTTTTTTTTTTTTTTTGTCGGAATGAGAATTTCCAATACTGCGTTCATTAATTATTAAACTTACACATGAAATTTAAGAAAGTAAATTGTCATTAAATTTTGCACAAAGGAACTTTATTTAAAATTTTGATTGTAATTTGAAAGAAAGTGCTAAAAATTAACTGAGTGAAATATTAATTGATTATTTTATGTTTGTTACGTTGTATATTTCTCTCTTCATGTCAGTAAGCTTTCATTGTGTGTTTGTCCAACACTTGACGTTGTTTGTAATTGTGTTTGGCGCAGCTTGGCAAAATATTGCTTTTGCGCCATAATACTTAATCTAACTAGACAATTTTCATTCATTTCATAAAGGGCCATGATAGCCATGCTGCATTAGCACCCACTGGGTTTCCGAGTTCGAAACTCGATCCAATCAAAGTGTGGGCTAGTCTACGCAAAATCTGTCGCGGCCTAAAATGGCCTCACGTTGGCGTAGTATAGAAGTTTAGAGAGTAGGATACCAGGCTCAACTGTTGACCTCGTCATCTGAGCATGGTTTAAAATTATGAGGAGTTGTCCTCATATCTTTGACTTCGGGATTAACCCCCCACTGTCGTTGTTTTGCTCCTGTGCAACGTTAATTGAACTAACTGCCATCATTTCTTACAGCTTGCTTCACCCAACTCGCACATTAAAACAGTGCCAAAAAGAACCGCTTTAGAGCAGCACTTGAAATTATTTCAACATCCAATTTAACCAAATGAAAAAGTATCGCTGAATGTCCCAATCTAATTGATAAGAACCCCATTAACAACCACCACGAGCATTCGAATTCCTCTTAACAGCAACCACCACACCAAGGCATACCTCTATATAAACAACCAAAGAGGAATAAAACGAAACGAATTAAAACGAAGATTTTTCATTTCTCCCCCCCCCATCATTAAAACGAGCCGAAGCGCTTTGTGCAACGAAGGAAAACGCATTTCGTTCATTTTCTTCGAAAAACAAATCAATTTTCGCTCCTCCGCGTTGGCAACAGTCGGAATCGAAAACGGTCATCAAGAGCTCGTCCCAAAAGGAAACATCGTTAGAACAAAGCGACTCGTAAATCCTTTGTCTCCCCAACTAGGAAAATCGGAATCGCCGTTCGGCAAATGAGGAAAGTGAGTGTGATATGGAGTTCCCGAGTATCGGTGTGAGCTACAGTCACAACAGGACGGCGAGGTCAAACAGGTTCGATTTCGGATGAATCGCACGTCCGCAAGGTCGAGCGGGCCTTTAATGGGAGAGACAGCTGCAATCCTGCAGCTGGAGGCTGTTGCAACCATCTGGCTTGCCTTTCCTTAGGAAGGTGCTTCCTTGTTCGGATACGGTGTCTGGGATGTCAAAACAGGAATGACAACCGTGAGTGAGCATGTCTTAAAGGCGATATTATTAAATTATAAGAATTTTAGAAACGCCCTCTGTAAGGTCTCGGAACAGACAAGGAATGTTGGCAAGAAAGGACCATTTGAACCCGGGTGGACATAGGTGGAGATATCAGAGTAAATGATCATTCAGACCATAGTTTTCCAAGCATTTTCGACGACCAACCGGTTACGGTGTTAGCCTCTAGATCGGAAGGTTCCTGGTTCGAATCCGGGTCAGTGCATGGATATCTGTAAGCATATGGCATAGAAGCGGCTGGTGCACCTTAAATCTGTCGTGGCCGAAAGTCCTCGCGTTGCATGGGTGTGGAGGTTTGGAGAGTGGGGTGCCAGCTCAGGTGTTGCCTCGTCATATGACCGTGGTTCAAAATGACGTGTTGCTGTCCTTTGGATATTTCCTTAAGGGAATGATCCCGGACTCTCGTCAATAACCCGTTGTGCCGCTCTAGTGCGACGTTAATTAAAATTACCTTACCTTACCCAAGCAATTTCGGTGCCGTGGTAGCCCGGTTGGAGGAATAACGGACTAGCAACCGGAGGATTGCGAGTTCGAATCCAACCAAAGATCGTCGTGCACAAAGGGGGATGGTGCACATTCAAACTGTCGTGGCCTCAAATGTCCTCAATGTTGGTTTGGTTGTTGACGTTTGGAAAAGTGGAGCCAGCTCAGGTAGGATCACGTCTGACCATGGTTCTAAAGTTGTCCTCGGATCTTTCCCTTGGTGGAGCTGATCCTGAACCGTAGCCAATAGCACGTTTCTCCAGTACGACGTTAATTAAAATATATTATTGGTAACTAACTCCATTCTTGGCTTTCCGTTGTGTTTCGTGCCGACCAACCGGTATAGTGGTTAAGGTGTTAGCCTCTAGATCGAAAGGTTTCTGGTTCGAATCCGGGTTCGGGCATGGATGTTTGTAAGCGTATGGTGTAGAGGCGGCTGGTGCACCTTCAATCTGTCGTGGTCGAAAGTCCTCACGTTGAGTAGGTGTGGAAGTTTGGAGAGTGGGGTGCCAGCTCAGGTGTTGTTTCGTCATCTGACCGTGGTTCAAAATGACGAGGTGTTGTCCTCGGATCTTTCCCTTAAGGGATTGATCCCGGACCGTCGTCAATAGCCCGTTGTGTTGCTCTAGTACGACGTTAACTAAAATTACCATTACCGTTGTGTTTCATAAACTTATATCTCGGAAATTTTTGACGTTGTCACTTGTTAGCCGACGTTATGTTCCAAGATTGCGTTCAAATCTTATATTTTATTTCAGAACCGTGTTTAAACTGATGGTTATTTTAATACTTCCCATTTCTTTAGATAATCCCCCCATTCGCTTGTTTATGGTCATAATTCAAGCTTAAACAATTCCTTTTATCGCCCCCCATATCTGCACTATGCAATTCAGTGTCCGTAGTAGTATATTTCAATTTCATTGCCCGTTACATAAACAAATAAAAGCGATAAAATCATTTCCCCCTTTCCATTTAAGAAGTTCGATGGGGCTGTGTATTGTTTGTTCATGATGCCATTTCGATTCATGTTCCAAATAATTCAAATCCTCAGTTAGGCAATTAAAATAAAAGAGAAACGCATTCCTTTTTGTATCTGAGAACATACCCATTTATTTTAATGTGCCTACCAGAATTTCAAACACGCTTTTTGCACCTCGCTGCATTGAATTTTAAATACGGCATTAAGGCGCGTATTCGCCCCACAATGCCGAATTTCTTTGCGTTCCTAAACTCCTTCCAAAAACTAATGCAAAAATCAATTTGATTACTGCCCTTTTCCCCTCTGCGTCCGCTTATTTATTTGTTTCCCATCCTATATTCTATTTGTTTCGCGGTAACAATACAATTGCCACCAGATTCCGTTAAAGCATAAGGCCGCAGTTACAGTTACGGCTAAAGCACGGGGATTTTTCGAAAGCAATTTCCGCCAGCTGCGGTTTTTTTTTTCTTTCGTCCCTTCTCCTGTTTTGTTTTTCTTTACTGTCCTCCCGAATTTTTTCTTTTCGTAAGGGGGAGTCTTCGAGAAGAATCGTTCTTCTTTTCCTCATGTTCACTGCAGTTTTCAAATTCTTACATTTGAGGTATTGTAACGTGTCGAGTGGTTTCCAAAGAACAATGAAGGTAATTAGTGATTAATTAATGAAATATTTGTTGCGAAGATATTCTAAGTATAATATTGACATGTGTCGAAAAGTTCCGACCCCAAAGGCTACTCAAAGGGCACTTTTACTACTATTTTTCAACCTATATAGGGTAACTTTTTAAGCAAAGTCGTCTCAAAATATTTCGTGAATTTTCAAAGTCGACAATTTTTTTAAAAGGTTGATCGGAAATTTAATCCTTTTTTCTTAACCTTTTTAACTATGACTTTTGATATAACAAGCGCTATTCTTATAACTTTCAAGGTACAACTGATATACTGGCCGTTGTCTAAATCCTTTATTGGCTCGAACATGGTACAAATGCTGTACCGGCCGTAGTCTAAAGGTTAACGTTCTTGGGGTAGAATTTTAAAGGGGTGCCAAGCCGTGGCAACCATGAATGAAATCGCAATTTGTAGTTGCTAGATTATCATTAAAACCTTTAAAAAAATTTTGTTTTTGAATTCATATTCATTGGTGAGATCTTCAACGTATGTTCCATACTTAATGAGCACATTTTATGTTTTAGCCGATTCATTTTTCAAGTGAGCAACTGAAATAGGAGCAGACTTTTTGCTACTGTTCTTGAAAATGTATGCTACTTATGTTTCACAAGTGCTTTGTGCTATTAATTAATTTGCTAATAATTCGTCTCCAACGAGGTTCGGCGTACAGCGCCCCGAGCGACAGTTTTAGTAACTACAATCCGTAACGTAGCACCCATAGGCATATCGGCCCTGTACATTTTCCACGCGATTACAAATCGAACCTTCCTGCAAAGAGAAAATGACTTAGTGGACTCGACCAATCTTAAAATTACATTCTGGTTTAGATGGTTGGTTTGGGTTTTATGACGCACGGTCCTGTGCCAAACGCAAGATAAAATTCGACCCAACAGTAAAATATTCAAATTAATTGCCAATCTAAAATAAGAATGCTCATTACGCATTCTGGTTTAGAAAACCATAAAACTAGTGAATCTAAAATTCAACTGTTTTATTTTTAAAGCAGATGCTATATGAATCAGAGGCAACACTACAATACCTCGACAAGTAAAGCCTGGAAACAAGAGAGGCGGCTTCTAGCTTTGCATCCCGACCCCATCAAAACAAATAGACTCGTCCACAAACAACTCCCAAATGAATGTAGCGAATGTCCCCGTTCTCCCTGACAGCTAAAGTCCGAGCATGACATATTTCACGTGTCTCATAACACCCACCTTGTAACGCAATTCACGTCTCCAAACTGATCTCGGCCGGGTTCGTTTCCATTTCGTCGTAAGCTGCCGCACAGAAGCAAAAGAAACGCGTCATCGTTCTAAATTTGAGGGGCTGGTCACGTTACGGGAAACAAATAAAGGCGACGGAGGGGAAGTCCACCCCACACACCCTATCAGAAGAAGACAAGATAACCCCCCCCCCCCTTTCTGTCGTGCGCTTCTGCGGAACGAAAAGATATGACACCGTTAATCCCGAGCACTGGTTTGACATTTTCTCCTCGGACGAACAAAAATATTAAAATAAGCGAGTGACAAAAAGACGAGAAAAGTCGTATTCATTCTTTTGGTACCAGCTTTTGACTTAAAGACTTTTGTGACAGCATTTTTTACGTATCCAAGGAAGAATTTCTTAGAAAAAACAAACCATGTTTTTAGGCTTCAAATAACTGTAAATTTTGTTTGTTGGTTCGCAATACCGACGGAAGACTATTTCTATGGCACAGCACATTTATTCAACATTTCAATAAAGGCACACACGAAAATACAATACGACACATACACTGCTGGCCGCCCAAATTGCAACACCGAGAAAGACAAGAGATATCACAACAAAATTTATTTTGTAGATAACATGTTGACTAAGTATCAAATGATTAAATTTATAGACCTGTGAAGTGTGGTTCCTGCCAAAATCAGTAGCCAGAGTAGCCGCCATTGTTGGAGATCACCGTTGCCACACGCCTCGGCATTGTTTCAAAGAGACTATGGATGTGTTCTTGGGGTACAGCAGATCTGGTGTGGCAGCTGGGGATGTAATCTGGGTCAATCGTTGAGCAACCATGGTCCGCATGTTTTCTATCGGCGAAAGATCCGGAGAGCGAGCTGGCCAGGGAAGCAATTCAATCTGGCGATTGACGAAGAACCCTTGGACAATGCGTGCCACGTGTGGTCGCGCATTATCCTGTTGAAATATGGCTGTGGGCAAGCCCTGAAGGTAAGGAAGGACAACTGGCTCCAACACCTCGGAGATGTAGCGCTGGCTGTTTAAAGTACCGGCAATGCGTACTAGAGGAGTGCGAGAGGGATATCCAATACTACCCCATACCATAATACCCGGTGCAGGACCAGTGTGGCGGTGCATAACGCAGCTGTTCAGCATCCTCTCTCCACGGTGTCTCCAGACTCGAATCCGACCATCGTGGTGTTACAGACAGAAGCGTGACTCGTCAGTAAAGACAATTTCATTCCATTCTGCCGTCCATATCCTTGCATCGCACCATTGGCGGCGGAGACGACTGTGGTTCTGCGTTGAGGGTAGACGAAGCAATGGACGTCTAGCGGACAGACCACTCTGCTGTAAACGGCGTCGAATGGTACGAGCAGACACTGGATGATGCGCTACAGACTGAATGTGCTGTGCTATGGTCGGTCCGGCGTACCCTCCTGCATCCAACGATCACATATCCGCATTACAGTTGTTTGGTTTCGTCCAACACGACTACCGATTTCCCTGAAAGATAATCCACAATCTCGGTAGGCCACTATCCTTCCTCTGTCAAACTCGGATACTTGATCAAAAGATCAAAAGATGATCGCTGTTTTCTGCGAGGCATAGTTGATCGTTTTTTTTGAAAAAACCACAAGAAAAACACAATTGCCGTACTTGAAATCGTCGAAATCTCCAAGCCTTAAATAGCGCTTTGAAGTGATGTGCGTCTGCGCTGAAATTCGAATCATTTGTATATCTCACCTCCGCTAATGCATGTTGTAAATTTCATATTATTTGCATGCTTCGTTCAGGGTGTTGCATTTACGGTGGCTAGCAGTGTACAAGAAGCGAAACACACGACACTACATGCTCAAAGACCAGTTCACTCGAACTGCCAAAAAATAAATAAAAAAAAAACGTTGGTTAACTCCCAGTCTTCCGCGCGATTTCTCACACCGGAAGCTATGGTCCTAATTTCGAGTTGCCCCAAGCATATCAATTAGTCCAACATTAGACACTTTTTAATGTCCAACATAAGATTACGTGTTTTCATCCGACACTAGCTGATCGTCACCCGGAGATCTTCAAACCAAGCGATCGGGAGAAATGACAAACCAACGCGTATATTATCTATCGATTTCATTAGAAGGTCGATGTTTGTTATCCCGTTGAGTAGTTCATATTTTGTTTTTTACAAATTAGAATCGGACTATTTTCTTTAATCAAATCTTTTAAATCTCGTACAATTCGAATTTAAGGGTTAGTTAATGTGGTTCAAGAATTACTCTATATAACGGACTGTACTATGTATAGATTATACCCTATAGTTTTTCATAAATGGAAGATAATATCTGTTAGTGTACACGCCGATAATAGTGTTATTGAATCTGCAACACGAGCTTTTGTGAATAATCTGTTGCCATTGCGTTAATATCGCGGCTCATATAAAAATGGTTTAATAACACCTGCTCGCGACGTTTCTTTTGTTTATCATGATGGTTTGTTTTCCTCCGAAGTATATTCTTTCAGGGCAAAAACAATTTTACAGGTTCATATACTGCTACAAGGACCATTCGATGCGTCGCGCAAATTATGTTTTCAATTCGATGCGTGCATTGAAAGAAAGATTTTCTTCCGCTCAAGTGCCGCGAAAGAAAAACTAACAATTATAAATTTATTTTCCAAGAACGACACTCGAGATCGCATGACGGAAGCCGAGTGCACAGCAGCGGTGTACTGGTTCCCCTACTCAACAACTCTGGCTCCGACATATCATTTACATTTCCTCGCGAGCTGTTAAATTCAACCGCAACTTGTTCACACCCTTGTTGCAAGGAGACAATGGTTAGCAGGGTGTTCTAACACATTTCGAAGTAATTCTCGTGAAGTCCTTGAGCGTGGTTTCAATGTCCCACGCTTCCTTTGGCATCGGAAGTGTCGATTTGAGCGCATGATGAATGAAGTGAGAGGCTGGAAGCCTGCCGGTTCCTCGAAATCTCGCGGTTCATTTGTAACTCTTAATTAATTCGCCCATCGAGGTTCTTGGCAATGGTTCTCCTTTCGCGGAGCAACTCTTTTCGTTGCAGATGACGCTCGTTTTGCTGTGATGGACGACAGGTGCTTTCTACTCCGTCCCTGGTGGTTGTGAACGAGTCTGGTTTAACTCCGGTGAGAGGTTGTGATGTGCCATTTCATTTGCGCTTCCACGATTGAAGTCTTGATCGCGGATTCTGGTTCTGATTTCATCGTCCGTGACCGACTGTGTTTGAGGTTCCCGATTGAAATGGCAGCGGATTAGCTAACGGAGGATTGCGCTTTCGAATCCAATCCCAAGACCATCGTGTGCAAAAAGGGGTTTGGTGCACTTGTCTTTGCCTCAAATGTCCTCACGTTGGCGTCTTGTGGAACTTTAGAGATAGGGGTGCCTCGTCATCTGACCCTGTTTCGAAATTAATTGGTGCTGTCCTTCGATCTTTCCCGTTAGGTTTTATCCAAGACCGTCGCCACTAACCCGTTGTGTTGATCCAGTGCGACGTTAATTAAAATACCTACCTACAAACCGAAAGTATTTGCAGTGATAACGAGTTGCGATATAAACCAATAACAATCGTCATTTGCAATCTTTCTGATGGCAGCCCCTGGCGAACTTAGTACATTTCTACGAATGCATTTCGTCAAGGTCGTTTGCCTTCTCATCAGATCCGCCTATATAAACTTACCAAACTCTATTCCCTCCTTTTAATACCACCTATAAAATGTTAAAAGTGTCTGTACACCAATTTTCTTATCGGTGTAACTTCGTTTGTATTTTTAGTAATTGATTTTCTTTCCAAATTCTACACCTTTTCTTTTTTAATACCCCCTTTAAAACAACAAAAGTGTTTATCCTCCAATTTTTTTTAGCGGTGTCACTTCGTTGGTATTTTGTGGTAATGATTTTCACAGAAAACTAACTGTGCAAGTATATGAAAATTGCACTGGCGTTTCTGTTACCGGTCCAAGCAATGTTTCCAGTTGCATTGCTGCCAATCCTTAACTTTCCGATTATTCATAATTTTTCCGGTTTTCCGGCCGGAAACAAGTTTTTTTGCTTTTTGCATTTTTTAAAGATTATCGCTAGATTATAGATTACCGAGCATTCCCAACTTACGTGTTACCCAAGTAATGTGTAAATAAATATTATAGCCAAGAATAGAAATATTATAATCAAGAATTGTGCATTTAAATTATGCTATTAAATGCTATTATTAAGATACAAACAGAAACCTGATGTATGTTAAACTGTTATGTATACAACTTAAGGTTTTTAGTTATTTTCTAAAATTAGTTTAAATTGAGGTTAGTTTAAGTTTTCTAAAGGTTGTTTTAATACATTATATTACTGATATTACTAAATTTTTTTAATTAAATCATAAATTTTTGCCCTTTGGTTCATATTTAAAAAAAAATGTCGATGCCAAGTATGAATAATAAATTCTTCTGTTTTTTACCCAAAATCTTCTGTTTTTTTACCTTATCCAGTTGGCAGCTATGCAGTTGTAGTTTGCAAGTAATTCCACTATCTGTATTTTTTAACATACATTTAAGACGAATTAGAAAGTTTCATCTTCTCACTTATATTTAAAAAATTTCTTAATATAGGAGAGATATTTACAACTTTATTTTGTATTTAGATTGTTTTCTTTTTCTAATTTATTTTATAAACCAATTTGCAATTTTAAATACAAACTTTTTGCGTTATACAAAATTAGAAATGAATGTGTTCAGAGAAAATTTCAGCTTTGTATAAGGGGTCTTACATAAATTCTGAAATCTATTGGATTTTTCAAGGATTTCCAGGAGATGAACTTTTCCCCACTTATAGGTTTCTCATAACCGGAAGAGGTTGCACCTGCCCACCCATTTTACTTCAATTGGCCATAGTGTTTGGACATCGAATCACACCATCCATTATAAATTAAATCAAACCTCTTGACCAAACGCCTCGATATGTCCAATCGAGGCAGACAGCGTAGACGAGAGTTTCGATTGGATATCGACCGGAACGTCGGGATATTTCACCTTAAACATTCTGAATATCAGTGGATTAGATATGGTTCTGAAATGGTGCTTTAAGGGCTAAAATAGGGGTGCACAACCTTTTTGGGAGAAGGGCCACTCGCACCGTCGATTGAGACATGGAGGGCCGCAAATAAAGTTACAGCAGACACAATAAAAGTGCTACTACCCAATTATGTACAGCTGTTATTACACTTAATATGTATAGTAAAAAATAATCACATATTTTTTTTTAAGATTAAACTTACAAATGTTTTCTTTAAAAATCTAGAAGCCTGTTACACAGCTAAATGAATGATATTGTGAATTGTTTAAAAAAAGAAGTTAACAAACATTTGCAATGATCAATCATTTATAATTACTTTTAAGAATGTGTCTCAAGAACGTCATATGTGCTTCAGCAAATTATTTTAGGTTATAAATTTAATTACAGTAATAGTACAATAAGCAATAAAGATGAGTATCAGAAATTTTAATATCAGTAAAATTAGAAATAAAAATTACAGCATCAAACATATTTAATATTAAAATTTCTATAGCATAAACAGTAATTATGTTAGTTTGCTAATGGGATGGCTGGTATTGAGTTTTACTAATTTAGGCATGTTAGGTTCACACACACACACACACACACACACACAATACTGCTAATAGAAACTCTTAAGACTGTTTCTAAATGTTTTGTCAGTCAATTCGCTCCTTAACTTAAATCCTCATGGAAGTTTCTAGTCAAAATTAGTTTGTGGGCCGCAAATTGATGATTCGCGGGCCGCAGGTTGTGCACCTCTAGGCTAAAAGTTTCACGACATTTCCCTGATTTCTTGTACTCACTACCCATATTTTTAAAAATTATTTTAACTAGGGTGATAACAGAACCTGGAAGATAGGGGAATTCTAAGGAAACTTTTTAATTCTGGAGAGATCAGGGAAGATTTCCAAATTTCACAAAAAAAATCGGGGAAATGTTGATAATTATAGTTTGTCCTATTTAGAGATGCGCGATTACGAGTGCTTTTGAGAATCGAATAAATCGTATTCGCCGAAATTGTAAGTAGATAAAGAACACTGGCGTCGTAATTTTTAAACACCGCGTTTTTTTCGTGACCGCAGCGTCTCGTCGCCGTAAAACCGACGATACAATTTGAAATTTGCGGAAACATAGTCTATTACTTTTCTGTCTTCAGACCAATCTGTGGCCATGAAAATTGGCGCACATGTAGTCCTAAAAAACCCTAATTTCAAAATATGAAGTTTGCTTTCCTGCTACAAATGGACATGGACAAGAAAACACGTTCTACAGGGTTTGTTTATGAGAGAACGCAGGGAAATATCGCGGTAGGAAACGCGTTTTTCGGGTCTTGAGTATTTAAGTTAGCACAGGGAAATGTCCCGGTCATATTTGAAACCCGAACAAAACTCCAGGTTATTCAACTAGTTAACATAAACAATGTCAAATAGTGATCTGATTAGTTGAGTTTTAGGTCACAACGCGATAAATAAAAGAGGAGCACAAAATTTTGACAGTTAAATAAAAGTATTCAAATGCACTTTCGATAAAAAAACAATTGCAGACGCAAAGCATGTTGGTTCGCAGCGTTAGAGATGTTAAGATATGTAGGTCAATGGAGAAACAGTGGCAACGTATTATCCTAATAAAAACGTGTTTACTAGTAGCGATTGGAAAATTATCAGTTTGCGTGCCTAAATTTTGGGTCGCAACCAAAAGATTTAGGCCCGGAGCACACATCCGGTTTTTCAACGTGCGGAGCCGCTACCGCAACGCAAGTGCGGTCTGACATTAGATCCAATGTAGCAGTGCACACATGCCTCCAGCGCCGCTGCTCGCCGCACACGCTTCTCCGTTCTGAAGTACCTTGTTTTCATAAACAAATGGAATATAAATAATAATTGATAAATGGTTGTATCCAGTAACGTCTATTTTGTTTCTAAATATTTTTTTTTACACCAAGTAAGCGAAATAAACACGTTTCCTTCGATAGAATATGTATCGCAAATGGCGCGAAATGAGTTTGTGCGTCATTTCACGGTTATGTGTGCATAGCTGGGCTTCGGTGCCGCAGTGGCGCCGCACGTTGAAAAACCGGATGTATGCACCGGGCCTTAGAATCACTGACTCAATCGAAAGTCAAGAGGCGAATACCTGACTCGGGTAGCATTAATATGAATTTCATTGAAAGGAGCCATTGAGACGAAACATTGTCCCAATTTTTCTTAATCAAATCGACCCTCGCATAGCAAAAAAAATGATATAGCGACAAACCCAACCAGTTTGTGCAGCATTGTGATGGAATTTTCAGATTAAATACTCTTTTGTTTTATCAGTATAATTAATCTAATAGAAATGATTAACGTCTTAAAAAACAAATTATTTGAGTCTAAAGAGGGGACAGAAACATGATTTTCGCGCCCCACTTCATAATTAACTTACTTCAACTGAAGTTTTTCCACTGTTAAAATAACAAGCAAAATTTTTCCACAGTTATAAATTGACCATTACGTACCCTGCAAATAAGTCTCCGTCTACTAAATATACCATTCCCGAATCCTTTGACGAGCCGTTGAAACTAAAGATAGTCCACCCTTTTGTCTACGTGATGACGGTAGACTGACTAAACAAATCAAACCAGTTTTTCGTGGTGTTAGTGCAATGTTGTCTGGAATTTGTTATTAATTGTGGCAAAACAAGCATCCTTTCATTGAAAAGAAAAGACGGATTCACCGACTCATCATAGCACCATCCACTACGACCCAATTTTGGGTCGCTATCCAATGACTTCGAGTTGTTGACTCCCAACAGTAGGTCAGGGCAGCTGCAAAAGTTAACAGCAGTAAAATGAATTCAATTAAAAAGTGCCATTTGAAACTTAAGATTGTCCAATTATTTTTGGTTTAATTGGACGATAGAGCGTCTAATCAAACCAATCTAATTTTTCGTGAAGTTCGTGCAGCGTTGTCTGGAATTGTACAATTAGTTTGTCGTGACTAATCAAGCGTCTTTTCGTTTGAAAGGAATGAATCCATCAAACAAACTTAAAAATTAACTCTCTAGTAGTCAGGCCCAAGATTTAACACTTTTGAGTCATTAACGAACTTCCGAAAGTTTCCAAACTATTCAAATAGCAATCAAAACTTTCCCACACTTATAAATCATCCTGTACGTGCACTTGTAAATAAGAGCCCTATCTATCAAATGGAAATATATCATCCCCGAATCCTTAGGACAGAAATAAGAAAACGAAGTAAAAAACTAAAAGGACCATGAGAACCGTAGAATAGGAGCGCCACCTGGCGTCCAATGACGCACTGATCTCCGCTATGCAAACAAACCTAAAGACAAGACGGACAGCGAAATAGCATTCGAAGGCCCATCTCGTCAGAGATATTTGTCCAGAAAAAGCAAACACAGGGGGCTTCCATCAGGAGGAGCGACTTACTGCATTCGAAAGAAGGAAAAGAAAGAAAGAAAACATCGGAAAACTGTCGAAGATTCTCGCATCAATCGATATTAAATACCCCACTGCCATGAAAGAATTCTCTCGAAAGATTGGAAGGAAAGAACTAAAAAAGAAACTCCTACTCGACATGAAAATTCACCAGCGAAGAATGGCAACGACGCAACAATGAATTTGAAAGGAAGGGATATGATGAAGTGGAAACAAATATGGCGATGGAGCCATTTTTTTCCCCCTTCTCGAGTCGTTTCTTTGGGAATCGATCAGTGGAAATATGCGGGCTACTCTGGTGCCGAGACTGTTATTCCACGGAAGAAAAGCCTCCCGTGTGTTTATGAAAGCGTTGTCGTTGCATTCTCTTCCCCCCTTGTGCAAACAAAATAATTCTGTTGGGGATTTTCTTCGCGTTTCAGCGGGTCATACGGGTGTGTTAGGGCGAAATATATTAGGAAAAGATTTGCTTGAACTGGTTCTGAAAAGCTAAATTAAATTCCTTCGGCCGAATCCCATTTTTGTGAGAATTTATTAATTTATTTGAATAAAAACGGCATTTTTATTCTTCTACCACTTACTCGAGGAGAGGCATTAAGCAGGCACCTATTCGGAAAATAGTTTTGGGGTGGTTCAGTCAATGATTAACTGCCAGCCTCGTTTAGTTGTTAGGGTGCTGTAGTTCGGGGGTGATTCAGTCAATTCACCCTCAACGTGTTTTACTTGTATGATTTGATGGATCACGATTGTCCGATTGAAAGAGTAACGGACAACCGCGAGTTCGAATCCAACCAGACCGTCGTGCACAAAGGGGGTTGGTGCTCGTTTAATCTGCCGTGGCCTCAAATATCCTTACGTTGGAGTGGTGGGGAAGTTTGGAGAGTGGGGTGCCAGCTCAGAAGTGGCCTGGTCATCTGACCGTAGTTCAAAATGACGTGCTGTTGCCCTTGGATTTTTTCCTTGGGGGGATTGATCCCAGACCGTCGTCAATAGGGTGGTGTGTTGTGTCAGTGATTTTTTTGCCAGGAAAGATCAACTTCCGTGCCTGCAAATATGCATACTGCATCTGACCCTTAGTTTATGTACTACATCAGTGTATCGTTATACTTGAAGGATACATTAATAAAATACTCTCAACCTCGTGGATGAGTGAAATCACTTTACTGTCATGCACTTTCTATGTGCATTCGCATTCTTACCTTACCTTAAGGTACCAGTAGACATTGAAAATCGCGAAATTCGGTGAAATTGTGCATTTTTATTCTAAAATATTCTCCAACTCATTAACTTCAAAATGATACCATGTTCGTTACGAAATTCAAGATACTTTTTTAAATAAAGTCCATTTTGGTAAAAGTACACTGAAAAATTTTGGTTTCGTTTTCCGTTCGCGTTAGGCCTATCTAAAATATTGATGTGGTATGAATCAAATATTAGCTATAATTCCAACATTTAATTATTTTAGAATAATTTTGACGATTTCACATGTTGCCGAATGGCAATAATGTGTAACTGCAGCTTTAACCGATGCGTTTGTGTTTATTTTGAATTTAAAAATGGTTTGCTCGTTTTACGTTCAATTTGCTTGCTTTATCATTTGAGAGTTGAAAAATTTGTATCACAAACTTTAAACTTAATTTCTGAAGCACCAGTTTTTGCCAGTGCAAGACATTATTCCACCGGTGATATAACTTCAGTTTGAATTAACCGATTTAAATAATTTTTAATGCAATTAAAAGTGCATAATGCAGAGCAGAGACTGTACTATAATCAAACATGCTAGTGAAATAATTGATATTTAATTTAATTTTTAATTTTATTGTTTTTATAAAAAGTGTTGATTTTTAAATACTTCCAAACAAAAATTTCTTATTAAAAAGCTATTTGTTTTAGATGTACAATTATAGTAGTGTCCCTGCACCATATCAGTTGCTTTCATTTGCAATTAAAATTGAAATTATAACTGAATTATAAAATGAGCTATGACTGGTACCGTAAGACCCTAATTAGCCTATTAAATTTTAATTAATTAATTTAATATGACCAATTTCAAATTTTTTTGTGTGCAGATATGTTAGTTTTCTAACACTTATGAAGTATAATTTTTTTTTATAGCCTGGCTCCAAAATTAAAAAAAAGTTCCAACGTATACTGGTACCGAAAGTACGACGTTAATTTAAATACCTACCTACCTACCTTTTTCTTGTATGATTAACCTCCAAACATTTAGTTTAATGGTTAGGGGGCTGTGGATTAGGTGGCTCGGGGTTTGAATTCGGAGAAAGCATCGATATTTATTCACCTGAAATGAAAGTGTGGGTTGTGCCCATAATGTTCTGGGTATAATATGAATCCACGTCCTGTGGTGAATCAGGGCAAAGCAAAGCAGCCGATTTCGAAGTTTTGGTGGCTTACATGAAAGTAAAACATCGCAATCTAGTTTAGCTAGATTTTTAGGAAAGTCTTATAAAGAAAATATTCAGTTTTTAAATTTACATTTCCTGGCGAGATCTGCATCGTACTGTTTCATACTAAGAACATTTTGTGTTTTAAGTACATGAAACCAAGTCGAGTAAGTCGGATCCATTTTGTGTTTCTATAAGCTTCTAAAATTTCTTCTAAAATAGGGTTTAGAAGGAGACTTTTTTTACTTTATTTTTAAATTTTTATACAGTTTCACAGGTGTTTTAATCTGCAACAGCCAAGAAATCTTCTCCAATCTAATAACATTAGCTGAAAAATTAATTTTGCACTACCTCCATGTCGAGTTTATCAAGCACCATGGGATAAAGTCCCAACCAAGTTCAATTAGAATAAAGCTTGTTATCTTGTAGATATTTTCTCTAAACGGAGGAACTCAACTGGTTTGTGATTCTTCTCTTGGAGTCAATATTTTGTGACTGATTTTCTTTGGCTGTCTTGACATTTACGTAGATGTAGGCCTACTGCTTTATTGTTTATAACATAAAATTACGCATGAACATTGTAAAAACTTTCAAATAGATGTCAACTTATTTTTTACTTTACTGTTTGGCAGAATCCCTGACTCAACACTCAACAGATTACTTAGTCCATAGACTCCTCAGATTATTTGCAACTGTCCAGTGCCAAACATTTTTTTTAAAAGCTCATCAGTACGAGGTGTAGCCGTTAGTGCTGAAATCACCATGTGTGCAGAAAGTTCAAAGCATTTGACAAATTCTGTGATTTTTCTAGAGTGTATTTACTTAGTTATAAAAATGTAAGATTGGTTGTGATTTAAATCAATGATTTAAAAAAAAAATCATTTGATTAAAATCATGATTTTAATCGTTGATTTAAATCTTGACACCCTGTTTAGGACTGTGCCAATTTTTATGGCTACAGATGGGTTTTAAGACAGGAAAGAAATAGCCTGTTTTCCGCAGTGTTCTGAAGTATGAGTGTACCAAATTTAATGTGGATTGGTCAAACGGTGTAGATTTGTCTAGAGAACACACACACATCCTTTTTTATATGTATAGATAGATAATATAAAAGAAACAATGATTTCATACGGGACACCGAAATGCCCCTAAAGGTATTTCAGAGCTGACGTCTTTTAGGTTATCTTTATGCAAAATGCTTCAAACCCTCCTATTTTCAAAGTTTTGGGAACTTAATTTGAAAATTTACTCAACGTCAATTACCAACGGACGTCAATTTCGAAGTTAGGGAGCCAGACCGTGGTTGGTATCCATGGAAACACCCAGTCCGGTTTCCAAACTCATGAAAACCTTAAAAAATTATTTAGATTTTTATTTTAAAATTTAAATTTATTGAACAAGATTTTCAAAGTGTTCTTCATACTTAAGTATCCGATTCATTTTGTCTCTGAGGTACTAAATAACGTTTTAAAGTAGACTTTGCTATTTTTTAAAAGTATGCAGTTCTACTTTCTCACTAGTGCTTTGGCAGCTATGTATTGGGACTCATGGCGATGGAAGAGAAAACCTCAAATATAAAATTGAATGCCTCAAGTGAATGAGCATCTTTCCTAACGTGTATTTTTTGTCTTCTGCAGGACCCCGACTGGACAACGTGAAGCCGGAAGTCGGTTACCATGCCATCGCTCGAGAGAACGGAAGGAATGTCGAAGTGTCACCCAGGATACGTGTCGTTGACGGTGAGTTGGTTCACTTCTTTTCGTAGCACCCGGCATCTTGTCATGAGTGGAAAAGAGAAATTCTCCGGCCTGTCTACAGAATTCCCTTTATTCGTACAACTACGAATGCAACGCTTTTATTTGCCGAAAGAGCGCTTGTTGTTCCGATAGCTCTATAGGGGACTGCATTTTAACTATCACAATTATTTGTAACAAAAACCATATTTATTGACAACAAACTTAACAAGGTTGTGGATGGACCACTCTCATTAAGGCTAAGGAAGCCTGGTTCTCATTAGGGCTAAGGAAGCCTCGTTTTCATCAGGTCTGAATGCTATCCACTCGCTCACACAGGGCCCTCTACAGTATGTTAGAGACAACATTCCCCGCGCTCACACAGCGCCTTTTACAATATATGAATACACTTAACCAGGGCTCTTGTTAAGATTGTGCCATTAAGTAACCATTGGCGGAGCGTCCAGAAGCCCCTGATTGACCAACCCTCTTGGTGGTTTGCCTTCGCTTCGAAAAATACCCGGTAGTGTCCAGCCTTTGGTGCAAAAACCTGTTTCGAACTGTCACTGGTTCTGGGCAAGGGACATTTTTTTCCCCAACTTGGTTCTTCATTTCCCTTGTTTGTTTCGACGAGATATCTCGTCCTTCCTTAGCAAAATTGATTACATCTTAGACGAGATTTCTCTTCGAAACACCTGGAGAGTTAAATTAAAGTTCTATATGACAAAATCCTAATGACATTCTATAAAACATGACTGAAAAAAACGACGATCTTTTAACTGTAAATATATGAGGCGTGTTACAGCAAAAGGGCCTATGTCCTCTACCAGTAATTTTCCAGTATTTGCGGGGGGAAAGGTTGCAAAAAAATTATATGTGGTAGCTATAAAACTGTGTGAATTATTTTTACCTACTCATAATATAGCCCTCTTTAACACATTAACAATTTACCAGTGTATGGCGTTCATCTGCTCAGCTGTTAAAACATCGTTCAATTCTTTCCTTATAGGCCCTTTTGCAGTGACGCGCCTCAGATGTGTGAAATGTCAATTTCTATTTAAACGTCCTTGATTTTCACGTCAAAATGCCAACCAGAGAATACTTAGGACTCGATTTGTACTTGAATTTACGGTCAATTGGAGCAACACAACGCTCTATGGAGGCGAACCGGGGTCGATCTCGGAAGGAAAGGATCCGAGGACAACACCTCGTAATTTTGAACCTCGTTCAGATGACATGGGGTTGCCGAATCATTTCAGCTTCTAGGTTTAATACTATGATTGATGGCTTTTGTCATGCGCAATGAGTACCTTCAGTTCAGGCTCTTCCCCAATCCCTCCAAATTTTGGGATCTAATTGGGGAATTTGGGGCCTTGTACCATAAAAACTAAACCGATTGAAGTTAGCATCAGGTTGAAATAATTTGTGCTTGTCATTCTCTCTCGTTCCTGCCTTTGTAAGAGTTAGCCTCAAGCTCTCAGCGTTTGGATCATCCATATCAGTGTCGCGGTAGCCCAGTTGGTTGAGTCGCGTATTAGAAACCGGAGGTTTACGAGGTCGAAACTCGATCTGACCAAATATAGTCGTGGGGGCAGGTGCTCGTGAAATTCGTAGTGGTCGTAGGGTGCCAGCTTAGTTATTGACCTCGTCACCTGTTCAGAATGACGAGACGTTGTCCTCTGATCTTTACCTTCCAGTTTCATCCCTAACCGTCGCCAATTGCAACGGTACCTGAGGCGTTAATTCAACGACCTACCTATTATACCGAATTGAATTACTCGACATTGTTTGGCGAAATATAGTCAAATATGGCCCTTGCGTCATAAAGCCCAACCCCCATATCAACTCACTGATTGGGTGCACTTGCGTTTTGTGGGCACTTTTTAAATTGAGGCTGAAACTGGTTTGTATTGTATTGTCAGCGTAAAAGAAAGGGGAATGAAGTTGACTCATAAAGTTGTCTGAAATTGCGCGTAGGAATTTTATTTTATTTCTTAAATAATAAGCCTTCGATCTAATTTGTCGTCGTTGCAGTTATCAAAGCAAACCACCAAACTGATGATCGATCCTACTGGTGGACTAAACTAGCGAGAATGAAAACAAAATTTCACTAGTGTACTCCTTCCTGTCCAAAAAAAAATGTGGATATTTTTTGAATTGGTGACTATTCCGGTGGGTGTAGTATATCACCAATCGTGTAACGACCTCGGTCCTATTGGATCAGGCCCATTCTGAAGGGGATGTATCATTGTTAATGGCAACAGCTTTCGACGTCATTCTCAATCAGCCGATCCATGGACATACCGCGTAGCAACCCTTTGTACTGTTCAGTCCATTTGCAAGTCAGATGTATCAGTATTAATCTTGTGTCACGGTTCAATTTGCTGCGGCCTTTCTTGTAGAAAATCAAATCAGATCCTCCTCTCCTCCGTCTATAAATCTGCTCTCAGTGTAAATGTGTTGCTATCATTCTTGTGGAGGGTTTGCCTATTTGTCAATCAAAGCCAGTCTCGTCTGCCTGCTATTTTTCTCTTCATGCTCTGTATTGAATCAAACATGAGTATTTTATTACTCCATCTATCTCCCTTTGGGGGTCTATTGCATTGTAGACATCACATGTTTTGTGCTTAGTTGAAATTGTATGCCATCTAAAATGTTACAGGGTGTTTCAGAAAAGACTCCGTAACTTTGAAATGACGTAACTACGAAATGGTGGTGGATAGAAATATGAAATGAGTTTTACATTTATTGGGCTGTTCTGGAATTTTAAATAGACCGGTTTAAAAATTAATTACTATTTTGGCTAATAGACGGCACTGCAGTCTGGTAAAGGGATTATTATAGGGCGTTTTTCATGAGAAACTGACCTCATCCCGGTACATCGCAATCTTGCAACTGTTTGTCGACACACTTCAAGGATTGAAAGATGCACTAGACACTTCGTGGTTTGTGCAAGGGGGTGCCCGATCGCACCGTACTACTGCAGTGTTCCACTTCCTTGATGAATACTTCAGTGACATTCACTGCTAATAGAAAGTATTTGAGGCCACGACAGAAAAATTGCCCTCCATACTCCCCGGATCTCAATCCATGCTACTTTTTTTTGATGGGGTTATTTGAAGGAATTAAAAAAGTATCCTCAAATGCTTGAACAGTTCATCTGTGAGGCTAGTGTATCCATTTCAGTGCACACTTTGCCGCAGGTGACTTGAAACTTCTCCTTAAGCTAGAGTCAAGTGATTGCAGTTCAAGGTAGCCATTGCGAATCCATTGTAATGTGATTTGACGCCTCTTTGCGAATGACAATTTACACACTGTTTAAAAAGGAAAAGAACCTAGATTGCAGAGCCATCTATTATCCAAAGTCATAACTAATTTCGTGACCCGGTCTATTTGAAATTCTAGGCATGCTCATAAAACATACCATTCGTCTCATCTTTCTATCTATCGCTGTTTCATAGTTATTTCATTTCAAGGTTAGGGAGACTTTTCTGAAACACCCTGTATGAACTAGTAGCATTTATAACTGAGGATTGGATTGAAGGCATGGGAATAAATATCTTATACTCAGCTTTAGACAACCTTACAAGTCAACTCCATTCAATGTTTACTTTCTGTAAAGAACAGCCCATTGTGTTGCATCAGTACGTCGCTAATTAAAAATAAAAACTATCTTTCTGCAAAGACTGCCACGGTAGCCCAGTTGGAACGAGTAACGGATTTACAATCGGAGGGTTCGAAACTAGGTCTAACCAAAGACTGTCGTGTAGGGGAGGGGGCTGTTGCACGGAAATCCGTCGCAGCTTCAAATGTCCTCACGTTGTAGGGTTGTGGAAGTTAGGAGAGTCGGATGCTAGCTTAGAGAGAGAGAGAGAGTTAGCTAGTGTTGACCTCGTCATCTGACCGTGGAACGTCGGATCGGGATTGATCCCGGACCGTCGACACCTGCTCGTTGAGCTGCTGGTGAAGTTTTTATGTTCGTTTTGAACTTCAGAATTGGAGGGTTTTTTTTTGTCGCTAAAGACCTTCCGGATTCTTTTTCCCTCAGAGGGCACATCTTTAGGTTTGTACGGCCATTACACAACCCCGAGTGGTTTCTCCTCCCTTTCAATTTTTACTGTCGCCTACGCTTCTGCTTTCTTTTCCTCACTTATTATGTTGTCTGCCCTGTAGTGTTTTGGGGCACCACAATAATACAAATGAAGTGGGACTAAGCAGTTTATTACACTTAAAAGGATTTCAATACAATAGGACCACTATTTACAGACGTATATACAACAAACGATCACTGCGCGATTGTTCGTGAAGAAACAGTAAGTGTGTCTCTTCTCACAGTTTGTATTTTTGTTTCCCCCCGGGGTTTGACTTCCCCTTATAACTGTCCAGAGCTATCGCGTCCTCCACCTTCCTCTGGGGCTTCTTTCGCTCGAGTCCCTTTTGCCTTCCTTTTCGGGGCATCCACCTCTCTCCTGGAATCCTCGTCGCTTCTTGTTCAAAATGACACCTCCCACACTCAAGGGGTATCAAATCCCCACACGTGCGAAAGGGTCATGAAACTGTTAGCCGGCGATCGATCACAAACACCAGGTGTCAGGTGGAAATTGGGGTGCACAAGAAACGGACGCCGGCCCTGAGTTATTACCACACGTGTGGCTGTCGGCTCCCTTCTCGTGGAAACGTTTCTTATTCCAGCCGCCACGATTCTACAGGGTTCCACAGACACGGACAGCCCTATGTTTGGCGCGTTTTGGCCAAATTTTGCGCGTAAAAAAAGGAGAACAACCAACCGGATTTTGCTTTCTTGGACAGGCATGTAAATTATACAGGGACCTACGACGCGGAATTATTCTTAAAACTCAGTTTCCAAACTCTCATAGGCGCTCTTTTTCTCTAAACCTGCTCAGTTTCCAAACTCGGAGCCCCAACTGGAATCGTGGCTGACGCACACCCGCGATATCTGTGGCACATTTCCCCGCACCCCAACAATGCGTCCGGGCGTGGGAGTCTGTTTCCTGACAGTGACGGATTGCGGGACCCCGGAAGACAGACAGGGACGCGTCATCTCGTGATGGATTCGGTGTGTTTATTTTTTCCCGCAACGAGGAGGCATCCTCCTCCGTGGGTCGACTCTCGGGTGTGTCGGAATTCAGTGCAGATCGCTCAGTGGAGCGGTTGCTCAATCATTGTCGGTTAATTTGTCGGGGGAGCTTCACAATGCCCGGCAAGACTTTGTGTCGGAATGGTGGAAGCGAACGGTTTATGGTTGGGTTAAAAATGAAAGGGCTTTTGGAGGTGGTCTGATGGATGTGAGTGCTTCAAGAAGCTCATAAAATACTCAAAGCACTGGTTATTGTTTTGTATCTAGTAAGACTTTGGAAAGCAGCGGGATGGTAAACCTGTTGTTTCCTGGGCTGCGACATTTTGCTGCTATTTTTCAACCTTGACGAGTAGGGGTATTTTTTGAAAATAAAAAATCGGTCTCAATTTTTAAGAATTCGGCGAGTTTTTTAAAATTTGGTGACATTTTTGAAAATACCTCAGAGGTCAACGAAAATTGAGCCTCCTTTTTTTTCACTTTGGCAGACTGGGAAAACAATTTCGGATTTTTTCTCTTGGGGGGAAAAGAACGCCAATTTCGAAGTCTGTGTGCCAATTCGTGGCAGTCGCGATTACTTGGTTGCTACAATGTCATGAAAACCTTATTTTTATATAGTGTAGCGTTTGGCACTAAATTATTTAACCAAAACTCTTAGACTAATGAGTTTTTATTTACATTTATGTACAAAGCTTAATTGATAACACTTCGGCTACAATGACATTGGTCAAAGCACATTAAATCCTATCCCAGGGTGGGATATCTGAGAAAAGTGTTCAATAATACGAACTCTGGTAGAAGTTCTACCGCAAATAGTTTCCCAGGATTGGAGCCAGAACAAAACGTTGTTCTCTTATCAATTTTCAAACAATCATCTCCCTTCGAGAGCTTCCAGCCTTTTCTCAAAAAAAAAAAAAAAAAAAAAAACTCATTGATGCCAGATCAGAACAGAGTCGCCATCCTTTTACGTCTCCCCGACACTGCAGATAGACTCGATGACACCTATCTATGGTCAGGACATGTATTTCCTAGCCTCGTTGAAGGGTCCAACTATGTTATCCCATAGTGGTGCGGCTGAGAGAAATCTATTTCTAGAAGTACTGTATGAAATATGTTTCTTCATTTAGCCTCGTACTAGGGTTCCAGTTTTATCTACACCCAACGTGGCAGGATGTTTGTCTCCTTGTTCAGTATTAAGCAGACGTCACAATAGAAAATAATCATTTAAATTTATTTGTGACATCTTCAGCGTCTGTGTTTCTTTCTCTATTAGCACATTTTGTGTTTCAGCCGATTCATTTCGTATCTGAGGAGCAAAAATTGTAATTCATCTTTAGACTGCGGCCGGTGCAGCAGTTGTATCAGGATCGCGCCAAGAAATAATTTAGACTACGGCAGTTACAACTTGAAAATAATAAGAATCGCGCCAAGAAAGGGTCGCTCTTGTTAAAGCTATAGCCATAGTCATAAGAACAACATTTTGAATATAGCCAGCCCCATGCAGTCGCATATCACTTGATCTTCTAAACACCTGGAGGGCCAGTTATCCCAAGAGCGCCAATATGCTAATCTCAAATACTTCACGAATCTTATTGAAAACTAGCAGGCCAGCACGGCCTTGCCCGTGACAATTACTTTCGTGTCCTTTCTGATACTGAAAACATTAAAAAGAATAAACAATTTTAGGAACGAGTCCCACCTCACAACACGATATGACACGGGCATGTCACCTGTGGTATCGATCTGGTGTAAAATGTTTCGCAGATTTCAAAACCGTTGAAATTTTCACTCTTATCTTTAACGATCGCGTAGATAGAAATCCTCAAGTAGCCATTTTTTGTGTTTGTAATGAATATCCTCGTCAAATGCTACCAAATTCGATTGCGAAAATATAAAAATTACAGTTGAAAAATTATTCATTTAAAGAAAATCACATTTATCGTATCGATCTGGTGTAAAAATTTTCCCAGGTTTCAAATCCGTTGAAATATTTACTCTATCTTTAACGATCGTAATGATAGAAACTTAGACTAAAGAATAAAAAAGAAATAAACGCTAGTCAAAAATCTTTTGTTTTGTTTCGCTTAATTTCACTATCTAAATTTTCTTTTTTATCTATTTGGAAACTGCCATTTAAACATAAATACGCTAAAAATTAGCAGCGAAAATTGGAAAATAGCCGATTTTTATATAATTAAAAAGGTTTCTATAAATATAGACTTAAGGAATTTAAATGCATCGTTGAAATTCATGCCAGATACAGTGCTAGATATCACAAAACTGCTAAGGTTTGGAAGTCGGCTTGCACCTCTGTTTCATTTTCATTTTTAGACTTTCCTGTGCATGTCCATTACTTGACGTTATCTTGTGTTTGGCGCAGCATGGCCAAATCTGTCCCTTGAGCCTTGAAACCTAGCCAAACATCTAATATCATGCATTTGTTTTTTGCAGATGAAGTATGCAGCTTCACTATCACCAACAAGCACCACGGGGAAATCCCCTTTATGGTGCAGATAGTGGACAAGGCCCAGGGCGAAGCCAAATTGGTCGCCAAAAAGGAACTAAACTGCGAAAAGAGGAAAGCCTACAAATTCGACATTGCTGCTGTTGGGTGTGACGGATTGTCATCCGAAAAGTAAGAAAACACTTTTTTAATTTCATATTTGAATGTGAATATCAACATGAAAACACACGGACGTCCGAAACTCAAATGTCATTTCGATGTCAAATCGAACGTAGTTTTCACGAGGTTCCAGACTTTGTAAAATCTGAAAAAGAGTACTTAATTTTTATTTTAAGCATTTTGAGCTATGAAAAGTTAAAAAATACCTGTTTCGTTTGGTCTGTAGTCCTTGGATTTTACGTGGACTAACAAAATTTGCCGACGGCCTTAACTTTTCTCCTACGTATAGTTTACGCCTTTTTTATTCTCCCTCATTTTGCGAATTAATTTATGAAATTAAATTAACTAGCATAATGAATGATACAATTCCAAATTTATGTGTATTTGAGTGCTGCTTTTTTAGTATATCAATCTGCCGATTTTGGTATACTCCTTTGATTAAATTGTGATTTAGAAACAAATTTTCCGTGTTATTCTCCTAAGAAGAATTGAATTATTTACTATGTAGGAATATTTTAGCATAAAGTTTTAATATCGTACTCTTTCTCATGAGGCGATTTTATTCAATCTCTAAAAGTGATAGTTCTTCGTTAACAAAATCAAGTCCTCGTAAGAAACAAAATTTAGAATGTTTTTGTAGTTATTTTGAAGACTACTTAAGGGGGCTTACAACCTTTAAACCACTCTTGATGGAGTAGGAATAAGGTCAGTTTCGAAGCTATGTCATTTTTTAAGTATTGCATAAAATGGAAAACTTTTTTTTTTCCATTATGCTCCTGCATTTTTAAGGTATAAAATACATTGTACAAACATGATTTAAATATTAGCAGGAGTTTTTGTGTCGGGCTCGTTAAGGTATAATTGATTAAGAGTAATCACTTCATTGTGAGTAAAGATTTGAGGAACAGTGCTGCGTGCAAGATTGCACATAAACAAATAGATGTATACAAATAAATTTTAGTGTATGTTATTCTATATATATATATATATATATATATATATATAACAGATTAAAATTAAAGCAAAAAATAAAAAAATAATATTTTTTATAAATTAGGTTTTATGGAAGCAGTAAATATTCTGATACGTCAACAATAACGTCTTCCCAAAAATTCCAAAATAAAATTTTTTTTTCAATATTGTGGTTTTAAAACAAGCATGTAAGTTTAACGAATATGTATACCTATTTTTGAACAAGTTGCTCAAATAGTACTTCAGATATCATGCGCTCTATCTGAGAGTTTTCTATAAAAAAAGCAAAGCTGAGAAAAACAGCCGTAAAGATAAAATGTTGGTTACAGAAGCCCATGTTTTGCTCAGTGTACCTTTCGATTTTCTTTCATATCTCTGGTATTTATTTGAATTTTGTCATGCGGTTGGTGTCAAAATGATCAGAAATGTGTGTACTTTTGTGTATGCCAAAGAGCGGTTTTTATTAGTGTTTCCAACGATTGCGGCTCCAAATTCCTTTCTCTAAACTAAAAGATTTCGTGTAGTCTCGTATGAAAATGTGTTCATTATTTCTCCTCAGTGTAACCGTGCACCTCACCGTTGAGGACATGAACGAATTCGCCCCGGAGTTCGTGCAGGAGACCTACAGCGCCGACGCAGACGAGGACCGACTGTACGACAAGATCGTGCAGGTCGAGGCCGACGACAACGACTGCTCTGCCAAGTTCAGCGACATCTGCAAGTACGAGATTCTCACCCGAGACCAGCCTTTCGCCATTGATCAAGAAGGTGGGTTTCATTTTCGTTACTGCCAACTCAAACAGCAGATGAGAGCTGTATGAGCAAATAAGTACTGGGAGATGAAACAATGCTTCCGGCCAAGAATTAGGCTAGGCATCCATTTGCGATTTCTAGTCGCGCGATTTTTCAGTCGAAAAAATAATACTCATTGTTTCAAATGCAGGTGCACAAACTTGCGACTCAACAATCGCAGCGATTAAAAAGTTGTTACTTTCGATGCGACGCGACTATCGCTCTACCCAATGAATCACACCAGTGTGGTAACAGAACCTGGGAATTCTCAGGGAAATTTTTATTTCTGGAAAAATCAGGGACATCTCAAGGAAAATTTCCAAATTTTACAAGTCAGGGAAATTTTGACAAATTAAACGGCTATCATTATTGTTTGTCTTATTTAGAGATGCGCGATTACGAGTGCTTTTGAGAATAGAATAAATTGTATTCGCCGAAATTGTAATTCGAATAAAGAACCATAGCGTCGTAATTTTTTAACACCGCGAAAACCGCCGCTGCTGTTTTTTTTTCGCGTCTGCAGCGTCTTGGTCGTCGTGAGGATTGCGATACAATTTCTAGGATACAATTTGAAATTTGTGTAACAAATGATGTTTTCTGTGTATTAAATTAATTATTTTTGTCTGCAATTACATTGTTGTAGAATTTTTTATGTATATTTGCATTTGGTTTCGATGAATAGTATGACAATATAGCGACTGTTGTATAAAAAGTTCATAATAAAAATATTTTGCATTTTTTCTCCAGTTTATTCAATTGCAATTATAATAGTTCTATTAAGGTTTCAAACCCTTACAATGGCAATTAAAATATCTATAGAGAAAAAATGCAAAATATTTGTGGAGAATGACCCTCTGACCCTAAATATTTAAAAATAGTGTTGTGTTGATGCTGTAAATCGATACCAATCACGGATCACAACAATTCTTAAGAGAATTGTGAAATCAGGGAAATTTTTGTGCGACTATCATGGAAATATCAGGGAACTTTTTTTCAAGGATTTTGTTGCCACCCTGCACACAGACAGACATGGACATGCACCCGTTTGCGATAGTTGAGTCGCAGTTCTGGTTTCTGTTTAAAACACTGCAAATACTTGTCTCAAATATCTGACAACGTATCTACCGGACTTGATGATGGACGAATGTTAATAGTAATTGATACTCATTAAAAATATTGAAAAGAAGAAATTGAAGATTGTTATTGATGGACCCATTATTCCCAATAATTCATCAAAATTACTTTTTACCATTTGGTAATACTGGAAAAACTTTGCAGGGTACTTGCATAAATCTTCAAATAACTTGTAAAACTGCCCTTTCAATAATCTGACTTGTTATTGGATGTTCCCAATAACGATGCTTCCTCCGTTTACTTTTCTCCCAAAGCAAAAGAGCAATCGCACGAGTAGTTTCAATGACATCCATTGGAAAACTGTTCTAATTCAACGATTTATCTATCGCAGTGTGTGCATCCATCTCTAAATTATTCGTTTGGAATAATTATATAGAGCCAGACTTTATTATGGAGCAGGCATTTGCCCTATATTGGACATGTTTTTAGTTAACTTAAAAATAAACACAAATCTCGACTGTTAAATTTGTGATAATTCTCTATATTTAGCACTACAAGAAAATTTCTCATGCTCCTTTTCTCTGAAAAATAATGTCTCTTTACTTATATGATGGCAGCATCCGATGCAGATACAAAGCTCGCTTTTCTTATTTGACTTCTCTGTTGTGTTTTACGAGATTCCACGCAATCCGTAACCTCAACTGATGTGGGAATGTACGTGTGGGTTCTTCGATCGCGGAAAATGTTGGAAAGTGCTTATATAAACCTCCAAGTGTTTTGACGATACCTCGTCCGAGATTTGGTCAATTTTTGAAAAGGACGAGATAAAACTGTCCATGGGGAAATGAAGATCCAGTTAGGAAAAACAAATTGTTACTGGCCTTTGGAACACGTTTTTGCTTCAAAGTCAGGCAACAGTGCAGTTTTCGACGTTAAGATAAACCACTAGAACTAATTGAAATTCGTAAGTCGTTGCAATTGTTAGAGAAAAACTGATGAACATAATCCCGCCCACAAACGTGTCCCAACAGATTTTATTCAATTGAATTCTTAATTGGATATTCATTTGTGATTCACCAAATGTTTCTTATCTGATAATTAAATTAATTTAATTTTTTTGTTAGCGTTTGTGTGAGAGAGAGTTTGGGGAAAACATACGAAAATTGTGGGTGAAAATCTTGTGTTTTGCACACCAAATTTAATTTTTTTTAAAGGGTAGTGAAGTCATGTTAATTTACGCCACTCCTTTCCATCAAATTATCAAATGAAATATTTCTAGCTCAGCAGCTTCTTACTATACATAGAATATTTATATACTTAGCCTCAACCGCAGTGGGGAAAAGGTGGACCGCACCCTATCACATCAACTTTGAAAGGGGTAAACCATAAGCACTAAAGTACCAACTGCTACAAAATAATAAAACAGCACCTGCGACAACGAAATGAATTCTAACATCTGCTCTCAAAGAAATCGGAATTCGCAAAGAAACTGAAAGATTCAAGATAACACGTGCTTTGAATATTACAGACAACATTCCTCGGCACGCATTGTACTTGGTATCTAAAAACCCTAACTCCATCCATTTGAAATGTAGAATCTCAACAACCGAAGACAGAATTGATAAAATAGAACATTGTTGCTCTTAAAAAAATACGTGAGTGTTTACGTATGTGAAACGGTGACGGTTTCGGGACGTGTATCTCGTACCAAATCACCACAATGACTTCCATCTGGTTGAGGCAAGTGTTAACATCTGGATGCCTGTAGCGCTGTTCATCTTGTAATTCTTTGGATATTGTTGCATGACTTGTAAATATTTAGGATGCAAGCTATCAAACCCATGCTATGTTTGCAGATCCGAAACTTTTCTATCGAGTGTCTTGAAAGACCTTTTTGTGTGGACCGTCGGGGTGCTATAACTTATGTACGTCGTGCGCTTTTGCCTCTGTTGGCTGAAGAATTTATTGATGGTCTACAACAAGGATCAACAATGTTTTGGAGGTCGAAGATCTGAGTAGACGTTTGACGTAAGAATCCTTTGAATAAAGGATCCTTGTCTAGCGTTCTTGTCGATTCGATTTTCAGAAGGGATTGTCAGAGTCCATGCAATACTTAAAAAAACATAAAGACATTGAAATTTGTGTTTGAAAACTTGGAAAGAACTAAAAAAAATATATTTAAAAAAACATTAGTATTTTTAAAAAAGTGTAGAGCCTGAAATTTTTGTCGATGAATTACGATATATCTATTTATTAAAACGGATGTGTATGTATATTCTATATACAAATATACACTGTTTGTCCCATCCACACCCAATTTGGTACACTTATACAGTAGAACACTGCGAAAAACATAGATTATTTCTTTTCTGTCTTCAGACCCATTTGTGACCATGAAATTGGCATACAGGGGTTGTCCTAAAAGTGCCCCTCGAAGCCCAAATTTAAAAATCTGTAGGGGTTTTTCTGCAATAGTTGGACATGGACCTGGAAACACGTTCTACAGGGTTTGTGTATAAGTTAACACGGAAATGTCGCGGTCATGTTTTAGTTGTCGTGGTAGGAAACACTTTCTACAGAGTTTGTGTATTTGAGTTAGCTCAGCGAAATGTCGCGGTCATAATTTGAAACACGAGCAACGCTGGGTTACTCAGCTGGCAGCTAAATAGAAATATGTATGTCGATTTTGAAAAGGGTATACTTGAGTTCATGCACCATTTAGGAATATCGTGGAATTCATAGATAAGTACTTGAATAAACTCAAACACTACAATTTCCTGCCGTTTGAAAAATCACTGTTTACAGCTCAGTAGTTCTAGTCAAGACGATAACAGTTCGATCTATCGCGATATTCAGCTATATCACTATTTGTTATTTGTCCCCCTCCCCAAGGAATTCTCGTTTTGCTAATAGCTAAGGTAATTTTTAATCGATTTCTTCGAACTTCAAAGGCCAGACCTCAATTGGTACAAATGATTTGGTTATCTCGAAAAGTGAACGAGAAGAAGTTTATTTTCAAATTTTTTTTTTGGTTATCACAAATTTACCACAGGCGGACAAGCATCCATTCCTTTCCCTGGATTCGATATAGGAGCCAGCGCACTGACCGTTTGACCAAGTGGTTGTCAGGACTGAAGTTTCAAACGTCAAAATATAAAAAATCAATCGTAAAAATCAATAAAGTGTTTTAGGAATGATGCCCCAAATTTTGAGATTCGGTGGTGTGTATTAAAACATGTGTCTTTTTCGGCTTGGATACTTTTCAATCGCACAGTACATGGGCATATATGATCTCGAGTCTTTGAAATCGCAAGATTTACGAAGCGTACGACTGTTTTGTCTTATGATTCCAGAACAGGAAGAAATATTCAAAAGATAAATGTTGGGTCTTGTAGACAAAGGATATCCGTATCTGACATGACGGAGTGCGCAGGCGCGGGGATCCGCTGTGTCGAAATTCTACGGTGTTGTGCGAGCTTTGGGCCAGTGTGGTTTTGGACTGCGTAAAGTGGCGAAAGCTTCCGAACTACGCTACAATCACATCACAGGCCTTTGATCAATAAAATCCTTCAATATTAAAGTGCATTTTATTGTTCAAACATACGTCTGCTCCATTCATCCCCAAACCCAACATGAGACCCGAGTTTTCACATCAAAACTACGATTTCTGTTCTCGACCCAACTTTGACCAACCTGTCTGGTTTTTTAGGTGTCAGCCTCTAAATCGGAAGGTTTCTGGTTCGAATCCGGGTCAGTGTATGGATGTTTGTTAGCGTATGGTGTAAAGGCAGCTGGTGCGTTTTAAGTCTGTCGTGACCGAAATTCTCACGTTGGGTTGGTGTGGAAGTTTAGAAAGCGGGGTGCCTCTTCATCCGACCGTGGTTCAAATGGTGGTGTTGTCCTAGGATCTTTCCAATAGGGGACCGTCATCAATAGCCCGTTGTGTTGCTCTAGTACGACGTTAATTAAAAATTATCAATTCCCTCGACCCAACTTAACAATATTTTTCCTTTTAAAGAAAGACTGCATACAAAATCCAATAAGCAAACATAATAAAATTTAATCTCCCCACTCGAGTCAATTAACTGCGTGTTTAGGTTTTTTCAGGCAGCGCCCTTCTTTTGTCCTCGAATCCTTATTTCCAGCAGCCAGGAATTTCTATTGTTGTCGCTTCATTTCTGTGTCCACTCTCTGACCAAAGGCGGTTCTTGAAAACCAACCAAGCTTCCCTTAATCGATGAGGAAAGGATTCAAGGATTGGAGGACCTCCGGCAGCATTAAGAGGGATGGAATCTTCCAGAATGACTCATTCCCACAGGTCCTTTCTTGCCCCGAAAAATCGAATGTATCGGAGAAAAGTTATACATTGAAAGAACCCATGGTCGGCACACAACGGTATCGAACAATAAAAAGAATCGATTCTGCTTTTCTATTTTATTTCGAGATTCTTTGCTTCTTTTTCGACCGCCTTCGTTATTATTGCCTTGGAACTTCGTCAAGCACTGCGATTTTTCTTCGAAAAAGAATTCTGCTTGAACTTTTTCGACCCTTTTTTCTGATGGTTTTTTATTTCTTTGTTAGGACCTCTAAAAAGGAAGATCCGTGCAAGTCTGGTGTTTAATCAAGATTCTTTTTTTGCGTGTGAGCTATTTGAGTGCCCCTTCTATTGCTTTCTGGTGCAAAAACGTGCGCTTTTATGTTTTTCGAGAATTGTTTTCGGAGGAAGCGATTGTGCCTGGAATTAAAACGATTGTAAATTGGATCAGTATTAAAATTCCGTACCTATCCTTTTAACCCTCTTTGGATTTCTTTGGAGCTTTTAATATGATAGAATCTCATTATTGCAGTCTGATGACTCCGCATTATTCATCAAAGGTAACGAGTTGTCATTTGCTGTTCTTTTACAAACTCGAGAATCCTCTTCTAGTCTTCCTAAAAAGAGGATTCGTTTTTGCTTTTCACCGTTAAATGGTATCAGTGCACAGTATATCAGTAAAGGATAAGAAGGCTCTTCACTGAAAGTTTTTTGTAAGAAGGCTCTTCATTGAAATCGAAAGAGGCTCCAAGTAAATTTTAAAAAATTAAGTGCAAAATTCAAAATTAGTAGAGTGTATCGTAAAACAAGTAATGTGAATAGCGATGCGTTACTAGTTAAGTTGGGTGTAAGTAGTAACTTACCGTTTCCAATCCCGAAGGGAAAGACTCGAGGACAACGCCTCGTAATTTTGAACCACGGTCAGCTGACGCTCTTTTATTAGAAATTCTCTTTTATTGGTGGTTTGCGTAGCATTAATCCTCATCTCTGACCTCATCTAAGTCTACTGATGTATTCTGTAACACTATGATGAATACCATATCAGGCTGTCTTGTACAAGGGGGCTGGTGTACTTTCAATCCGTCGTGTCATTACGTTGTCCTGGTGTGGAAGTTTGAAGGGTTGGGTGTCAGCACAAATGTGACCTCGTCATCGGATTGTGGTTCAAAATTACGTGTGGTCCTCATATATTTCCATTCGTGTTTGATCGCGGACCGCCGCCGATAGCCCGCTGTGTTGCTCCAGTGCGACGTAAATTTGAAATACCTACGTACCTACATCTACGTGGTATGAATTACGGCTTGGCCATTTGCTTGACGTTGGCGCTGCCTGCCCAAATATTGCTTCATCGCTTTAAACCCAACTGGAAACGATATATGGTTGGGTAAGTTTAGGTATTTTTAATTAACGTCGTGCCAGATCAACACAACGGGCTATCGATGACGGTCCGGGTTCAATCCGCAAAGGGAAAGATTCGAAATCACCACCACGTTATTTTGAACCACGGTCAGATGACGAGGCAACACCTGAGCTGGCAGCCCACTCTCCAAACTTCCACACATTTCGGCCATGACAGATTTCAGGTGCTCCAGCCGCCTCTACACCATACCCTTACAAATATCCATGTACTGACCCGGATTCGAACCAGGAAACTTCCGATCTGGAGGCTAATGCCTTAACCACCAGACCGGTTGGAAGACATGTAAATAAGAGAGTAAGAGAGAGACAAGTAAAGTGTAACGAGGGTTTACTGCGCTTGAATTTATACGTGCTCCAAATATTTTTCTTTAAACTGCATCTCAGTCAAATTCTCTGAGTGGGTGGCTTAGGAAAAAACAAATCCTGCCTATTTTTAAGCTTATCTCGGTTTTTATGGAGCTATCTCTTCTCGCTTCTTCGTGAAAATAATTTCCCGAAGAGAAAAAAACGATGTGTCATGTTTCTAATGCACACTTCGCTCAAGATTGCCTGACATTAAAATTGCAGTGATATGTCAGCGTCAAAAAAATATGAGGCTTACGTTCGCGTTCAACTCGTCCCTCCTGACCTCAACTTTATCATTTGATAAAAAAATATCGTCCGTTTCTTTTTTGCCTCAAATATTTATTTATAAGTATCGATACTGCCAGCGAGTAGTTAGACCTAATCACGGCAGTGATGAATTCTCTGGTCGGAAACAGATTCTCTTCCTTCAAACCTCCTCCGGCCGCCATGTTTGGTCAGCGTCATTTCTGGACAAGGCATCGCTTTCGGAGTACCCGTTTCAACCACATTATAATAAGAATTGATTTCTCTCTGTATTAAAAAGAAGTTCTGCCGGATTGAGACGGTTTTCCGAGAAAGTACGGATCAGAAAATTGCGAAATTAACATGGTTTGTTCAAAATTGTACGGGAAACACGGCGGAGAAGATTTTTTTCTGTTGCGGCTATTAGTTTAGAGAGCATTAAGTGCCAAAGTCGGGAAAAAAAGCGAAATTTCTCACGCTAGTGAGGAAAACACGCACAAATTTTCAGTCTTCAGCCTGGAGTTTTTTTTTTTTTAGTACCTCTAAACGTGTATTTTTGCACCTCGCCGAGTTTCTTTAGAAATTTCAATATGGCATTCAATTTTTGAAATACGGGAAAAATCGGGAATTTTTTGCAAATATAAATTTACGACGTTATTTATTTTTCTTTTATTTTTTTCTTTTCTTAATTCTTCAATTTATATTTTGCTGTTCCCAGTAATTTCGAACTAAGTGCCTTGAATTAGTATTTTTAAGTTTTCCTGGAAAGCAATTTTCAAGTTTTGAAAAATTCTGAACAAAATTGATTTATTCAAGAAACTATGTAATCTGAAACTCTCAAAAGGTTTTCTTTTATTCGCTCGTTTGAACAATCAAATTCTTTTGTTCCTCTTGAATATTTCGTTTTACATATTTTCATTCCGGAACTTTGCCTTATAACAATTCTGCCCGGAGCTCTTCGATTCTGTTATTCTATGGCTTAAGATGGAACTAAAAAATTCTAATGTCATATTTTAAAATAAGCTACTTTTCTATAAATTTTTTTTTACCTCTTCCCGAAAACCTATTAGTCGCTAGTCGACGATACAAGAATTTCAAGGAAGATAACAATTTCTCATACTGTGAATGTTTTTCTTGTGACTCTTGCAAGAAATGTGAAGCAACGTCGCAAAATTTCTGGAGATTGAACATAACAAACGGCTAAATTCAAAATGAAATAAATTGCCGTTTCCTGAAAAATAAATCCGGTCGATTCATATGACGAATTCGCGTCTGGTTTCGCTGAAGAGTTGAGATAAGAAAGAACTCGACTTTTTAAAAAACTTTCCTCCCAAATGTTTTGTCTTTGGATCCAATAAACAAGTATTTTTTTGGTAAACAGTGAAGGCCGTTCTTCCGATTGAATCGAATTCCCGGTTTTTCTTTCCTCGATTTCTGCGTCAAGTTTCGAGACTTGTTACAGAAAATAAAAATTACTAATCTCGCTCGCATTCATGTTTCTCTGTTATATTGTTTCTCGCTTCCAAGAGGAATAGTATCGAGAATATCTGTTACGTTCAGCAGAAACGTATATCGTGAATCATGAATTCTTAATGCTTAACGCATGCACTCCGAGATTCACTGTTTACAAAAACTCCTAACACTTCAATCAGATTTTTTTTTTCCAAAGGGAAGCTGTCTTGAAGTTTGTTGTTTGGAAATGTGTAGACAGTCTCATTGCATCGTGAAAAAGAGTGAATAAGATATGATTCTTCGGTGTTTCTTCACTTCGTGATACATATCGGCTCAAGATTGGAAGTATCAGTTGAGAGGTTTTTTCAATGTATATTGCTTATTTATCCTTCCTCATTTCTGTGAAGTAACTTTCTGTCTTCCCAGAGAGTTACGAGTTCGAATCCATCCTAAGACCTTCGTAGAGTTTCCAAGTGCACCGAAACTTCCGGAGTTTCTCCGCTAAAGCATCGAAACTCCGCGTAATCTATGGAAATCGCGTTGATGCTGAAAAAAGGGAAATTTCCCCTATGAAAAGGGAAAAATCTATAATTTAAGGATAAAACCTTTCATGTGTACATGTAATTTTTTTATCCTTTATAGAGTAAAAAGTCCAGAATCCTCCGGACCTTGGCCATTTCGTATTATTTGCATTTTTTTGTCAAAGAACCCCCTTAATTTAACCTCCCTCTGCGCGAATTTTATCGTTTGCAGCAGTACAATAGCAGATATATAAATAAGAATAATTTTAAAAAAGGAAAAAAACCATTTTTAATACAATGCAAGAAATTTTATTTGCAAATCTTCTAATTTTTCTGTGTGGCGTTTACTTTGAGCATGTCCGTTATTTTGTGTTGTTTCATCTATTAGGCCCAGGTCTACCTCCTTGTTCTTCAAAAATCGTCAGAAAGATGGAAAAAAGTGAGACAAAAAACACTGGTTAGCAAAACGTCCGGATTTTGGACAATTCCGGATTTCGGACATCCGCATTTGGGACTTAAGAGAAATTATTTGTACAAATAGTGATTTTTATGACTGTTTTTAAAGAAAGATATGCCGATCTTTTATTTTTGTCCTTATTTTCGCGTTGCTGCTGAAGCATCCTCAAAAACAAAAAAAATTATAAGAATGCTCCTGAAGCTGCTCAGAAAAGGTTGGCAACTCTGCCTTCGTGTACAAAGTGGCTGGTGCACATTAAATCTATCGTGGACACGAATGTCCTCACGTTGGCGTGGCGTGAAAATATGGAGAGTGTGTTACGTCGTCATTTGACCTTGGTTCAAAATTAAGTGGTGTCGTCCTTGGGTTCTTTTGGAGATTGATCTCGGCTCGTCTCCAATAGCCCGTTGTGTTGCTCTAGTGCGACGTTACGTAAAATACCTACCATTCAGGAGGAGCAGGCTCGATTCCTGTAACTTTACGGTGTCTTTTCAAGCGAAATTATCGCAAAAACTAGTAATTTCAAAATTTTGGTGATTTATTTATTTATTATTATTATTATATATATATATATATATATATATATATATTTTTTTTTTTTGAAAATTCACTTTAGGTCAACTAAAATTTAGCCTTCTTTTTTTAACACGGATGGCAAAAATATTTTTTTGATTTTTCTTTTTGAAATTTTCTTAAGAACGCCCATTTTGTAGTTCTGGGGGCAAACCTTCGCAACCATGAAAGCAAAACATCAGAATCCGGTTGCTAGATTGCCATGAATGTGTCATAGTACAGGGTTATTCAAAATGAATCATCCGATTTCAAAATGCTATATTTTCATAAATAAACGACACAGAATGATAATTAATACATGCATACAATATAGAGGTTTTTTACAAGTATCCGATATAACTTCCTTTAGTTACACGTATAATGTGAAGACGGTATGTAAATTCCTGCCAAACACGTTGTAAAGTGTCAGTGGTAATTGATTGTACAGCAGCATAAATCCGTTGTTTAAGTTCACATAAATTGGGTGGCACATACACTTTATCTTCCACAAACCCCCAAAGGAAGCATGGGGTCATATCAGGTGACCTTGGTGGCCAGCTGTGTAACATCAAGTCATCTGGTCAACTGCGAGGTAGCTCCGTGTTAAGGAAACGACGATCCTCTGTAGCCCAGTGGGTTGGTGCCCCATCTTGTTGGAAAACGAAGTAGGAGAGATCTTCCTTTATCTGGGGGACAAACCAGATTTGCAACATGTCCAAATAGGGGTACGCGACTGTTTTTTCCGCAAAAACAGCTTTCTTGAAATAGCTTCACGAAGAACACACGAGCGCTATCTATTCTGCACAATACAAAACTTCCATATTTTCCCTTTGTATTCATGTATTACTTATCATTCTGTGTAGTTTATTTTTGAAAATATGGAATTTTGAAATCGGATGATTCATTTTGAATAACCTCGTATGTTGCAATACGGATATATGCATGTTAAACCAACACAGAGTCTTCTAAGTTACTATGTTTAGTTTATTTCCATACCCCGTCAAGAACTACGAGGTGGTGAAAGGCTGTCAAATGTAGTCCATGTACTTCTTTCTTAGTGGATATGATCTGATAGATGACTTTTGAAGATTTCATGACCATAAAAACAATTAGCGGTACATCAGACTAACGCATATTATCTGGACATGGCGTTTTACTTACAAGCGTGCTATCATATGGAAATAAGACAACCATTTGGCCATTCTTATCCGGCATTTTGCCAGCCAAGACGTGGGCGGTTACAATATTCCAGTGACGTGTAAGATCATTTTGAATAATGCGATTACGTGGATATGAATTCAAATTTCGGTGATGAGATCTGGTGAAATTAATGAATTCTTGGCCACTCAAGGAAATTGTATGCGTTGGCGACGAAAATTCTATTAATAGTTATTAATAAAGCAGACTGTTTTCGTCGCGAGTTTTCTTCGTGATGGGAATTAAGTAGCGCCTGAAGTTCTTCGAGTAATCCGGTGGTGAATATTGCTATTCAATATTCACGCATTTGATGTTTAAACTTCTTTTTGTTTCTCTATCCTGAACAATTTTTCGTGACTACACTAACCGTGGAAACGTTTTCCGCAGCTCAAGTTGGCAAAAACGAACACCGCATGTCCAGTTGGTAGAGTTCTAGATTAGCAACCGGAGGGTTGTGAGTTCGAAACTCAATCCAACCAAAGACCGTCGTGTACGTGGGGGCTGGTGTGCGTTAAATCTGTCGTCGGCTCAAATGTCCTCCGTGGTCGGACCGACCAACAGGTCTGGTGGTTAAGGTGTTAGCGTCTAGATAGGAAGGTCCCTGGTTCGAATCCGGGTCAGCCCATGGATGTTTGTAAGCGTAGGGTGTAGAGGCGGCTAATGCACTTTAAATCTGTCGTGTACGAAAGTTCTCGCGTTGGGTGGGTGTGGAAGTTTGGAGAGTGGGGTACCAGCTCGCGCGTTGCCTTGTCATCTGACCGTGGTTCAAAATGACGTGGTGTTGTCCTCGGGTCTTTCCCTTAGGGGATTGATCCAAGACCTTTGTCAATAGCTCGTTGTGTTGTTCCAGTGTGACGTTAATTAAAAATACCATTCCCAAGCATCTCCAAGAGCTGCTGTGTCGCTCATTACGACTACTTTGGCCATTAGAATCTTTACTGGAATTCTTTCTACCAATAGATCTGATTATTGAGTCATTCCGTCGGCTTAGTCCTAAACTTACTTAATTGACCAAATGTTTACGGTACATCTGCTCACCTAGAAACTACTCATTTTGGGTTCAAAAATAAAAATGATGAGCATTTTTAAAGGTGTAATGCATTTTATGGACAAATTTCGATGTGGCGAAAGCATTTAATGTGCACAGTTGATGAGTTTCCAGCTCTAATCCAACGATATGTCCTGTGGGCGGAAAAGCAATACTACACTCACTATTAGTGATGCTCGAAAGGTTTAGATGTCTACCGCAATTACTCCTATTTAAAATGAACGTGTCCTGTTGCTATAACGACAGCCGCCATCCAGACTTGATGACGAGTGCAATTCGTGTGTCAGACAGACAGTGCCAAGATTTAAACATTGTGAGTGGGATTAATACGTCGGTCCGGAATTGAGACTTGACAGAATATATTGCTTTTTCTCTCTGCCGACCATTCAATATGCATACTGCTTTATTATCGAGTACACATCCCGACCCATCACCGTTGCCAGAGCCGATCAATCGTAAGGGGGAGGGTCGGGAATCCGTTTTAATTCCGGGATCGATACCGATTAGCAATTGAAATGCTTGCACGACCCGCATTCGAAAACTGTCAATACCGCGCTTCCAAGATGGCGGGGTCGCGCTGCCCTACATCCCGAGCGGAGGGCGTAAACGGAAAACAGTTTCCTCCTCCTTACGGGTCGTAAACCGTAAATACCGGGCGTAAATTCAGCCCCCGGGTGCACTTAGGGCGCACGATGAGGAGAAATGGTAGCTGGGATGGAGTCCTCCGCATCTAGTTTAGTTTCCCCGTCCTCGCTAATGATATCGAGCGGGGCTCTGTTGGACGGAAGGGGCGGTTGTTGAGTCGGGATTAAAGGCTGCGACATCGAGCGGACTCACGTGTTGATTGGCGTTGGGGGGAGTTTCGAATGTGTCTTCTGCTTGCGTTAATGAGGGGAGAGTTTGCAATTTTCCGAGGGAGACATGGATGGACGGTTTTGTTGGGGGTGAAATCTCCATTGAAATGAATGTGTTCCGGGGAAATAATTTTAAGCGTGGCCCAGTTTCCTCGTGAAAAAAAAAAGAAAACTAGTTCACAATTTGACTAATAGATGGCGCTTGGAGGGATTTTTATTTCGAAATATCTGTTGATTGCGTTATCAGAAGGAGTTGCCAATTGTTAAACTGTGGAAACTGTTTTATTTTGTTGGAATATTTCAAAGTTTATTTGTGGAAATTAATGTTGATAAAATGATGGTACCTATCGGATTTTCGTCCCTTATTGGGTCTAATCGTTAAAAAAAGGAAAATATGACTTGTTAACCTTTAGACAACGACCAGTACAGCAGTTGCACCGTGATCGCGCCAAGAGAGGATTGAGACAACGGCCAGCAGATCAGTTGTACCGTGAAAGTTATAAAAATCGCGCCAAGAAAGAATAAGAATCGCTCTTATTATATCTAGTTGTATTCAAAAGATTAAAAAATGATGCGGCCGACAATACTCACCAAATTGGTGACAATTTTTTTTGCACTTAAGTTCGCCAATATGGCACTGTCTAATCGGAAAATTTGAACTGCGAAGTTTAAACTCATTTCAGTGTAGCAACAAATAAAAATGAGACCGCATTTAAAAGAGAAATTGAAGTTTTTGTATGTTATTTACGTAAGAGACACAAGAAAACCTGCTTTTACTATAATGAGCTAATTTAAAAATTTAATTATATAATTATTGAATTATGTTGTGAGAATAGTCCTCTAAACTCGTCTAAACAAAACTTAAAACACAATAATATTTGTTTCTTTTATCTTCATATTTGTATTTCTTAAATGACCAATAATAAATATAAACATTCCTGGAAATTCCTTTTTGGACTACTGAAACATCAAATTGGCAGAACTATCCGAACGTTTCCTCTTGGAATTAAAACTTTTCCGCTCTTTTTGTGGTCTGATTGAGTTTTCTCGTTTCTCAACTGGTCGGAGTTCTTTCCGTTCGATTTTCGATACAGGTTGAAAAATCAATGTACCGTGTGTCTTCCCCCGCTGAAGAATGTTTTCGCTAGTCCCGCCATTGATTGGCTTTTCGAAAGAGTAAAAAGAATAATTTGGAACTAATTCCTTGTCCCCGTTTAGTAAGTTTGATAATTTTTTTTTTTTTTGAAAACTCTCTCTCTCTCTCTCTCTCTCTCTCTCTCTCTCTCTCTCCATTGAATTTCCGTTGTTTTTTGAGTGGTCGTCTTGAACTTGACAGTTTGTGCTAAAATGTTTCCAGTTGTCGACTTGTTTTTAATTACACAGTTATTGATTATGATTTTCCAATCGAGAATCTAAGTCTGTTTTTGATTAGTTTTGTCCGACCCTCTCGAGTAGACTTCGGGGGCACGCCCCTATTGGGAGAGTTTATTTCAATCGTGGTGTGAGAGGCATTTTCCTTCAAGCTAGAGCTGACCAACCGGTCTGTGGTTAAGGTGTTTTGTTAGCCTCTAGAACGGAAGGTTCCTGGTTCGAATCAGAACATGGATATTTGTAAGAGTATGGTGTAGAAACGGCTGGTGCACCTGAAATCTGTCCTCACGTTGGCTGGGTGTGGAAGTTTGGAGAGTGGGATGCCAGCTCAGGTGTTGCCTCGTCAACTGACCGTGGTTCAAAATGACGAGGTGTTGTCCTCGGATCTTTCCCCTAGAGGAATGATCCCGGACCGCCGTGAATAGCCCGTTGTGTTGCTCTAGTACGAAGTTTAATTAAAATTACCTTACCTTCATGCTAATCGGGGTAACGAATTAGTTACCTGAGCGTTTTGTTAGTTCAAAACACGTTCAAACTGAAGACCGTCGTGTACAAAGGGATCTGTTGCATGTGGAATCTGTCGTGATCTCAAATGTTCTCATGTTTGGCGTGGTGTGGGAGTTTTTGAAGAGTGAGGTGCCAGCTCATGTGTGATCTCGTCATCGAAACGTGGTCCAAAGTGATGGGATGTTGTCCTCGAATCTTTACCTTCGATATTTATTCCGCGCCTAGCCAGATCGTCCCTTGTGCCGAAGAACAAAGAGGCCAGTGGACTCCCCAGGTGCCGAATTATATCCAGTGTTCTGCAACACAACTCCAAACAATTGCAATTGTTCTGCAGGCATTTTGTCCGAATTTTGAAAACTGCAGTCAAATAAAAAATAGACGTAAAACACAATTATCGGCTAAATATGTATTACATATTTATGATAAAACATCAAAATTAATAAACTTATTTTATTTACTTAAAACCAAGGCATACTTTGTAAAGATTAATCGAGTCCAAGAATGTCTTTTTGTGATTTATTTTCGGACATCAAACAAACAGTACAAACGGTACAACAACACAACAAATAATAATATTACGCTGAGATACATAAATTCAAGTTTCAAGAACAAGGAGGGAGCTCATCAAGAAAGCTCACACCCGAAGCCGTGCCATTCAGGAAGTCTTTTAAATTGTTTTGAATCACATTACTTTACGAACGATCACGTGGTCTCGCCGAGAGTGTCAGCAAGAAGCTCTACTCTCAACAACACCCACGTGGTACATTCCTATTCTCAACATACTTACACAATTTGCAATTCTATCGATCACTTTTGAAGTTAAATATTTTGTCATTGACATAAAAGATGTGCTATTTATCAAGTGTATGTGGTAATTTGGGCGGTGTAGAGAGGTTGTGCCGTAGCCAGAGAAAAAAAATCGGCCAAAATTTTGATAAAATTAAGGAAAAAGTGTTCTGCGACATTCGTCGCAGTTATAAGCACTTCCTGCTCCCGGGTTGGATGCTAATGCAAAATGCCAGACGATTTATCCACCCTTCCATTGCCTTATTTGACACTGCAAATCTTTTAATCAAGTATAATGGAGCTCTGAAGCATTGCTGTGGTTTTGCGTAATCCCGCTTTCTTCATCGGCAGACCGAGCCATAACTATAAATCGGTTTACTTGTAGAAGCATCGGGATGTGTGAGCCATAAATCCCATGACCGGTGATGAAATATATACGAGATCGGAAGACGGATTTATACGGCTCTCCCAAGATTACCGAGAGGTTAGCGAGATGGGTTTCTTCAGGTGTCTTGGGCGTATTTCCCTCGGTTTTTTATTTTTATTTTCCAGGGGCTTTGGCCCCAGCAACGAGCTTTTGATTTATGGCACTTGTAAATAAGAGATCCCCTTTCGCAACTCGGACAGTGCGGATGCTTTATGTCCTGTTGATAATCCATCGTAAAAATATGCTGGGATATGGGAACGGAAGTGCTTATTTAGCGGGGAATACGTGAGAGGGATGTTTTTTTGTGTTGAAGTAGTTTGATTAACTGCTTAACTAATCGTATTCGTTTCGGATAATAGGAGGAACGCAGACAATATGAAATCATTCTATGAAGTATTTGTTTCTTTTGTTAAAGTTGCCTGTAATTTTCTTGTGGTGAACTTAACCAGCACTCCAAAAATTAACTCTTAATATAGTAATAAGTTACACTGCTATATATACCATTTCCAACAGAAGTATTGGTGGCCAAAGTTGGGCTCTCTCTGATACGTTCCGCTACATTGGTGACTGGCGGATGTAATTGTAAATTCCTCACTTTCAAAATATGACTAACTTCATGGCACTGATGACGAAATTCCAGACAGAGCTCACGACAATCGACGTGTACTCGGAAGGATGATCCACGATTAAAAGTTGAATTGGCAATGTGCGATGAATTCAACTCCCAACAAATCTGAAGCCATGTGATAACAGCTCCTATTCCTATCACAGCTTCACTCTTCGATCCTCTGACGAAAGTGAATGGGGCGCCCATTGGCTGTGTGGCTGCTACTCCTAACAGAAACGGAATCCGCGGTGAAGCAGTTCGTCGAGTCGTCGTTTAGTACACGGAGGGTTAGGAGTTCGAGACTCGATCCCATCAAGGAAGGTTGTTTACATGGGGCTAGTGCACGTTAAATCCGTCGTAGCCTCACTTGTCTTCACTTTGGCGTGGTGTGAAAGTTTGGAGAGTGGTTTGCCATCTCAGGTGTTCACCTCGTCATCTGACTGTGATTCAAAATTACGAGGTGTTGTCTTAAGGTCATTCCTTTTTGGGGTTGACCACTGATTCGTCTATAGCCTAGGAATCCCAGTCCGTTGTGTTCATCCTGTGCTGTGTAAACTCAACTAACTAACCGTGGAAACAACCCAGAAACGGTCTGCGAAGACTTTACTTCTGCTGTCCAAATGCTCTCTCATGATACCGAAGTTGTTTTGAGTCGTAGTTTATCGCCGCTTTGCGTAAAATCTAAATGATGTTGACCACTCAACTATCACGTATCAATTCTAAATTCGTTCTTTTGAATTTTAAATTGTGAATTAAAAGTGGTAAGCCGATCAACCGGTCTGGTGGTTAAAGTGTTTGCCTCTTGATCAAAAGGTCCCTGGTTCGAATCCGGTTTGGTGCATGGATATTTGTAAGCGTATGGTGTAGAGACGGCTGGTGCGCCTTAAATCTGTCGTGGCCGGAAAGTCCTCACGTTGGGTGGTTGTGGAAGTTTGGAGAGTGGGGTGCCAGCTCAGGTATTGCCTCTTCATCTGACCGTGGTTCAAAATGACGCGATGTTGTCCTCGGATCTTTCCCTTAGGGGATCGATCCCGGACCGTCGTCAATAGCCCGTTGTGTTGCTCTAGTACGACGTTAACTAAAATTACCATTACCAAGATATATTTGAAACTGATTCATCCAGATCAGGTTTAAAAGAATAAAAACGTAAGTGTTCATATTACGACAAAACGTATGACAAAGATTTCTATATAAGACAACATAAGCATGATGTACATTAGATCGCTGAAGCAAGAAGTGATATTCAGCACTTAAAGTGCTCGTATTTATGCAGTAACGAGTGAAAGCCAATGCTCGAAGAGTGCGACACAAAGGCCTAAGGGAATCGTTAATTAAAAATTACCTTACCGTGCCATGTGCTAAAATCGTAAACGAAAAAGAAGCCAAGTGACACCACCTTTTGAATCTACAGGAAACCCGTATCACCGCAGAAACACTAACGCCACCTATATTTAAGCTTGACAGAAAATACCTTTCATAGTTTCCAGGAACCTGTCGGTGTACTTTTCACCACGGAATAAGTAATCACATCATCTATAAGAGCCATTACGATATTTCCGTGCTTTACAGTCGAGAAAAATAATTTAATCCAGTCTTTATTTCCAGCCTTAAACTATTTAAAATCTATTTAAAAAAAAAAAATCTTTCCAGTGCGTTGAAGCTTCGTGGAACTCATTTCCAAACCCATTCAAGCCTACTTCTCAGGGAATGATTTTTTAAAGCAATTTAAATTCTTCGTTTCTCCCTTTTCACAGAAGCAATTAACTTCCCCATTGCTTTCGAAAATTATATCCCGCCTGAGAATAACGCTCCGTTCCCCCACCCTCGGAAGGAAAGGAAGAAAAAAAATGGAAAACTTCTCACGAAAATCGTTCGACTCACCCACTGCAACATTTCCCCTTGGCTGAATCCGAAATACTTCGCAACTCGAGTCCCGCTAAGACCCGCTTCCATTCTGTTGTCGCCCCAGTCGTTGCCATTCCGCGCGAGCAGAATTACGCTCGGTCGCGCCTGCGAAAATGGAGATGCCCCTGCTAGAAGCTTCGACTGCTTTATGGTAAGCGTGGAATTTTAGGCGTATCGTTTGTCCACTAATGCAGGGTTTCTTCTCCACCCCCTCCGCGCCTTGTCCCCTGAGCGGTTTGATGTGTCTATATATCATAATGTTCCTCCGCTAAGGTATTCGCCTGGCGAAGTGAGTCATTTCGAAAGTGGTCTAAGCTACGACAGATGTGTTTTCGATGGGAACGAAATCGGGGTGCTTCGTCTAGATTCTTGAGGTGTGGCAAAAAAATCTTCAGGTGCGATGGCTGCGGTAATCCGGTGTGTAAGAGCAACTGGTTACCAACAGGAGGGTTGTGAGTTCGAAACTCGATCTAGCCAAAATCACAGGGGTTGGTGCACGTAAAATCTCGTGGCTTCAAATGTCCCCACATTGGCGTGGTGTGGAAGTTTAGAGATTGAGGTGTTAGACTCCGTCATCAGATCGTGGTTCAAAATGACAGAGGTGTTGTCCTTGGATTTCTTCCTTCAGAAATTTGACCCATGATCGTCGCCTTTAGCCTGTTGTGTTGCTCCAGGCGACGTTAATTGACTACCTACCCTTGACACATGTGCTCGTAGTGAATGCCCTCCGTTTATCATTGAACCCCTGTGATCTTTTCTTATGGGGTTTTCTACTTCTAGTGTGCATAGGTGTCGCAACCCCAAGATGACCAAGCTATCTTTGTCCTGGAACCAAGCCCTGGTGCACGTTAAATCTATCGTGACTTCAAATGTCTTCACTTTGGCGTGGTGTGGAAGTTTAGAGAGTGCGGGTGACAGCTCAAGTGTTGATTTCGTCATCTGACCGTGTTCAAAATCACGTGTTGTCCTCGGATCCTTCCGTTAGGGATTCGATCCTGGACCGTCGCCAATAGCCTGATGTGTTGATCCAGAGCAACGCTAATTAAAAGTACCGTACATGAAACCACACACATAAGCCAAGAAAGTCATCAAACAACGTCCATTACTTGACGACAGCCAAATACGGCCCTTATTGTTGGCCAAAACCCGACTTCATACTTGCGAGCTTTTACGGATTTCCACTTAATTTTACTGATTTACGGATGGGTCCGTCTTTTTTACGGATTTTTAATATTTCGATCGAGCAATCGAAATAGTATTTAATTCTCTCTGCAATAATCTACTAAATCCGTAAAAACCCTAAGCCTTGTTTCGAGCAGAAATTCAGTGCAGAATTATTAAAGACCAAAAAGCTACTACAGCTTCATTGAATTTTTCTACAACCCCCTCTTCTGGATTAAAACACTAAATAAAGCACCTTTGTGAATAGAACGTTGATTTTTTTTTCTTCTTTCATCTACTCGTAAATGCGCTTTATGAACACCAATGATGTGTAATCCTGACATAAGTTTAAATGGTATGTAACATTGCCGTTTTGGATGCAGTGTGTAGGTAGTTATAAAGTGAATGTTTCTTTACAGTGGATGTGTTAAGGTTCTTAATACCAAACATCCACTGTACCTTGCACACTTGACCTTGCGAGGTTTCTGCAGTTTATAAAAATGTGAACTTTTACCTAGGCATTTTTAAATATAACTAATACTTTTTATTGTGACATACGGATATTTCTAATACACATTAATCCATGTATTTATGTTGTGTTTTATGCAAGGGGCGTTCGGTGCAAACGTTTTACGGTTGCACAGTTTTCAAAATTGCCAAGTATACGACATATTTCGAGTGCTGTACACTTCTGCTGTCAGACATAGGCCACTGTCGACGTGATCCTGTTCTATGTTCTTCCATTACCCGAGAAACGGTCCATTTCGAACAGTTAAGTCCCGAGGGTAGCTTTCACTGTAACTGTAAATTATGCTTCTTCCCGAGTAAATTGAGTAGGGTGGATCTTGGGGGCGCGCTGCTTTTGCATAAGATGACGTATTGCATTAGGGCTGACGACTTGCATTGCTTGCTGGTGCTTTTAGGCCTCCGAAATCAACTGTTCGTTTAAAGCAAATGAATTTTTTAAAGGTGCTTTTCTCCCTCCCATGTTCTTTACTGGAAGTGGGTAATTCATCCTGCTTCGATGAGCTGCGATTTTAAAAAATTAAGCGTCGTTGTCTCTAAACCCTCTTTCTTGATGTATGCGGAAAATGTTCCCGAGATTATAAATTTACGAGCTGTCGCTTTAGGTGGATGAAGGATGATCCCGATTGGCTCAACGCATTATGCCGACCCCGGTGGACTTGGTTGTGGGGTTGGACGTCAATTTTTAATGAATTCGACTGGTATGTTTTGGGCGGGGTGGGTTTTTTTAATCTTTTTCATTGGGAAAAAGGCGAGCGATAAAGAGTCGATGGCTTTCCGTGAGACGTGGAAATTTTCAGGATTTTGTTTCGGCTGTCGAACAACAGTGGTAAGTCCTCGTCTTACATTGCTGTTGGTGGTCGTGATTTTGAGAGACAGTCCTGTATTACCGTCGCTTTCGGTAATCGTGATTTTGAGAAAGTCCTGTCTTTGCGTTGTTTTTTGGTGGTCGTGATTTTGAGAAAGTCCTAGGCTTGAATTATTGGTGGACGTAATTTTGAGCAAATCCTTGGTTTGCTTAAATTACGATCACCAACAATGCAAATCCTAGTCATGCTTTGCTGTTGGTGGTCGTGATTTTGAGAGGAAGTCCTGTATTTGCGTTGCTTTTTGGTGGTCGTGATTTTGAGAAAGTCCTAGGCTTGAATTATTGGTGGACGTAATTTTGAGCAAATCCTTGGTTTGCTTAAATTACGATCACCAACAATGCAAATCCTAGTCATGCTTTGCTGTTGGTGGTCGTGATTTTGAGAGGAAGTCCTGTATTTGCGTTGCTTTTTGGTGGTCGTGATTTTGAGAAAGTCCTAGGCTTGAATTATTGGTGGACGTAATTTTGAGCAAATCCTTGGTTTGCTTAAATTACGATCACCAACAATGCAAATCCTAGTCATGCTTTGCTGTTGGTGGTCGTGATTTTGAGAGGAAGTCCTGTCTTTGCGTTGTTTTTTGGTGGTCGTGATTTTGAGAAAGTCCTAGGCTTGAATTATTGGTGGACGTAATTTTGAGCAAATCCTTGGTTTGCTTAAATTACGATCACCAACAATGCAAATCCTAGTCATGCTTTGCTGTTGGTGCTCATGATTTTGAGAGAAAGTTCTGTATTTGCGTTGTTTTTTGATGGTCGGGATTTTGAAAAAGTCCTAGGCTTGAATTGTGGGTGGTCGGGATTTTGAGAAAGTCCTGTATTTGCGTTGTTTTTTGGTGGTCATGATTTTGAGAAAGTCCTATGCTTGAATTATTGATGGACGTAATTTTTTACGATCACCAACAATGCAAATCCTTGTCATGTTTTGCTTTTGGTCTTCGTGATTTTGAGCAAGTCCTAGGCTTGAATGGTTAGTGGACGTAATTTTTAGCAAGTCCTTGCCTTGAATTGTTGGTGGTCGTGATTTTGATCATCCACCGTAAAGCTAAATGAGAACTATTTATTAAATTTTTAAATTGTGACTAGTAAAAATGAATACGGATTCATTTGAATATGATTGAACACATTCACACACAGTGTAGGAGTCTAGTAGCATTGTGTTACCAATTCCCTTGGTCAAAGTAAAACCTAGACCAAGTCCAAAAGACCGTAGTTTCGTATCGACCGATCTCTGTTTAGTTGGGAGCTGGCCGACAGAGACCGATATCATCCCAAATGTGAGGAGTTGCGGAGCATTGTCAAGTTGGGAAGTTCTCCTTGAGCGTATTTCTCTCTTCTGTGTATAAAACTTTCCTTGTTTTGAGTGTGCCCATTTACTTGGTATGCTGTCTTGTGTTTGTTACAGTTTGGCCAAATTTGACCCTTGCACCTTAAAACCAACCATCGCTCCAAATCATACCCTGAATTGAACATAATTTGTGTTTATACCTGCTGGAGTAGATGAATTTAACTATGTGTTAATTTCAGTACCAACCTTTCCTAAAATTCCAACTATCTGTCTCCAGTTCAAATTCGTTGTTGCACAATTATTATTTCTTAAAATTCAACGAATCTTTCCCTTCGGGATTGATCCCGGATCGTCGCCAATAGCCGTGCGATGCTCCAGTGCGACTTAAAGTCAACTACCTACCCAAAATTCATATTTCAGCAGCTATTTTTAGAGTCTTTACTGTTCCTTTTTAATGCACTTGTTGATTGCTCATAAAAAACAAGCTGGCAATATTTCTGTCTTGTAAGTGAAGCTTTTGAGCCGCACTTACTAAATTAAATATGAAGATTTTTCGTGTCTTATTCAATGTCTTAGATGTGCTAATTTTGACCTTTAGCTCTTAATTAAGTCGTTTCAAACGCAAAGTGCTCGTGCTTTTTAACTTGTTGGCTGAAATTTTTAAAACGCATGTTGCTTGTTTAAATAACTCGGATTTTTCGAATATTTTAATTAAATTGCAACGTCTTGTTATTCTTCCCCAAAATGTTGTTCAAAATTGCTTTTATTTTATTTTTGCGTATATTTTCCTCGTGTGTTTCAAAGCAGAATGATTAAAACGTGTTTCGAAGAGCTGAAAAATCCCAGCAAATGAAATATTTTGTTAATATGCTGCCATATGTTTCGTTGAAGTTAAGTTATTTGGAAGTCGCTAAGATCCCAGAGTTTGATAAAGTGAAAAAAAATAAAAAACTTTCTTCAGTAATTGTTCATTGTTATTCAGTTTGTAAAGTCTGGCAATATTTTACTTTCTGGAGTTTCTTGATACTTTTTTCTCCAACATGTCATGGAATTTCCCATATTTTTCTTTCTATTCGATAAAAAAAATCGCCATTTTTTTTTTTTAATTCTCAATCTGTTTTGGACTACACACGAAGACAATTAAAACCAGCATTTCCGTACTTTATTTTAAACAAAATTTACCTGCTAGCTAAACCCTTTCTAAGAAAGAATACATTTTTCGCGTTTATAATCTTTTTCTCCTTTAATTATTACATATTGACAAGAACTGTAATTTCGTTCGCCTCCTATGATGGGTTATCTTCGTTGTTCTTCGATGTGTTGTTACATTAATCTTTTTACTGCCATTGTTCGTAATTTTTTTTTGTTGTGCCAATCTTTTTCTTATATTGTATTATGTGCCTCTCTTAGCCTTTGGAAATAAAAACAAACACTATTCTTTAAGGAATTGTATTGTTTTTCTCTACTAGGGAAGGCGCACTCATGGCATCTGCGCTAAGGTTTCTTTACTGCTTATATTGTATTGCTGGCAGTAGCTTCTCTACTATTATAAAAGGAAGTGGTTGTTTCTTGGCCGCAAAGTCCTGACGAATCTGTGGCACTTACAGTCATGGGACTTGGCTCACAGTTAGTCCGAATTTTTTGCAATTTTTGGGTCGAATCGAATTTTAAAATTTAATCTAGAACATTTTAAAATTAATTGAATAGTTGTTTCCACCGTTCTTTCTTTTTCTGGGGAATGAAGAAACATCAAAATTTAGACTTTTCGCCCCACGTCACCTTGAAGTCAGCCTTTGGAACAATGCCAAATTTTTCATCCCTTGTCTCTAGAATGGGAGAGAACACTTTCGAATGACCTTCGTTGGTTTCGAGAGTCATTCATTTTGATTTCCTGCGAAACGAATTCCAGTGAAGCAAAAGATGTTACTAAAGTTATCACAAGCGTTCTTTAGTGCTTTTTCTCTATCTCAGCGATCGTTAAATGTAGAATAAAAATTTTAACAAATTTGATATCTGCGGAAAATTTTACAATAGATAGATACCTTTTATGTTTGATCTTCTTTTTTTTCTTTTATATTTTCGCAAGAGATTGTGACGTCACGTGAACTTTCGCTTTCTAAAAATAAACAGATTGCATTTTCTGCCCTTCGCGTTAAAATAAAAATAAAAACAGATTACATTTCCTGCCGAATTCCATTTCCGCAAAGGAGAGCAAAAAAATAAAAAACTTTTTGACTGGAATTGTTAAGTTCTTTTTTTTTTATTTATTTTTTATTATTATTATTTTTTTTTGTAAAATCGGAATCGTTCAAGATAGATTGAAAATTTCAACGCATTTGAAGTCTGCAAAAAATTTTACACCAGATTACTACCTTACTTCACGGCGTTGCCCGTTTGCGAAGCAAACCAACACCACGGGCACGTACAACGCCGGGCTAGCCACGCAGTGGTTAGTTAATTATATGCCATACCTTATTTAGGGACCGTCGTTGCTCTGTGGGTATGCAGGTTGCATTAGCAACCTTCGAGTTGTAGGCGGCGCCGGTTCGATTCCTGTTTGCATTGTATTCTCTTTGTCTGTATTGTCTGTAAAATTTTCATTGTGCCTGTTTCTATTACTTGACTAGGATAAATGGCACGTCATGCGACGAGTGCGCAACAAAATTTATTTATTTGGTCAAACTTCAATTTTTTTAATGTTTTTAAATCTGACGGTGCGTGATCACTGGCTATATATAGGCCTTTTATCACCACATTCCGTCAAATTTTGTTGATCATTATCTATCTATAAATCTTTTATCACCACCATCTGTCAACTAGACTTGCTTTCGCAATGTGTTGTTTTTCGAGAAATACTGGTAAAACTACATATATTATTGGAAAACTTAATTTTTGATCAACACTGGTAAAATAAGATGGGTTGCCCTGTACAGCCATTTTTTTTTATACTCATCGTTGTTTCTAGGGCGATTTTGAACAGTTCTTTTCATGGGGTCAGGTGTGACCACTGCTCGTTAACCCCCGGTGATTGCTACGAATTCCCATTCGCAAACCAAATGGGAATTCATAGCCTCTTGGATAACATCCATCACGGCGTTGTCAAATGCGGCCAAATTCGAATTGGGAAGATATCCAATCGGCGTGACGTCACAATCTCTTGCGAAAATAAACTAAAACTACATAACTCCAGTTAAAACTTTATCTGTTCCACTAAAATTGTGTTGCTCGGAAAATGAAACGGAAAAAATAAATTTAGAATATGTTCTCTTTATACTGTTACCATTCAAAAGAAAACCATAATAATTAAATTCCAAAATATTAATTTTAAAATGTTCTAGTTTGAATTTTAAAATTCGGGCGCGATAGAAAACTTCGGACTAACTGTGTGCGAAATCTCATTGTAAGTGCCATAGATTCGTTAGGATACTGCACAGTGACGACACAAACACTTCCTTTTGGAATTGTAGAGAAGATATTGTATGTCTGGCACAGCGCAGCCAAACATGGCCCTTGCGCCTTAACCCCCCCCCCCCAAAAAAAACCAACCTTTTTGAAATCCTTTTTTTAATGGCCTCGGTAGTCAAAGTGGCGGATTAGCAACCTGAGTGCTGCGAGACTAGATCCAACCAAAAGACTGTCGTGTACTTGGGGGCTGGTGCATGTTCAAAGAGGCAAAAATGGCAAACGAGTCCTGCAGTGATTGATTTTGTTACTTCTATCCGATTCTTGCCATTCGTCAAAAACTAATGCTGAATACAGTGCCATGTACGTTTGTGAAACCTCCTCTGGTCTGCCAGTGTAGGCATAAGAAACAAACAAACAACGTTTGTGAAACAGATTCTACTCCATCATCCAGCTGTGGTTCAAAATTACGTGGTGTTGACCTCGGATCTCCCTTCGGGTTTGATTGTCGTCAATAGTGCGTCGTGTTTCTCCAGTGCGACGGTAATCAAAATACCTACCTACCATCATCCATCTTGTTAGCATCGGGATTAAGGTCTGGTCACCAAGCCTAGCAAATGTTCGTGTGACTGAATGTATTTTTCTATTATAATCTCTGCTCTATTTTAATGTTTTGTTGTCTTTTCAGGGCGAATCAAGAACACGGAACCTTTATCTTGGGAGAACGCCCCTAATCACATCCTGACAGTGGTCGCCTTCGACTGTGGCATGAAGCGATCCAAGCCTGCTACTGTCAACATCAAGGTCAACCGAGTGTGTAGAATCGGCTGGAAAGGTAAGCTCTATTCCAAGGGTCGACTTAACTTAATTATACAGAACAAGGGGGCCGCCTCCTGCTTGCTGACGCTCGCCAGCCCCCGGAGAATTGCTTTGCAATCTTCATTGGTTTGCTGCGCGAACCTTGATCGCTTCGTTCGCATCAATGAAGACATTGTTTACAAAATATATTCCAAAAAATATTTTTCGTATGTAAATTTGTTGCATTTCAGAAAAATTATACATTACCTCTGGAATCAGAACTCGAACAATTGGGAAACCAAAAGAAAACTTTGAGCAAATTTTGATTCGAAATATGAGCGCTACTTTGGAAATCGAATACCCAGCATGTCGTTTGTAAGCTGCAGCAACTCGACTAATATAAAAAAAATTTCAATAAAATTCAATTGAGGCGCGAGGCTTCGTGGTAAACCATCTTACAGTGTTGCCAAAGCGCGATAACAAATAACGTCTTTTTTGCGTGCCGCGTAAGAGAATTATATTTTTTGATAACCTACTGGTAGGTAAGCACGAGTATACATACTGTGCTGCTTTGATGATTTAGATTCACTTCCTACATACGTCAAGCGAAGGAGCTTTGTTGTAAGGGTTGATATATTTAATGCAATTATCGCTCAAATGCTAAATTCGGTTTATTTTTAACTAGCTACTTTGTCGTTAGCACGGCGTTGCCCGTGACAGTTCTTTTCGTGGGGTCAGGTGTGACCACTGCTGGGGGTTGGCGAGCAGGGGGCGGTAGTCCCCTAGTAATATTTATTGTTGATTCATTCTTCTCAGGGTGTCTTAACTCAGGTGTGACCTCGTCATCTCACCATGACTAAAAGTTAAGTGGTGTTGTCCTTGGATCCTTCCCTTCGAGGATTGATCCCGGACAGTCGCCAGTAGCCCGTTTTGTTGCTCCAGTGCAACGTTAATCAAATACCTACCTAGCTCAAAAATATTTTTGGCGTGCCTCAATGGGGGGAAACTGTATTTTCAGCTGCAAACTGGCACATCTCTTAATTCCAGTGCGACGTTAATTAAAATACATACTTGCCTACCTGCCTTAGTTTAATACTAGACCGCTAGGTGACGTGTTTTACTACATGCTATGTATTGTCATAGCTGTTGAAAACTTTAGACCCATTTTTATCTCAAAATGTGGTTTATTTTGAGATGTGTATGAAACTTGCCTTATTGGAATCGACTGCCTTGAGGGACAGACAGCCGAGTCTATGTATAGTGGGAAGACAGAAATTGACGTAAAATATATGAAAGGTCGAATCTTGCATTTCCTTAGTAAAACCATGGTGGAATTCATTCATAAAACTCGGAAGTACAGGAAAGGGGCTTACGAGGAATGAAAATGCAATAAAGCTCGCATTCCTTTAAGCGAAAAAAAATCAAGCAAACGCCTTCAATTCTCTTCAACGTCTAAAGCAATAACCAGGCTCGTCTTGGTTCTTGCGCCATCTAACCCGACCATCCAAACTCACGCTGTGGGCTCGGAACGGTGGGATTTGCGACATGTCATACATAAAACCTTTAATCAGCTTAAATAATGTAGTCTTGTATTTTTTCTCGCATTCCGTTTTGAACCTTCTTATTCGAATATTGCTGACTCAGCATAAAGCCGTGGTTAAATAGGAAGCGCAAAGAGACACGAGCGGACCAATGATAGGTGCCGGCGCAAGCGGTGAAACGCTCTGATTAGTTTGCACGTGTCGCCTTGCGCTTCCTGTTTGACCACGGCTTTAATTGTAAATAGTGTCCCTGTGTGAATAAAAGTGCTGTCTGCACATGCAAACGTTATCCTATAATCTAACCCTAACGCTATCCCTAAAGATGGGGTTAGGGTACTGGCTTCTAGTTCATAAGGTTCCTGGTTAGAAATCCGGAGTATGGCGTGTATAGATTTCAGCCATTCAAATAACAGCGGTATAGAATAGGTTTACTTTTTTAGTGAGAATTCTTTGCCGAAATAAAAGAAAATTCCATGTCCATTTTTTCATTTTATTACAATTATTTTGTTTTGATGATCAAATAGGAAACATTATTTTACCTTTTTTCGGAGTGGTGAGATATTAGTTTCCCATCGCACCTGAAAGAGTTTATTAAAAATGCTTGATTTCTATTTTAAAGATGAGATGATTGCGTAACTCATTGCTCATTCTCTGGATCACTTTCCCTCACTCATACTCTCGTGCTTCGCAGGAGTTCGAGAACGAATCGAATACACCCCTGGTTCCGGAAGGAGACCCCTCTTCCCGGAGGCCCACTTAGAACTGTGCGACGTGCCCTGCAAGCTGGACAGAGTGGCCGCCAAAGTGACCCTGGCCACCCGACACATCGGCAAGGGATGCGACCGAGACACTTACTCCGTGGAATCGCAAAGGAAGCTCTGCGGTAAGTTTCTTCTCTTAGTACTTGAAAAAAAAAATTGACGCTTTCAGCTTTTGCAAACTCAATGGAGCGAATTTGTGTAGCATGACAAACTATTTCGGTCAAAGGCCGCTGTAACCCGGTTGGAAGAGCAACGGTCTAGCAACCGGAGGGTTGCGAGTTCGAATCCAACCTAAGACCATGGCGTACGAAGGGGGCTGGTGCGGGTCGAATCTGTCGTGGCCTCAAACTACCTCGCGTTGACGTGGTGTGAAAACTTGGGGGAGTGGGTTGCCAGCTCTGGTGTTATCTCGTCATCGGACCGTGGTTCGAAATAACGTGATGTTTTTCACTAGGAGTCGGTAACGATCAAAGGATTGCAACCTTAAAAGGAACATTTCTCCTCGACGTAATTTGGGATGAAAATGCTCCCCTATTTCGTCCCCTTTCGGTATTGCTTGACAGCCACCTCTGTCCTTCGGCACTCCGTGGTCATTCACGCTGTCTGTGACATTTTACCCTCATCCGTTTCCTTGACCACATCTCCCGACAAAGTATCAGTGAGTGACCTATTACATTAAAATAGCGTGATGAATGGGGATCACTCTTCACTTCAGAAGGTTCCTGGTTCGAATCCGGGTACGGGCATGGATGTTTGTAAGCGTACGGTGTAGAGGCGGCTGGTGCACCTTAAATTTGTCGTGGCCGAAAGTCCTCACGTTAGGTTGGCGTGGAAGTTTGGAGAGTGGGGTGCCAGCTCAGGTGTTGCTTCGTCATCTGAACGGCTCAAAATTACGAGGTGTTGTCCTCGAATCTTTCCCTCGAGGGACTGATCCCGGACCGTCGTCAATAGTCCGTTGTGTTGCTCTAGTACGACGTTAAATAAAATTACCATTACCATAACATTACACTCTTCACTTCAAAAGAGTGCTCACCCCTTGGTGTTGAAGATGAAGTCGACAAAGAGTGGGTCGAAAGGGGGTCTTCATAGGTGAACGTAAAACGTCCTCGCCACAAAAACAGGTAGAAAAATATTTGCAACTCCGGTGTAAACACTGCTTTAGGCACGGTGCACACATCCGGTTTTTCAACGTGCGGCACCGAAGCCCAGCTATGCACACATAACCGTAAAATGACGCACGAATTCATTTCGCGCCATTTGTGATAAATATTCTATCGAAGAAAACGTGTTTATTTCGCTAACTTGCTATAAAAAAAGTGTATTTTGAAACAAAAATAGACGTTACTGGATACAATCGTTTATTAATTATTATTTATATTCCATTTGTTTATGTAAACAAGGTACTTCAGAACGAAGACTCATGTGCGGCGCCGTCGGGAACTGCGGTACAAATTGCACGCATGTTGGACGTACGTCGCCCCAGCGGCGCTGGAGGCATGTGTGCACTGCTCCATTGGATCTAATGTATCTCAGGCCGCACTTGCGTTGCGGCAGCCGTACGTTGAAAAACCGGATGTGTGCACCGGGCTTAACCTCGTCATCTGACCGTGGTTCAGAATTACGCTGTTTGTCCTGTATACTTCCCATCGGTTTCGATCCCGGAACGTCGCCCATAGCCCGTTCTGTAGCTCCAGTACAACGTTAATTGAAATACCTACCCCATCGAAGAACAAACAGTAGCAATGGTTGCGGAGTTAAAAGACCCGTTCCTAAGACCTAATGAGATTTTCTATCTTCTGAAGTGAGTTGAGTAGCAGCCTCACTGCCGAGGCCTTCCTAGCTCTTAATTTGTTTTTTCGTTTAAGGCCCTCACTCGAGAAAGAGCGGCTTTAATTAAAATCCTATCCCACCTTTACTCAAAAGCCGTAATTGAATAAATTCGAAAGAGCGGACTATCCCATTATACGAGAGCGTCTTTTTTTACTTTTCGGCTTGGGCCGGCTTTTATGGGGAGCGAATATTCTACGTCCTAAAACTGCAATTTTCGAAATGGCGCCGGATTTTGGAAGATTTTAGGTTCCTTCGATTAAAAATGCCGGGAGTGCTGTTAGTGGCAATTGCCTCCCCTAATTAGCGCATCGATCCGGATTTTTGAGCATATTTCGAATTTTATATATGTGTGCGTGCAATTTTCCCATGGGAATCGGTTTAATGTTGAGGATTTGGATTCTTTTCTTTTATAGATTGGCATTAAAACGCGCTCGAAATTCCGGGGTTTTCTGTTTGACTTTTCGTGCTGTTTCCTTGAAAACGGTGCTTGCTTAAGCGGTATGAACCGGAGGGTTTTAATACGGGGGGGGGGGTTTGCTTCCGTGGCAAGAATGAATCGGGTTGTATCGTAATTAAAATCGCTTGCTCGAGTGGGATTCATTTATTAAATTGTATTTTCCGGGTGTTTAAAGCTTAAGGATTGTGTCTGTCTGGAAGTCAAATCGGAAAATATCAAGTGGTTTTGCTGAGATACAAAAATTAAATTATACTAAGCGGGCGCATTTTCCCGTGTACGTGCACAGACCCTTTCAGGCTTTTAAGGGCCCGACAGTGGTAACCCAGTTGGGGGGGGGTAGCGTCGCGGTTTAGCAACCCGACGCGTTTATTAGTTCGGAATTAAAGCCCAACCTCGATCTAACTAAAGACCGTGTAAGTGGAAGCTGGGGTACGTTAAATCTCAATGTCCACGTTACGTTGTGTAGAAGTTTAGAGAGCGTAAACGGCTCATGGTGTAGACCTCGTCAACTGACTGATTCAAAATGACGAGTTGTCGGATTTTTTCCTTCGGAATCGATCCCGGTACTGTCTCCAATACCTTGTTTTTGATGAATAATGAACTTTTAAATGAATACCTCTGAAACACCACCTCTGCAAACATTGGAGTTTGATTCCTCCTTGAATCACGAACCCGAGAATCTTGAGTAATCTATTATTTTACCCCGTGGGGTTTTCTGTTCCTGGTAAAGCTGGCGATCGCGACACCAGGATACCCAAGCAATCTTCCTCTGCTTTCTTCTTTCCAATTCTTTCTTTTCACAATTGCTTGACATTGCCTTGTGTTTGACTCAGCTGAGCTATATATGGCCCTTGCACCATAAAATTCAAAACCAACCATCCTTCTTGGATGCATTTCTCTCTTTCATGTGTGTACGTCCATTTAAATGACGCCGTGTCTTGTGTTTGTCGCAGCTTGGCCATACGTAGCCCTTGCATCATCAAAACCAACCATCTTTCATGAAAGCGTTTCTCTCTTCTATGCCTGTAGAAATTTCCATGTCCATAAAAAGAACGCTGTGTCTTGTGTTTGACGCAGCTTGTCCCAATCGGGCCCTGGTTCCATAAAATTCAAAACCAACCAACCTTCTTGGATGCATTTCTCTCTTTCATGTACGTGCGTCCATTTAAATGACGCTGTGTCTTGTGTTTGACGCAGCTTGGCCAAATAGGGGCCCTTGTACCATAAAAGCAAACCTCCGCCTCCCTTGTTAAACCTTTTCCCCTCTGTCCAATTGGATTGTCTCCATCAGTAATCCCCACCCGATACCAGTCCGGCCTTTCCCCCAACGGCCGCATCGTCCATTACCCTGGAAGTGTATTAGTTCCGACGTAACGAAGTTCGGGAGTCATTCCCTGATCGCGTTTGCGATTAGTCAAAAGCAAGTGGCATTGTTTGTCTCCTTACCCCTTCCTCTCTTCCCTGGGAAGAAAGAAGCGGGCCCGATTTTTCCCTGCTTACGGCGTCTGGTCACGCAGCTGTTATACCCGGGGGCAATTCGAGCTGATGGGTTTTCATGGAGTTAGGCTTAACGCGTTGATTGAGAATCTCTGGGAAAGTCGTCTTCTTTCGGGCGTTGATGTCTCTTTGTCGGCTGCGTCTTCCAGATTGCGGTCGTTGGGACGGAGAGAATATGCAAAGCCGGGCGATATTGGCTGGAAGGAGATGTCTTTGCAGGTCACCCAAACTGCTGTTGACGAAATCTCTTTTGTTGAATGGGCCTTCCGACCAAATAGTAAATCGATCCTCAAACCGTCTATCCACATAGCTCTTGAAAAAGAATGAATGGTTTGTATGCTGACTTGTGCTACTCTGACATTTCTCTGTATCTCAGCCACCTGAGTTATGAAATCAAGAGAGCTTGAAACTAAATGAATATCACTAGGAACTATTCTCCTTTGGTTTCCAGAGATCACATACCTTTTTTGCTTATATCAGTTTAAGTTAACTAGTAAAACTTCAAAAAGTTTCCCAAGAGTGGGTTCCTAATATCGCCTACCCCTGTTTCTATTACCACCCACCAGGCGAAATGAGGAGCTACTATTCAAAACGAGTTGCTAGCAGAGCAAACATACCTACCTTTAGTATTAAATGTACTTCCAAGTCATTTAAACGAAATTATGATTTGGAAACACTTACCAGGACATTCCCCGAGTGGATTCGAGACACACACAAAAAATACGTTGATCACTGCCTCCAATACTTCACATGAATAGTGTTGTTGATGTAACTGTTAGGCAACTTGCTGGTGGCGCTACGTGTGGCAAAACCCTAGACCTCCAAGGTAACTCCATAAACTCATAGATGTCGCGCATAGTAGCTTGCAAACGCGAGTAGACTATATTAAGCACAGGTGCGATATTTGGAACACCTACCCTACTTTGCAACGTTTTTCTTGGACAGTTTTGAAATTTTTAAGTTGGTGATCCGCCTTATGGGTGAGTCTTCTGTACGTCTCTTTAGATGCGCACGGGTTTCACGAATCCGACGTACCCTAGTGATCCATAAATGAAAAAATTCAAAATTTATTTGTACATCATAAAATAGAAAATAACGTTGATATCGTTAAATTGCTGATCCTTGGTCAGTAATTTCTTTAACATTCAAAAACTGCGCTCAACAGAGACTGATGTTGCCTGACATTGTTGCAGTGGACTTTTTTCTGCAGTTGTGAAACAAGTGTCCCACTCAAGTAACTTGGAGCAATCGCGGATAAAAAGCACCTTGAGTGTGATTCCAGCCGCAGTCATATAATATGCTGTATCGGATAGCAGAGGCGCAAAATCCTTTCGCTCAACATTCAGAGGTTTCAAAACGTCATCTACAAGGAAACGACATATTGAGGATCGAAACTCGCCTCGCAAACTCTGCAGTCGATTACGCAAGTTTTCTCTGGATTATCATGAGTGCCAACCAATGTGTCGAAGTACTTCTTGCTATATATTTCAACATACGTGATTGAAGAGTTGATTCAGAGGGCAAAAAATGAAATAGTAATTTTATATTAATTAATTTTAAGCTAAATTGTAAAAAGTTGCAATCATGCATAAAGGTGCATTTATGTAGAAAGTTGCATTTATGTTGCGGTTATAGCTCACTTGCAATACACCCATTTTAGGAGGAATTTTGTTTTTAGTGCTTTGCATAAAGCGTAGAACGTATGAAAAAAAGTTGCCCTAGTAATCGGTTCAACTCGTCATTCGCCTCGTTCCCCAAACCAGCCAGAGTACTTATAACTTTCAGTGGGTTCTTAACAAGTAAACTGCAGCACAACGCATGATTTTTCTTGAATGTGTCCCATTAATACAAACGTTCCACCACCTGCGTCAATACCAATCAACACAAATGGACAACACAGACGGAGAAAAATCAATAAATTACGAAAAACAAGTTCGTAATTCGTGCAGTGTTGCATACTGCGTCTGATTTATCGACACTCTCTTTAAAGGTCATGACAGCTCAATGAACAATTCTTGCGAAAGTCCAAAAAAGAACAATGACCCGCCATCCCATGCGAGAGACTTCCGAAGGACAGAAATAGTGGTCAACTTTTTCCAAGTCGCCGTTTCTCGAGACGGGCGATTATTTATCGTTCGGCGCGGCAATAATTTAAGAACTGGTTCAATGACCCAGAAGAATTTCATTCGAACTCGGCCCGATCGTTTGATTTATGCTCCCCTTCTGTTTCTGTGTCGTCCGAAAAGACGTCGCCATTTATCAAGTCCCGCAAAAAGAGTTCGAATTTACCGGAGACGACGGCTACGGGGGCTCCTTTATTGGCAAGCACGGTTTCCCGAGCGCATTTGCAAGGGAAATAGAAGCGGATTCCGGGCTTTATCGCGCGGCACAAACACTCAGGAGTATAAACTCGGGCGGAATTCATGATCTGCGGGGGCGGTTTTTGCTGACAATCAAAATGCCCCCGTCGGGATTCATTGGGGGGGGGATTCTTTTCTCTCTCCGTATGGTGGCCTTTTGTTCTTGGGCGTATTGGTTCCTTTTGGGATGACGCTTTCTGGGATGGTAAAAATAAGATTTGTGGTGTCGTCCCAGTTTAATTCGGTTGCCGTTTTCATTCGGAACTGCGTCCCGAAAGATGGAAATAGCTTATGTTTTGCCGTTTTAGCGATAAAATATGACCTTTTCCCCTTAAAAATCCAACCGTTTTTGTACCCGTTTATAACAATCGTCCTTTAATCACTCATAAACAAAACTTGTTTTTATAAAATTGTTACGATTAAAAAATTTAATTTTGATGATGTTCATTGCGGGATATTGTAGAGCGCATTTTGATTATTTTTTGTATCTCTAGCAGCAGCACTTGATACAAATCATTCACTGGTGTACAAGTACACAACATCATGAATACTGGAGAAAAACTATTACAAGGAACATAACAATAAAACAAACATAGGAAAGACACTGGCGGCAGACAAAAACACTGATCAAGAACCGTCAGACATCTTGAAGGTCCTGCATCTTCTCTCCCGCGTGCCAATATCTCTAGTACACGTCATTACCAGAGAGTACAGTACAGTGCAGTTCATTAGGTGATCAACGTCCATAGCCGCGCTAGCACCACACACTACACACTTTGGGCTTGGTAGATTAAATCTATGTAGGTGTTTATATTTAAACAGTCGTGACCAGTTTCCAGTCGAAACGCTGCAACTGTATGGCTTCTCGGAAAACTGGGGATCTTATTAAGCGTAGACTGCCGAGTCTTCTTTTCGATTGGCCTCGACTGTTCAGATTTGAAATGATTTTTCATAGTATATTTAATGATTCTTGTCATAGTTGAGAAAAGGATTGAGCTATTTGGAGATTGAATAATTCTTGTTCCCTCCTTTCGAGAAAGTCAAGTTAAATATAAATGTCGGTAGGGTTTCTTTGGCAATACGTGTCCTGTGAGTATTCCAAACGTAACGTCAGGTTTTTTTTTTTTTTTAGTGATTTTTCAACACTTTGCCCAATAAAAAAAAATTTTGTTTAGAAAAATTCTTTGGTCAACACCAGTTAGATAGAACTCCAAAATGGCGATACCCTAGATTTTAAGGTAACGCCTATGTGTATCATGAGAGAGCATTTGGACAGCAAAAGTAACATCTTCGCAGACCCTCTTGTTTGTTTACGTTAAAAATAACTTTCATGTGAGAGGAAATTTCGGTGCAATCATACAAACCAGTCGAAAAGTGGATCTCCCATGATACATCTTGCAGTTACCTCAAAATGTAGTTTGTTGCCGTTTTGGCGACGGTTGGGATTTTAACCTAGAAACTAACATAACCTTTATTTTTGAGTCCTCAGAAAGCCTTTGGCGATTCCAACTCTTGAAAATTGCTATTTAACTTTTTGACAACGGCTATAAATATAACAAGCGCGATTCTTTAACTTTCAAGGTAAAACTGCTGTAACGGTCATAGTTAAAATTCTTTCTTGACGCGATTCTTATAACTTTCAATGTGCAACTGATGTACTGGCCGTTGTCTAAATTCTTTCTTGGCGCGATCATGGTACAACTGCTGTACCGGCCGTAGTCTAAAGATTAATCAAGATCTTTCCGACGCCTTTTTTAACGTATCGCCCAATTAAAACCACTGACCAATGCACATTCCATTTTCGCGGCATGCCACCGCCTGATAAGATTAAAGCTTTTATTGCGATTTTTTTTTTCTTGTTTCCCTCAGCTAAAGGATCATTGCTCTCGATTCTTCATGTGAAATTACTTCCGTTTCTGAAATGTTGGGCAGTGAAATTTTACATTAGCTATGATAAAAACGATTATTACCATCTTGCTTAACACCGTAATCGCACGCCATATCATAGATACAGAAGCATGTAAAAAACTAATTTCTCTCTGGGTTCCAATGATGAGTTCCAGTAATAGCGGTGCTATTATACGAATTAGATTAATCTTTTATGGCCTAATTTGTTTCTTTTGTGCGTGTGAATGAAGACATTACTCTAGAAGTAGATTCTAATAGAAAAAGTTCCGGCCAATAGTCAGTTCTGTCTGGGGTAATAACTGGGGGAAGAAATTACGAGTCGTCGTTCCGTGATATTTTGCGGGGTGGAGTTTCTTCGTGGTTTCTACCTTTATTTTTTTATATATATAAATTGGAAATCGATGGAGGAATAATAAGAAAAGAAACGGACTCCCCGCCCGTGCGGCTATATTGATTTTCGGCGGGGATTAGCTCATTTCTTCTGGTTATCGAGACCGCCAAAGTGGCCATAAAAGTAAAATATTTGAACACTGGTTCGTTTTTTACCTCTCTACTTGCTCTTCCATCGATCCCGGGGTGTTTGGAATTGTTTTCGAAGGTCTGCGCCATTCTGTGCGGTGTTCTTTGAGGTGTCGCTTTGCCTTTAAATGAGCTTTTACAGTTTTCCCACGGGCCTTGAAAAGTACTTGAATTTCATCTTCGTTTTCAAGGGCTCCGAAAAATACGTGAATTTGGTGCAAAATACTTGAAAGACCTTGAATTCATTTAAAAAAATTTTAATCTGGAATTTTCTTGAGTTTGAATCGGCTCGAAATGCACGCGCTTAGAAGGCGTGGTTTTATTCCGGTTCCGAAGTATACGCCAAATACGCTTGTTTACCACAAGGCATGTTGTTTATGTGTTCGTCGGTTAGGACGAACACCTTCTTTCCATGATCTTGTTTGATCCGCAATACTTCTGCGTTCGCAAGATCAGACACTCGCGATTGAAGGGTTGGTTCAGAGGGCAAAAAATTAAATACTAATTTCATATTAATTCATCTTAAGCTACATTTTAAAAAGTTGCAGGTGGTTGCATTTATGTTGCTGTTATAACTCACTTACAATACACCCCATGTAGGAGGAATTTTGGTTTTAGTACTTTACATGCAGCGTAGAACGTGTGAAAAAAAGTTGCCCTATTGATCAGTTTCCGTTGAAATGTGTGAACAAAACTAGTTCAATTTTTGTTTTTTGATCAACTCTAATAGGTCAATTAAACTTGATTCGTGAGAACGCACCATTACTGATTTTATACTATTAATTAAAACGTTTGAATGTTCATTATTTTTCGATATCCTGTTTTAAAAAATTTATTGCGGCATTGAATTAAATCTATGCACTTTTCTAGTCTTACACATATTCAGTTCCTACTTTTTGTCTTCTTTAATGCAACTTGTGCACATTTTGACCTTGCGCCAGTCAATCCAACCGTCGTCTCGCTATAGGAATGGAAATATTTAGTATTCCGTGACAGTGCCTTTTAGACCACTTTGATCAAAATGCAGCCTGCCATAAAAATCGTAGCTGAGAAGCAGCAAGTATACATAAGATCTAGTTTTGGAACCTCTAAGTCGACCCTAATCCTCCGAATCCGGTGCGTTGAGTCTTGCCTTGCTAAAATATTGCATGGTTCGAGACATTCGCCCAGAGCCTCGAATTTCCATAATCCTGGAACGGTTGCCTCTTACTCAATTTTGCTTTGTTGTCTTTTTCGCCTTGTGCTTGGAGGCCGGGATTTCGGTTTTAGTGGTTGATTCTATGCATATCCTTCTGGGGCCGAGGTGGCCTTGTTGGAACAGTAACGGATTATCAGCCAAAGGGTTGCCGAGTTCGAAACCAACCAAAGACCATCGTGTTCCAAAGGGGCTGGTGCATGTTAAATCTGTCGTGGCCTCAAAATGTCCTCACGTTGGCGTGGAGTATGGGGCGGCAGCTCAGGTGTAACCTCGTCATATGACCGTGGTTCGAAATTACGCGTTGTTGTTCTCGGATCTTTCCCTTGGAGGGGATTGATCCAGGACCGTCGCCAATAGCCCGTTGTCTTGCTCCAGTGCGACGTTAATTGAAAGTACCTGGCTAAGTATAATAGAAGGCTGATTCCTCTCGGGTTCTGGTATCAGTAGAATTCCATTTTTATGTCCCTTTACTTGACATTGTATGTCTTGTGTTTGGGCCAAATAGGGTCCTTGCCCGTGGGAAGCAAATCTAATCACGTGCGTGGCGCTCGGCGAATCTTTGATCGGATAACCGGTCGTTCGCTTAACCGTCGTTTGGATAACCGCCTTTCCAATTATTGGTTTTCTGCTGCTATTCATTTATTTAACCCAAACCCGCATGTAGACGCATTTGTTGCGACTTAATTTTACGCATAATTGACATGAAGGTCGGAACAAAATGCTGTTGTATTGCCCCACATAATTTCCCCCTCTGTGCTGTCCCATCAATATTCACGTGTTAATTCTTGCCACGTGATTGATGACCGCATAATAAGATTGGCTCACGACCTCCCAGAGATCGTATCAGCCGAAACTTTCAGCCGCCAAGAGATGAAAGTCACCTTTTGGCCTATAACACCAACCACCTTCACCCCTCCCTCGCATTGTTCCCGCATGTGTGTAGTTTTAATCCACTTTGTATGGAAAATGTATTCCGCCCCAAAGTATGGAAGGAAAGAAAAGATCCTCTCCCTCGCCAGGGCTTTTGACGTGGAGGGAAAATAATAAAAGAATGGATTCCTGGAGTCTTACATATAAGCTGAGGGCGGAGATTTTTATGTGGTGGAAAAGGAAAAAGAGGACGAAAAAAGATGAGAGGGCGGAGATGTACTACCAGCCCCGATGGGGGCTCCTTAGCGGAAGTTTTGATACGCCGCCCCAGTAGGGCTGGTCTACATCCATCAAACCGCGTAGACTGTGGGAGTAATTTAGACCCCGCTGCGGTCTCCATTTCGAGACGTGCTGGTTTTCTGCTCTGGTGTGTTTGGTGCCAATTTGTAGCTGTGTTGTTTGTTTGGATTTGGTGCCGTATTCAGTTGATAAAAGCCAGACGGCAAATAAGTAGACCGTGGTAATGGTAATTTAGTAATTTTTGTTAACGTCGTACTAAACAACACAACGGGCTATTGACGACGGTCCGGGATCAGTCCCTTAAGGGAGAGATCCGAAGAAAACACCTCGTAATTTTGAACCACGGCCAGATGACGAAGCAACACCTGAGCTGGCACCCCACTCTCCAAAAACACCCACCCAACACGAGGACTTTCGGCCACGACAGATTTAAGGTGCGCCGACCACCTCTACACCATACGCTTAGAAACATCCATGCACGAACCTTCCTATCTAGAGGCTAACATGGCCTATTCCTCAAGTACCTGTTCATGTTCAAAATAAAGAACAGCGGCCAATGCATCTGTGAGGAGGTTGGCACCCCCAGATCATTACATTTTTGAGTGTCCACACACATGTAGCAATCCCCTTGAGAACTCGGCAATAACACACTACCAAGCTTGGGCAATCAACAACAATCAGGCTCAAATAAAAATTACCAATGCAAGTAAATTCCAAATAGAAAACATTAACATTATCACGAACTAACAATCGAGAAGATTCTAGGAGTGTGTACGTATGTATTATATTGTTAGTTTCACACCCACTTGTTAATTTTATAGTTTCTGCCTATTTGCTGTGCACATATTTAATGGAATTAATCGGTTACTATTTAAATATTAGTGTAATTTAGATAGGGTCAGAAATTATTGCTACTTCGTTAAATCAACTTTGCAAGTGAGGCTGGTGGGAAAAACAGGGCAGCACCTGGCATTATAATTAAAAATTGGGAAAAACTAAGTCTTGCCAAACGAGGAAAACTATACTAAAATTAAAGTAAATGCAAAATAGTGAGGGAAAATCCTGCACATCAGCCCATGTCTCAAATTGTTTTTCAAAACGATATATAATCAGGATTAACAAAAGGATGTATTACTCTTGTAAAATGTTTATCAAATGTATTTTCAGAAATCTGGTCACGGGGTTGACCAGATTAGATCGGTATCCTTTGACGGGTTACTTTCATTTTTCCGTGGGTGACTAGTAAACCTTTAACCTGGCAAAAGTCGGGAAGTGAGGGGGTCACCTGCTTTGACCAACTAACCTTAACCAACCGGTTGGTCGGCCATCTACGCGTGAAACATGCGTTAATTATACATTTAAAATAGAGCGTGAGGTAGAAACCCCCGAAATTACTTTCTGAATACGTGCGTGCACTTCCCAAAGCCTGGACTTGAAAAATCTCCCCTCAGCCCACGAGTCGGGGACGCTTCCTTCCCCGAAATCGCTGTGCCTGATAAATGCTCCGGTGTTTTGTTTGATTAATTCGCATTCGGAATTCATCACGATAAAGAGATCAATTACCAGCAGCACCGGTTGTGTTTCGTCCTAATGACTTTCGGCGGGGGGTGCTGCCTCATTGTGTATGTGTGTCCACGCCGCGCTGTTTCTCAATTAGTTAATCTTGTTAAACGTTTTCCCTTTGTGCGCGGCCGGGATCGAGTTTTGACTCATTTCCAGCCTCTGCGGAACTTGGGTTGCGTTTCATTGTTGGGCCATTGTTGAAGGATGTGCCTTGATGAGGTTTGCTTGTCAGCGCTTTTAGGCGGGCCTCGACAATGGCTGGGACAGGTTGGGCTTGGGGATCGAAACACGGTTTGGGGGGCACAGTGGCTTGAGACCGGGCCGCCGTAACCCTTGCAAATTGGCAAATAAGTAGGTTGGTATTGGGTTCTGAGGCGGAAGGACATTTGGTCAAACGCAAGACAGACAATGTCGAGTGCTTGTGAAAATAAAGGACGGAGAGAAGATGGCTTGACCATCCTGGGATCGCCTCCCCCATGTTACCATGTCTATGGCACAAGGTCCAATACGGGCATAAGCAGCGGTAGCCCGGGCCGACCAACCGGTCTGGTGGTTAAGGTGTTAGCCTCTAGATTGGATGGTTCCTGGTTCGGATCCGGGTCAGTGCATGGATATTTGTAAGCGTATGGTGTAGAGGCGGCTGGTGCACCATAAATCTGTCGTGGCCGAGAGTCCTCACGTTGGGTGGGTGTGGAAGTTTGGAGAGTGGGGTGCCAGCTCAGGAGTTGCCTCGTCATCTGACCGTGGTTCAAAATGATGTGGTGTTGTCCTCGTGTCTTTCCCTTAGGGGATTGATCCCGGACAGTCGGCAGCAGCCCGTTCGATTCTGTTGTTCGACGTTAGTTAAAAATTACTAAGTATTCGTCCATGAAGCTCGAATCTGATATATTTTTTTTAGTAAAACTAAAGTACCGGTTCGTCGCTAAATCTGCGAAAAAAACCGGGTATTTATATAACTTGGTACAGTTGCATTATAAGAAAGAAAGAATTTCAAACGAATCAATGAAATTAAACGACTTTAACGGATTTTGGAAGAACTTTCTAGAATATTCAAAATGAAAATTGAAAGTTTACGTTTGCCGAGGTTGCCATGAAAACCACAACAACCCTAACGAAAGATGGGTTGCCTTATTTTATCGTAACTCTCTACTAGAAGTGCGCCAAAAAATCGCCAAGCCGTTGCCACCATTCATAAACGTTGAGTGTAGCTGCACCGAAAACATAGAAGCCTCGTATGTTATTTTCTGTCTTCCAGAGAAATTCTTCCGCCACATTTTTAGTGCAAACGTTGCTTTCTTGATATTAACGTTATTGGCAGTAAGTAAAGAGAAAGTGCTTTTTTCCCCGGACCCGGAGCGCGGTTCCCCCCGACCGAACTCGTGATAGAATCAAGAGCCGGAAAGCTCCGAAGAAAAGGGTGAATCTTATCGACTTTTTGAGATGATAGTGATGTTTTCCCGTTGCCAGTATAGGTAGGTGATGTGACCTTGGAGAGCCGAGCGAGAGTACCTGGCCGATCGATGAATTCGTTACGTGGAATTACGTTTCAAATCTTTCTTTCGCCTTTCGGCGGCAATGGGGGAAAAAGTTGGAACTTGACTCGCATTTCTAAATGAAACATTTGACTTTCCGAGGGAATTTGTTTTCCAGATGGATGCTGTTTTTTATTTCCCCGCTTTGGTGCGGTTTTCACTTTGAGTGTGGATTTGAGTTTTACGATTTTTTTCCCCCCGAGTTAATTTGTTTTTATCGTCGCTTTTTGAAGCATTTGCTGCTGCCATAGACGATTTTTTGCTACTCTTTTTCAACCTTGGTGTTTAGGGGTATCTTTTGAGGCTCATCATCTGAAAAGCTCCCATTTTCACAGTAGTGTCGATTTTTTTTTTAATTCACCAAAAAACAACAAAAAATTAAATCCCATAAAAAAAATTTGCAAAAACAATTTATTTTTCTTTTTTTGGAATTTTTTTTTTAAGAGACGCCAATATCGAAATTGAGGTGCCACAAAAGAAAGGCATCGAAATCTGGTTGTCAGATTGTCGTAAAAACCTTATTAAGCAGATATTTAGTTGTTAATTTTTAAATTAAAATTTCTTGGTGAGATCTTTAATGTCTGTTTCATACGTAAACCATTTTGTGTTTTAGCTGATTCGTTTTTGATCCGAGCAACTAAAATAGGGTGGATGAATATAGTTTTGCTAATTTTTTAACTTTTTCTACTGTGTTACAAGTGTCTTGGGTACAGCTTCAGTTTATGTTTATAGCGGTGGCAACAGCCATGGCGCTCATTTTTAGGGGGGGGGGCGCAGCTTTAAAGTCGCCAGGGAAAGAATTATTTCAAATGAATCAAACGACAGTTTAACGGATTTTGAAAGAATTTTCTAGTATATTCCAAATGAAAATTTAACTTTCCCCGTAAGACAGGTTGACTTAACCTACCCAAATATCAATACAAAATCAGGAAAAAGGGTAAAATTTTTTAATTTAAAAAAAAATGGGTAAGACAACACGGTATTATTCTTTAACATTATTATTACATGATTATAATGTTATAAAAAGCGTTATTTACTATCTTTCTCAATATATAAAATTAATCAACATCTACCAATATCGACAGACTTTGCAATTCCGATATATGACATTCAAAATATTGGTAAAATGTTGGCCATTGTTGTGCTACCTGGGAGGCTCTCAAGTTTTTTATTAAAAGCATTATCTTTACCTTTCACGACAATTTAAGAGCTCTTATTTATAGCTTTGTTCATAAATACAAAATCAGAAAAAAAGGTAAAATGTTTAAATTTTTGAAAAAATGGGTAATACAACGTGGTATCATTCTTTAACATTATTATTACATGATTATAATATTATAAAAAGCATTATTTACTGTCTTCCTCAGTATGTAATATAAATCAACATCTACCAATATCGACAGATATTGTAATTCCGATATATGACTTTCAAAATATTGGTAGAATGTTGGCCATTGTTGTGCTACCTGGGAGGCTCTCAAGTTTTTTATTAAAAGCATTATCTTTACCTTTCACGACAATTTAAGAGCTCTTATTTATAGCTTTGTTCATAATTGCTTGTATTTTTCAGATTAGTGCAATACTTAACCCTCCCCATGGTTGTCTCGGCAGTAGTCGGATTTGCTAATGACCCATTTTAAAATTAATTAAATACCTACCTATCTGCAATTATCTCGTCATTAGCAACACTGACCAGATCCTTATCTTGTCATCATAAAAAAAAATTAGTACTATCTTAATTAATTTTTCTGTGGGTGATTAGTAAACCCTTTAACTTGACTAAAGTCAGGAGCTGAGGGGGTCACCTGCAGTGACCTACCAACTATCTTAATTACTCTAGTGCACCATATCAACAATAAAAAAGACCACTTTTCATCAAAATAATCTTATATCATCATTACAAAAATTTATGTTCTAATTTCATAACTAGAGTTAAAGAATTTACAGACATCCATCATCAATGCAATGCATAACCGCTCTCGTATGCAATTTCGCACTATGTTGTGTTGTCAGATCTTTCCCTTCAGGGGTTAATCCCTGATTGTTGCCAATATCCTGCTGTGTTGCTTCGTTGCAAAATTAATTAAATACCTACCTATCTGCAATTTTGTCAGACTGTGGAAGATTTTTTCAAAATAGACTCCAACGTTATCTTGAGAGGCTCGCGGTTGCCTGATTGGATGAGTAATGGACTAGCAACTGGATTACTGTCTCATTGTTTGAATCCAACCATGTAGCCAAGGACTGTATTGTATATAGGGGGTTGGTGTACATTAAATCTGTCTGACCTCAAATGTTTTCACATTTGTATGGTGTGGAAGTTTGAAGGGCTGGGTGTCAGCTCATGTGTGACCTCGTCTTCTGACTGTGGCTCTGTACTGCATAGTCCAGAATCCTGTGAGCCTCTGTCATTCCTGATTTTGGATTATTTGCAGCTTTTTTTCTTTAAAAAAAAACTTGACCCCCCCCCCCACACACACACACAACAACGTTATTTATGCCCAGAACAGGTTTGCAAAACTTTTTTTCGGAGGACACTTGATCACTGATTATTTGTCACTACAAGGCCAGAATCAATGGTCCAATTGTTAAGGGACATCTAGTTGGTGGTCATTACTACCTCCTAACTACGACATCACATTAACGTCAATGCCCTGAAGCCAGATTCGAACCATGAAATTTTCGATCCAGATGCCTACACCTTAACCACTAGACCAGTTGGTTGGCTGTGTTGGCATTTGCAATACTATATTAGCTGATTTATAAATACAAATAATTTTTTTAATGAAAACAATGCAACAAATTTTATTTTTAAATCTTCTAATTTTTCTGTGGTGTTTACTCTGAACATGTCCATTATTTTGCGCTGTTTCATCAATTTCGTCCAGGTTTACCACCTTGTTCTTTAAAAATTGTCGAAGGGTAAAGAGGCAGAAAGATAGAAAAGTGGGTGAAAAAGAAAAAAACGCTGATTAGGCTAAACGTCCAGATATGGTTCTTTGTACTGTATTGCCTTTCCCTTCAGAGAGGTTGATCCCAGACCACTGTGTTGCTCCAGTGTGACATTAATTATAAATTCCATTCCTTCCTCGAGAGGCTCCCTCACTAGACTCCTGTATATGTCAACTCTGGCATCATCTGCACAGATAGACCGGAGAGAGCAACCCCTAGCAAGTGCTCTGTCAAGAATGATGGGATGGCACACTAGATATCTCGTCAAAACCACTTGAAGTGTTACAAGACTAAAAAGATGCATTTTGCTATTTCGTTCTCAGTTTCATGTCTTGTTTTAACATGATCTCTCACTTCAAGGTCTGTCTGATGACTAAAATGCTTTTTGTGTTTCAGGAGCAAGCTCTGACAGCGTAGATCTCCTCCCAAGCCCTGGCATTGGAGCCGAATGGACGAGGGGCCTTCCCACTGACGACGGCCATGAGAGCGACCAGATCTACGAATTCGATGGCACGTCCAATGCTGTTGTCATTCCCGAATCGACTTTGAGCCACAATTTGACTGACAACTTTACTGTCGCCTTTTGGATGAAACATGAACCCTACCCTGACCACAACGACACACACATGAAAGAGCATATCATTTGCAATGCTGATGACCACAGTAAGGAAGTTTCTTTGAATTGAGTATTTGAAGTATTTTTATGGTTTTTAAGTTTATACAGTTGGTAGGCCCAGACAAAAATGCTATAGTAAACATATTGTAGTTTTTCCTTGATAATTTTATGTAGCACAAAAAAAATTTGCCAAGTTTAAAACACTGAGGACTTTATAACTAATCACTTTAAATGTATTAAAATACTGTGATGGGTTAAGAGTATGCGAATTATTTTTTAATTTGTGGAATTATTTCAGTAAAAGCATTTATACTATGCACAATTAGAGCTAACTCATACTTAAGACAAAGCTTTTAATCATTAAATATGTGGTATCATATTGTCTTTCTTGGATAAGTAATTTTTTTTAAATACCATTCATGCTTGCTATATATGTATACATGGAAATGTGTTTGATTGGTTTGTAAGTTGATCAACACAGTTCTGTTGACAAATAATTTTAAATCATTATTCTTTTTTGTTATATTATGTCTTAATTTAATACATTGGTATGACTTTTTAATACAGCTGTAACGGCTCAGTAGTGTCTCTTAATATACTCGAGATCTTTGATTTCAAAACATACAAGTTCATTAAGGTATTTTTATTTTAGTTAAATATTAATTCTATTATACACATATTAGTATGGCATGAGAAAATGTTCAATGTTTCTACACTTTGTTTCATTCACTTTTGGTAATATATAAATTATTTTGCGAGTTCCATAATCGTGTTATAATGATAGCCGACAATTCATAAACATAACTTTATTGAACTTAGCCTAATGTGCTCTCTTGGTTAAATCATAAACAGTACACTATAAATATCTATAGAACAGCACTTTTCAGATAATGGTTACAGTTAACATATCACACACATCTTCAAATTCTATTTCTTGACTGTGTTATCTGATTTAATCTCTAGACAGGATGAAGTTAAACTATTAAAAGCTTCCAAAAATTACAAATAAAAATACAGTCGAACCCCTCTTTTGTGAACTCTCGGTTATAGCGAACTTTTTCACTGTTTAGCTAATGTTATTTCAAACACTTATAGTGAACTCCTGAGAAAATGTAAGTTCGCTTATAGTGAACTGAATTTTCCCTTCCACAGATATTTTTCCTGATTTTCAAGGGTAATTCAAAATACTTTTTTCTACAGAAAATGTGGACAAAAAAAACTATGGAATCTTTCGCTGTTGTCGATTTAAAAAAAATTGATGAACAGTACTTAAAATCGAAATGTACCCAATCCAAACAAATTTTTCCCGTAATGAGTAAAAATAAAAGTAATTAAAACTACTGAATTCTTTATTTGTAATAAAAATGATAAAAATTATTTATTAAAGTATTGAATAATTTATTTTAGTAAATTGTGTTATACATCCCAATGATTGTTTTCAACAAAACCACCATCCAATGCCAAGAAATTTTCATGTTTCAACAAAATTGGATAGAGTGAACGATCGGTTATAGTGAACTTTTGAGTGGGTCCGATGACGATTCACTATAACGGGGTTCGACTGTAGCAGGAAAAGTCTGTTGATATTTTAGTCGTGTGAAACTTTCACTAATCAGGACTAGGCTTAACTTTGGTCCTGATGACATTGGTTGGGACAGTCGTGGCTCAGTGGGTATGCCCACTGTGGTAGCAACCTGCAAGTTGTAGGTGGCACAGGTTTGATTCCTTCCTGGATGCATTTATCTTTTGTGGGTATGTCCATTGCTTGACATCTGTCTTGAGTCGGGTGCAGCATGGCCCTTGTGCCATTAAGCCCCAGAAACTAACCAGATGGTCATTGGTCAATTTGCACCATTGGAATACAGTCGAACTCCGTTGCTGTGACCCGTACCGGACCTAATCAAAAGTTGACTATAACCATTAGTTCACTCTATCCAATTTTGTTGACACATAAAAAATTTCTTAGCATTGGATGGTGGTTTTGTTGAAAACAATCATTGGGAAAAATTAATCAATCATTAAATTATAAAAACTTAAATAAATGATTTTTATCATATTTATTAGAAACTAGCCACTGCATGGCTAGCCTGGCGTTGCCCATCATGGGCAATGTCGTTATGTTTGGTTTTTATCTGGTGTAAGATTTTCCGCAGATTTCAAATCTGTTGAAATTTTTAATCTGTCTTTAACAATTCCGATTTTACGAAAAAAGAACTTAACAATCCCAGTCAAAATGTTTTTATTTCTTTGCTCTCCTTCGCTAAAATGAAAATCTGTTTTTATTTTTGTTGTAACGCGAAGGGCAGAAAATGCAATCTGTTTCCTTTACTAGAATTCGTTTTGCAGGAAATCAAAATGAATGAATCTCAAAACAAACGAAGGTCATTCGAATGTGTTGTCTCCCTGGAGATGAAAAAATTTGGCATAGTTCCAAAGGCTTGACGTCAATGTGACACGTGAGGGTGAAAAGTCTGAATTTGGATGTTTCTTTTCCTCGAAATTAAAGCAAAAGAATGAGAATGGTGAAAAAACTGTTAAATTCATTTTAAAATGCTCTAGATTGAATTTTAATATTCGTCTTGACCCTAAAATTGCAAAAAAAATCTCACTACCTGTGTGCCAAATACCATTACTGTAAGTGCCATAGATTCATCAGGACTTTGCATTCAAGACACAGACACAAACACTTTCTTTTATAATAGTAGAGATGAAGAATTCAGTAGTTTTACTTTCTTTTATTTTTACTCTTGATGGGGAAAATTTGTCAGTTTGGAATTTGGATTGTGTACAATTTCGATTTTGAGTATAGTTCATCAATTTTTTTAAATCGACAATTATGAAAGATTCCCATTGTTCTTTTGTCCACATTTTTTGTAGAAAAAGAAATGTTTAGAATTACCTTTGAAAATCTGGAAAAATATCTGTGGAATGGAAAATTCATTTCACTATATGCTTCTCAGGAGTTCACTATAAGCGTCTGAAATAACATTAGTTAAATAGGAGTTCAGTCTAGACCAATGACAAAGTTCACTTTAACCGAGAGTTGACTATTTCCCGGTTTCACTATAGCTGAGTTTGACTGTACTTGTTTCAGATCATCTTTTTTTTTTTCATTTTACTTTTTAAGACTGTTAACTTCACTGTAAATTTGAAATTATTCTTGCTGACACATTTGTTTTCTTTGTCAGAAATGAATCGTCACCATTACTCGATATTTGTCCGAAACTGTCGCTTGATCCTTCTGCTCCGACGAGAGTTTTATCAGGAACGGCCCAGCGTGTTCAGGCCTGCTGAGTGGCGCTGGAAAATGCCTGAGGTCTGTGACAACCAATGGCATCACTATGCTGTCAGTGTCAACTTTCCCGAAGTAAGTGGAAAAAACGTTTTGCATTTGTTATTTTTTTGTACTTAAATGCTTCAGAACTTCCTGTAAAAACTTTTATAGAAAGTTAGGGTTCATAAAAGTAACAGGTTTATAAAATCTGCTTTCAGTTGTTGATTAGGTTAGTTTTGTGTTTTATCTCTTGTTATTGAGTGGTATTATTTCCTGCTTTTGGCATGACTTGTTCATTTTTTAAACTTTGTGCCATAAAAACTAAACTAATCAACCTAATAGAAATTATATTGTCAGCTTAGAGCAGACTTATTAACTGACTAGGGGAATTTTTTACTGTGTAGATGTTTAAAGAGTAACTACTAACATTTTCGAATCAAAAAGATTGGTTAGTGTTATATATCTTTTACACAGATTACAACAGAAAATGTATGTCTCGTCACCCAGAAAAAGGACTTAGTGTCCTAAAAAATGTCAGTTTATGAGATTCGGCTCCAAGCCGACACTATCACAAACTTCAAAAATTCTGTGTGTAAAAGATACTCCTTACTAAATACATTTGTTTTAAGTATTTCTGGTCTAAAGCAGCCGAATTTCAAAATGAAGCCCTGGAATGGAAGAGGGCTTGTGTTCCATACTTTCTGAATATGAATGCATTTCTAGTTTGTAACATTAATCAGTCGCTAATCTCCTATTTGTTTATTTCTGAAGGCTACTCTGTACGTGGATGGTCAACAGTTCAAGATACAGACAAATAACCCAGACATTGTTGATGACTGGCCCCTTCATCCTGCTAAAGATATCAACACAACCTTTGTAGTAGGTGCCTGTTGGCAAGGTAAATTGATTTTCACCATTAATATAAAAGCAAGATGTTACCTAATACAGTGTGTCTTTAAGTAAACTTCCATTTTTTTTTTTACTGTGCTCGAAATTAAATGGGTAGTCTGTCTGATTGAGACAAAAGACTAATACAGAGTGGTAATAAAACCTGGAAAATCAGGGAAAATTTCCAAGTTTCACAAAAAAATCAGGGAAATTTAGATAATTTAAATGGCCACTTATTATTTGTCCTAATCAGAGAAGCACGATTACGATTGCTTTTGAGAATCAAATAAATTGTAATTTAAATTAAAAAAAGCCTGCATCGTAATTTTTAAACACCATAGAAACTGCCAGATTTTTTTTTAGACTGCTGCGTTTTGTCTCTGAGAGGCTAGCAATACAACTTGCAGTATACAATTTGAAAATTGTACAACTAATGACGTTTTTTTGTGTATTAAATTACTATTTTTTGTGTATTAAATTACATTTTTGTAGAATAATTTATGTAGATTTGCATTTGATTTTGATGAATAGTATGATAATGTAGAGTCAGGTGTAAAAAGTTCATAATCAAAATATTTTATATATTTTCAATTGCTATTGTAAGAGTTCCATTGAGGGTTCCAATCTTTACAATAACAATTCAAATATCCTGTAGAGAAAAAATACAAATTATTTGTGGAGAATGATTCTTTTACCCCATCTGACTCTAAATATTTAAAAATAATGTGTGAATACTGTATATCGATACCAACCATGGATCACAACATTTATTGAGGAAATTGTAAAATCTGGGAAACTTTTGTGACTCTATCAGGGAACTTTATTAGGGGGATTTTGTTGCCACCCTGCACATGTGAAAATTTATCATGAATTTCATCCAAAGTCACTCTGATCTTGTTTGATGAATTTGTGAGACAGACTTGACAAGCTAATCCCTAATGACACTTGGGCGGCCACGTCGCTCCTCATCATGGATGTCCTCTCTTCCCTCATCAAACTTTCAGCACCAACAACACACACATGATTCAATCATCACATCACCATACACTGCTTTGATTTCACTGTGCATTTTGCTTGGTTGCACAGATCTCACTTCACATTTGGTGTCACGCTTGATTTTCTTGGACAGTTTGTTTGCTTACCAAAACAACAATAACCATTATAAAACTATGTAATTCATTAGACAGCTGGCAGACGAGCCCCTAAAACTGGTACACCTGCCTTTGTTATATTGGTGCGCATAATCAGGTGGGCATTACTTTCCGAACAACCCTCGTGTCATTAAAATCGATGGCGTGATATTTATAGATTATCTAAGTATTGGTGTCTTTAAAACTTCTTCAAAAGTAGCATGAAAGTTTCATCACATGTGCAATTGTGGGTTAATCTTCGTGAAATGTAGCCTTGAATTTAAAAATATCCTCGAAAAGGTCTTAAAGGCACTAATTTTTCTTTTATTTTAAGAGTGGGAACCTTGTGCACCAAGCTACTGTTTGTTATTTAATTCTTGTGTTAATATCACATATGCATATTTAATTATGCAAGTGTAATGAACAGTGCATAAATTTCAATGATAATAATTTTCCAGATAGACTTTTCTTTCAAGTAGAATCACAAGTCCTCATAATGCGAGTTTACCGACCCAAAGAATTTTTATTGCCACCATTCATAATTGCTACTTTTGTGATTTTTACTTATGAAACCCTTATTTTCCAAGTTAGCTGGTAAAGTGGCAATTGAAATGAAATGCCATTTAATTTTACCATAAGTATGTGTTTTGTACACTACTGCTAATTATATAAGAAAATCTTTTGTATAATATAGTCTTAACTTGGCAAAACACTGGTTTTTCTTGATTTGGGGAATTTTTTTTATGTCGGGAAAATTTATAAAACAGTGGAGAAATAATTTTGTGGTGCGCTTATAATCATAGTCTTTTTTCTTCAGAGACTGAAGAAAAAAGACTATGATTATAAGCGCACCACAAAATTATTTCTCCACTGTTTTATAAATTTTCCCGACATAAAAAAAATTCCCCAAATCAAGAAAAACCTATATTTTTCTCCTGCAAACTAAATAACTTTTCATGTGTTTTTCTAAAGAAAAACCTAATGTTATTGCTGTTATAGGTAAAGATGAGAAGATGTCTTTCAATTTCCATGGTTTCTTGGCTGGACTGTCTGTACTGAGAGGCCGCACCGAGAACTCCGAAGTGTTGGCTTGCCTGCATCGATGCAAAGAAGGTCTAGAAGTTCCACCAGCTGACCTCTTGGAGCCTGGAATGGTAATGGTCCTTTCTTCATTTTATACCCTACTGCAAAATAAATTTGAGAATTTACTGATCTGCATTAAAATACACTAGTTCTTTAAAAAGGCTTTTTTTAGAGACTATTGTTATCGCCTTGCCAAAGGCATGCGTCTGCAAAATTGATTTCTGGGAAAGGCTATGGTACAGTTTGGAGCATGCACACTTTACAATTTCCATTTGAAATGTCTTTTGCATTCCTGAAAAGTTACTATTTCCACCTTTGATAGTTTAACATGGAATCGACACTACTTATATATAGCATGCCCCAATATGAAAGAGACTACAACACTTAACAGTTCTCGGAATTTCACTTGAAAGCAGACGTATTGCAATCTACTTTATTGTTCTACACAAAGAAAAACCTTAAAAGTAATCTCTTTAAATCCATTGATATTTAGAAACCATTTTGCTTCATATTATAAAATTGGAGGATGTTATCAAAGTGAACTCTTTTTTTCTTCTTTTTTTTTAATATATTAATTGATCAGTGCAAATATTTATATATTTAATGGTACCATCTCGATTTTCATGTCTTTACTGCTTAAGAGTTCAAGTAAATCAGTTAAATTGTCTGTCTTATTAAATAAATTTTTTTTTTTAAACTCTCATACCTACCAAAACATTAAATTGTGATAAGTATATTTTACTTTTAAAAAAAAAATTGACCTCTTTGCATTTGAATAGTGTTTTTATCTGTATTTATTATTCTTTCTCAATCAATGTGGATTCAGTTTCTGATATATTTCTTGTAATTTCAGGAACTTTTGACCAATTCCGACTTAAGTGAAGTAACAGTTGAAGGCAACAGCAAAAGCAATTTGGAAGACCTGATATCTCGTGTGGGATACGTTAATTCTCGAGAATTTCCAACTCCTGGCAGGCGCAGCGTTCAGATAGGAACAACTGTCACGTACGTATACCGATGAGTTTGTCTCTAGATTTAAATTATAATGTTCTCTCTCTCATTTTCCTGTCATCAAACTGTAAGAAGCGATGATTTATGTTAAAGATGTGTCATAAATGTACTTACAAAGAATTGCCTGTAATTTCTATGTAAAGAGGCTTTACAAATAAGTGAACTCTAAATGTTATAAAAATGTCATACAAACTATGGGATATTATTCAGGGTGGTAACAGAACCGGGAAATCAGCAATCTTTTCAATTCTGAAAAGATCAGGGAAAATTTCCAAAATTCAAAACAAATCAGGGAAATTTTGATAATTTAAATGGCAGCTATTATCATTTGTCTTATTTAGAGATGCTTTTGAGAATCAGTATAAATCGTATTCGCCGAAATTGTAATTCGGATAAAGAACACTGGCGTTGTAATTTTTGAACACCGTGAAAACCGCCGCAGACGTTTTCCACGTCTGGTGAGGCCAGTGATACAACTTGCGGTATACAATTTGAGAAATTGGTGTAACAAATTATCTTTTTTTTGTGTGCATTAAATTAATATTTATTGCTTACAATTATATTTTTGTAGAATTTTGAAGTATATTTGCATTTGATTTCGATGAATAGTAGGATAATGTATGGTCAGGTGTAAAAAGTTCATTATCAAAATATTTTGTATATTTTCTCTCCAGTTTTTTCAATTACTATTGTAAGAGTTTCAAACATTACAATAACAATTAAAATATCTGAAGAGAAAAAAAATGCCCAATCTGACCTTAAATATTTAATAATAATGTGTGGATACTGTATATTGATGCCAATCACGGATCACAACATTTATTAAGGGAATTGTAAAATCAGGGAAAGTTTTGTGACACCATCAGGGAACTTTTTTGCCATCCTGTTATTGGGTGTACTCTTTTATTTTGTTTATACAGATCGAAACCATTGTGATATTTGTCTTTCGTGTCGAATAATCATCTTTATGTGTGTACGGGCTTCACCATCCCGAGGTATCCAAGTGATATTTTCTTTTTCCATGGGGTTTACTGCCTGTGGTGAACATGGGGATCCAACCCCAAGATCCCCAAGCCATCTTTCCATCCTTTCCTTTCACAATTACTTGGCATTGTCTTGTATTTGATGCAGCTTGGCCAAATGTGTCATAAAACCTTTGACGAACCAACCTCTTGTGTTGGAAATGGTCTTCAAAAATAAAAGGGGGCCTCTCTTCGATTACAACAAGCAGCTCATCTCTGAGCTCATTACCTGATGATGTCCATTGATAGAAAGCATATGTTTTTCATGACTTTCTGTGGGGCTGTGGTTAGAACCAATGAGTATTTGGGTATGTTAAAACGAAAGTATTTGCTGAATGGATGTGTTGTCAAGATCCAACCTTATTTGGCAATGGAAGACAATTATCGGCAAGACGGTGACATTCAACAAGGTTCCCACAAGTCGGAAAAAAACTAAAATTGTCAGAATTTAAAAAATTTAGGGAAAATTAGGAATTTTTGTCTAAAAAAATTAGCTTAAAAATGATTGACCATGGCTTCTCAGACGCTTCGAAGAAAAGTAGCCATTAAGATTCGTACACAGATTCGCATCACTTTAAGCTTATGGATTGAATTTTTCAACCAATTTTTAAAGGAAACGGTTGTTGTTTAACAGGTAAAGAATTTTGTTTTATCCACTGACTTGAATTGAAGAATTTCTTGCTTACGATACCTTAAATCACAAATAATAATACCTTAAATCACAAATTGATTTGTTTAAAATATTTTGAATTGTTTGAAAGAGTTATTTTATTTGCAAAATTACTTGTGCTTTGTGTATTCATTCTTACAGTGTATAATTCTTAAATTGGTTTTTATTATTGGTTTTTGAACACTAAATTATTTCTTGGTTTTTCACCTTAAAATTGTCATGGATTGCTCGAGTATAATCTGGAAATTTGTAAATATTTTTCTGGAAAAATCGGGGATTTTTATTTTTGAAATAGAGGGGAATCCCTGGTCCAAATAAGAGGCTTGAAACAAAGCATGAAGCAGAGGAAATAAAAATAAACTGGATGTAATCCCAAGGAATTTCATAGGGTGTCAAGATTTAAATCCAACGATTAAAATCATGATTTTAATCAATTGATTTTTTTTTTAATCACAACTAATCTTGTATTTTTGTAATTAAGTAAATTCACCATAGGAAAATCACAGAAGTGATCAAATGCTTTTATCTTTCTTCACTCATGGTGATTTCAGCAGTAATGGCTACACCCAGCAAAGAGGGAACTTGGTCAATTACTGAATATTATAAAAGATTGCAACAGCCAGTTGTAACTTATTAGAATATACTGTATACTGGAAACAGTAATGTAAACACACATGACATCATAAATCTAAATGCCAGGAAGAGTAATGTATAAACATGCAGAGTTGAAAAGCCTCATGTGAAGGTGGCCTAACAGCCTCACTCATAATATAAACACTTGAAGAAAGTATGTAACAATTTTATTCAAAATTATAAACTAAAGGAGTGACTGATTTTATTAGCTAAAAAAAACACAAATGGGAAGTGAAGTTTTTGAGGCATTTGTCAGTTAGCTTATTCTTGTGGTGTGCAATAGACTAAAGAGTGGAAATATACACTTTCACACAACCATTGAAATGTCAGCAGGAAGAAAGATCCAATATGAATGAAAACTAAGTGAAAATTCATTTATTATTGCTGCTCAGCAATTTTATTAATAGAATTTACTATGGTCTGATTATTTCTCTGTCCTCTATTCTACTATAGTTTAGGTCTGTCACTTACACTTACTGATAAATTTGTTAACATGATGTAATTTACTCAAAAAACTATGTAGGATGTCAACTTGTGCTTTAAAGTTAAACAAATGTTTTATCTTTTGCTTTTATTTCTAAAATTCATTTTTTAAATGTATTACCGTGTAACAAATTGATTTGTAGTAAGTAAATATTAATTTACCATGTCACAAATTCTGATGGTTTACTTAAAATAAATATTGGTTTACATGTCATGTCACAAACTCAGTTTTTTATTTAACAAATTCATGTATTATTATTATAAAAACAGTGTACAGGGCCTACAGAAATTTAAATAAAAAAATCTGATTTAAATTTTTTTAAATCCGATTAATTGATTTTTTTTTTAAAATCATGATTTTTTTTACACCTTGGAATTTTATATGAATGAGAAGGAAATATTTGTTTTTTAAAGTTTTTTTAAAGTAAATTTAAAGTTTTTGGATATAAAGTATGTATTACCTGAAAGATTTTTTTTTCTCCTGCAATGTATGTCATCCATTGCAAAATTTAAACTCATCTGTGCTTTATCCCCAGGTGCTCCAAGGGCAAAACCGTCAAGGTCCCACCGGTGGAGGCCTACATCATGGTCCTGCAGCCCGAACTGCCCAGCATCACCATCAACGGCACGCCCAACCTGGCCAGGGAGTACGAGGCCTTCAAACAGGGCATCCAGCTCTTCGCCTCCGTGTCTGTCCGCATCAGCCAGGACCAGGACGAGGAGATGCCCCTGCACAACAGTCTGGACAACAGCCCCAGCACCCTGGACCACAAGCTGGACTCCTGCAGCGTACAGGTGTACCCCCCTCTCAATCCAGACCATGAGTACTTTAAGCTACCAGTGAGCCTAATGACTCATCTCGGCATCCACCACAAAGAGAACAAGGATGGTCTGGTTATTTTTGGTGAGTTGACGCTTCTCTCGTTGGTTTTTGCCCCACGTAGCCGAGTGATCCTTCCTCCCTCCTGTCTTGCCCTCGCCTACCCTTCTGGTTTTGCTTTGCTACCGTCCATTGTATCGTTTGGCACAGCTTGGCCAAATATGACCCTTGCATCATAAAACCAACCAACCTGCCCTTTGTAGAAGTTGGTAAAATTCACAAGCATAATACAGGCCTTCAAAAATTTCTGTCGCCAAATGGCTATTCGTATAAGCTAACAACAGGTTGTCGTATTCCATAATTATCGGCACTAGTACCAAGTTCTTGAGTTTAACCTTCAAATGTTGCCTAAATTAGTCGAAAGCCATGTTCACCTGCCTGTTCTGTGATATACAAACAGGTAATTCATTATACATACTTGCCAGCTTTTACGGATTGTCCGTAATTTTTATGGAATTCCACTTAATTTTACTGATTTACAGATGAGTGCCTTTTTAACAGATTTTTAATACTTCAATCGATCAATCGAAATATTTCATTCTCTGCAGCCGCCCACTAAATCCATCAAAACCCCAAACCTTGTTTCAAGCAGAAATTCAGTGCAGAATTATTAAAGACCAAAAAATCTACTAACAGCTTCATGAATTTTTCTGCAACCCCCTCTTCTGGATAAAACACTAAATGAAGCAACTTTGTAAATAAAACATTGATTTTTGTTCTTTCATCTACTTATGAATATGCTTTATAGACACCAATGATGTGTAATCCTGACACAAGTTTGAATTGTATGTAACGTACAGTTTTGGATGCAATGTGTAGATACTCGTAAAATGAAGATGTTTGGTTACAGTGGTTGTCCTCAGTTTGGTATTAAAAAACTACTGGTTTGCAAGGTTACTGCAGTTACTAAAAATGTGAACTTTTACCGATGCAGTTTTAAATACAAATAATACTAGTTACTGTGAAATACAAATATTTCTAATGACATTAATCCATGAATTTGTGTTGTGTTTATGGCAAGGGGGCGTTTTGGGGCTCTAAAGTTTTACAAATGCACAGTGTTCAAAGTTGGCAAGTATGATAATAGATGAGGCACATACAGGACTGTTGTGGCATTAGACTTGCACAAGTAAATCTCAATAAGCTGCCCTTTCACAAAACTGTTCAATTTCCCTATTCCCAAAATACGGTGAATCTTTGTAGCTCCTTTATCTAATTTAAATTAAATCTAAAATGTTTTACATCAAAGATACTTCTGAAGCAAAAAATATGGACAAATAACGTACGAAAACTAAAAATTATTAGAAAACGCAATAACTGGATATCTGTTTTACAAATTGGATACATACCATGACCTTTTTTCTGATGACATGGATATCCATGCCTAGCAACGACCCTGTGTATAGATCATGCAAAAAGAATTTTTACCCTGTGGCAATGACATATATAATCCTAGGATTAAGGTGAGTTGTGACCTAATATTATGCAATGAAGATAGTTTACATGGGCAAGTGCAATATTTGGTGACTTGTCAGTATTTAAGCTGATTCTAAACATAACACGCCAACGCTTTTCTCAACTACTAAAAAAATGCTGACTGGAATTATGGACAGCATCAGAGCTATGTAAAACTTAAAATGCCTGAGTGTACAAAATCTGGTATCAGGGAATGAAAAGCTATTTATATTGTTTTAATCTTAAAAGTTTTTATATTTTTATTTGTCAAAACATTAATAGCCACAATGTTTTTTTGCTTGAAATGTTTTGATAAAATTTCAAAACTTAACTGGGGATAAGAAGTTGAATAATTGTATCACCTACAGAAACAAGCCTGCTCAACCAAGCTGTGTAGAGGACATGTATAAAATAAATGCTGTGAATTGCACTTTTTGTCCAGATATCCCAGGTTTGTGTATGAAAAATTGTTTTCAGTTGTGTCACCAATTTATAAAAAGGGCCTTTGCTGCAAAAGTATGGATCTCGAATAATGGTTAGCTCAGTGTATTTCTGACACATCTTGCAAAACAATGAGCTGATAATTAATACGCTTTAAGATGAATTAAACTATATTTGAGTTGATTGGATGCTCATGAATTCTGAATTGTGTTATTTTTAGGAGCTGACACCATTCACAACTATGACCTAGTCCTTCGACAAATCGTCTACTACAATAGAAAACCTGCTTACTACCTTAATCGTGCCTTTAAGTTGGTTTGCTCTGAGCTGAATGGTCGCTTTGTCAGCAACGAGTACATTCAAACTGTAAGTATTCATGTTTTGAGTTTGCATAGGTTATTAGAGCAGATAAGTTTTATCATGCAAATTAAAACTATTCAGTTACATTAGAAATACTGTTATATTTTATATCTTAATCATTAATCTGTTATTTACCCATACAATTACAGTGCATAAATATTAAGAACTAGCCACTGCATGGGCTAGTCTGGCAACGCCGTGATGTAAGGTATTAATCTGGTGTAAAATTTTCCGCAGATTTCAAATCCATTGAAGATGTATTCAATTAAAAAAATATTTATTTAAAGAAAATCATATTTTTAGGTATCAATCTAAAGTAAAATTGTTTTCTATTTCTTGCTCTCATTGGCGGAAATGGAATGTTACAGGAAATGTAATGTTTCTTCTTTTTTTTTTAAATGCAAAAGGCAAAAGACACAATTTTAATAAAGTTACAATTTAAAGAAAGTTACAATCTCTTGTGAAAATATTAAAAAAGGTCATGTGGGTAGAAAAAGTCCATTTTGGGTGGTTTCTTCTTTTCTTTGGAAGAAATGCGTTTGAAGAACTAGGTAGAGAATAAAACTATTAAATTCATTTTAAAATTTCAAAAAATTTGGACTTTTTGCAATTGCAAAAGAAATATTGAAATCTGTCATAAAAATCGTATTAAGAAAATTTTTGTTAATTGAAATGTTTTATTTTTGTTTCATACTTAACCAAATTTTGTGTTTTTATCAATTCATTTTGTATTCGAGCTACTAAAATAGGGTCAGGAGGAGACTTTGCTACAACTTTTTTAAATGCATGCTCTTTTTTGCACGTGCTTCGGCCACGTAAACGCAATTACTAATTGCAGTGTGAAATACTTGTCGGGGCATCGGAAGACAGTCGCTGTGAAAATCGAGAACAAGTTGTTTCAAGGGGATGCAGAGCTTCTGTGGATACTATGCCACAGCCGAAAGAATATTTTATGAATTAAGATGTGTTTTCCATTCTGTATTCTTGTGTTTGTAAACTCCGTTACTCATGGCTTCCTCCTTTTTTGCCAGCTGACTGTCATTCACCCAAGAGCAGAACCTGGTCACGAGGCAGACCCCAAACCAGCTCTGGAACCAATCAACCATGCCCAAGTGCACGACCACAAAGTAGAGTTCAAAGAGGCCAAGGTGCGAGCAGCGGGTTTCATGGACAATGAACTCGGAGGGGGCAACGAGGCCATCGCAAAAACGTCGGCTAGTAAGTGGCATAAATTGCATTGAAAAGCTTCGATTCGTTTATTCGCTCTTGCATGTGGGGCATATCCTTCCGAAAGATTGCTGCACGTTTAGAAAGACATGTAACTCGTAGTAATTTTGTATGGTATGTTTGAGGAAAAGTTGTTTTTGTGAAATTTACATTTGGTGATTAATTTGCATTGCTGAAAATGGGAAAACATTCAATTGTTGATTATCCAATAGGCTGTTGCAACAAGCAATGTTGAATGCCACTTGCAAAATTTAGTGCAACAAATTAGGATTGCCTGTGCCTGTAATTTTCTTTTGGCTAATTTTTATTTGGTGTCAACTACTGATAAATGCTCTTCAATAAATCAAATAGTAAAGCAGGGTTTCTCAAACTATGTTCCACAGTCTACGAATAAGTGTTTGTGTAAAATTATCAAACGTTAAGGCTATCGGAGCAAGAGTGATCTGATCCACAAAAACCCAAAAATGTTAAAGACCTCTTTTGTAAATAAGGAGATTTAGATCTAAAATTACAAATAAGTGTTGATCACTGGAAAACAAATGTTCAGAATCCCAAATCATACTGTGAACAAATAAAAATAGTGCCAAGAAAATCACATTTACCTCCATTGGTTGTGTTGGTGAATTAGACCACTCTTGCTATGAGCCTCATTTTTGCTAGTCTATAGTACTATTCTTATGTATTTTGTTTTAAATTATTAACTTTTGAGAATAATTAATTTTTCTTAATTCTTAAATGTATTCATTCATTTTATTTATTACATCTTCGTACCCTGCAACCTGGATGTTCCGTAAAAATTTCGCGATTCTTTAAGTGTTACCGTAGGTTAAGATCCTAGTGTGGTAGTAGTATCTGTTCTTATCAGCTACATCTCCAACATGGCTCCTTGTAGGGTCTGGAGATATTGAACTCAAACACTAGGTACTTTTGAGAGTGTTTTATAGGTTAATTTTCACTGACCTTCCTCTCGATTACAATTTTTTTATCCTTTGGCCAAAAGGGACAAGAACCACGAGCCCAGCGATTCACTGCTGCTGGAGCTTGGAGGAGAGGCCTAGATTTTCATTCAGCGTTCCTCGCTTCTGAGCTTGGAGTGTTTGACATGATCGACAGCAAAGGAGTGCTGCATTCAATAATATGTTAGTTGTGTTTTGGGCTGGAAAACTGCTTCTTTTACCAGCAAAAATAGACAAATTTTAGGATTTTCCATTTTTAAGGCTTGGATTAATGTACCTTTCCCCTTTGTAGGTCATGCAGTAGCCATTATCATAGTCGTGTGCGTGGGATTCCTGGTGTTCATGATCGTTCTCGGGGTCATCAGGATCCGTGCTGCACACCACAGGTCACGAGAAACCAGGGATGAAGACCAAGAGATGGCCTGGGACGATTCATCTCTAACAATCATCGTAAACCCCATGGATGTAAGATATCAAAAGACCCTTGATTGGGATTGTTTTTTTGCATTGTTATTCATTGGGCTCTTTTCATTATTCATTAAGCTAAGAAGGTAGAGATATATGGGAACAGACCGGTTTGGTCGGCATTTCGGATAATAGAAAGAAATGTAGACAACTTTTAATTCTCCTTTTGTTAAATGTATTCATTAGGGTTTTCTTTTGTGTAGTGGTATAGTCTGGCTCCCACACGAGAAGACACTGGACGCATTTGGTTTCAAACCAGTCTATTCTTTAAATAAAATGATGGGTTGGAACGTAAACAAAGCACTTCTACGACGCATGTGTAGTACAGTTTCTGGACCTAGGCTTATCGTTCAGTGCCGAAAGTGACGGTATTGATAATTAGTTGTCTGGGGAAAGCATTCATAGCCATAACCATTCATACTTTTGTATATGGCAGCCTTCTCCTACTGACTTAATGGCCCATTCTGGAATCAACTGTCCCAAGTTCGACTGCCTTCTCACTGGAGCTGCGCTATGAATGAAGTATGCTAGTTTTGTTTGTAAGCAAAGATCCTGAAAGGAAATATTGAAATTCCTTTCAGGATCTTTGTTTACAAACAAAACTAGCAGAGGTATTAAAAAATATTTGTGACATTGAGTCAAAAATATTTAAAACTACCTTTTGAGATCTCCAAACATTGTACAACTCTGTATTTTGATGTCATTTTAAGATAATGACTGAGAAACTAATTTTAATCGACAACAAGTTTTGGGTTAGTTTACCATTTGAATTCCATGTTAAATTGTTTACATTTTACTCTCCATTTGCTCGTATTCTGTATTTGCATTCCTTATTATGTATTAAAATTTCTAGACATGATCATAACAATATGTGGGACAAAATCTGGTATGGAGTTGATAATCAAATAATTTTGGGTGGTTTTGAAAAAAAATACTGTTTTTCGAGATTTGTAGAATTTTGTTTTTTAAACTACTCATCCAATTTTAAAAACTAATTCTAGAATTTGCATTTTGTCACAAAATTTTAGGAGTAAAATATTAGTATCTTCAAAAAAATCTCTTAATTTTTTCTAAAATTTGGTATAAGTTTTGTGACAGCCAATGAATGCTCAAAATTTCATCCAACCTATCAAAAAATTAAAAACAATCTTTGAATGTTCACCATTCCCTTCAACAGGGAACTACCAGTGTAATTTGATAAAGGTTGCTCTATCCTTTGCAATCATTTTGAGGCCACAGGTGGCTTTTTGCTACCTTTTTTCAACTGTGATGACTAAGGATATCTTTCAAAGCAAGATCTCGAAAGTTCCTAAATTTAAACTAAGGTCAATGAAAAGTTAATTCATTTTCTTGTGGAAAAATTTTCCAAGGGACGTACATCATATTCAAAATTTTGACTCAAAGCATGGCAATCTAGAAAGAACATCAAAACCAGTGGTTGCTAGATTGTTATGAAATATTTATCAGCAAAACTATTTAGTTTTTTAATTTGAAAATTTAAATTTCTTGATGAGACCTTCAACATTTGTCTTGTACCTTATTAGCACATTTTGTGTTTTAACCTGTTCATTTTATATCTGAACAACTAAAATATTTGAGTTCAAGAAGAGGCTTTTGCTACTATTTAAAAAAATTATGCATCTATTTCATAAGTGCTATGGCTGTCCCGAAACATCAGATTGTTTTTCTGCTCGTTGCTATAACATTTATTATGATCAAATGCATTACATCAAAACAAAAACAAATTAAAACGATGACCAAGAATGCGAGTAAATGTCCAATAAAAGAGATGGACGTCAGCCTTGTCTTTCTTTTGTCTCCTGTCCCTTCACTTGCTGCAGCACATGTAATGAAGATAATGGGAGTAATAGGCTCCAGCTAACACAAAAGACTATTTTCTGAATAAATTATATTTCCCATAACCTGAAACTAGAATTAATTCTCCAAATTTTCACTCTATATTAAAAAAATGTTGCCGCTGCAGGATTTAAAACTTGCTTTTTTTGCATAATTGTTAGACGGTTTCCAGAGAAAGTATGGATCAGAAAATTACTAAATTGACAAGGTATGTTCAAAATTGTACAGGGAACAGGACAGTTAAGATTTTTTTTTCCGATGCGACTATTAGTTTAAAGCAGGGGTAGCCAACCTTTTACAAACCATGCGCCAATTTTTTTCACATAAGAGTTCAGATGCGCCATAAAGCTCAAGCACCTATTCTACCTTCTAGCGTTCATGATTGAAGTTGGAAAATAGAGATTTGGCTAGGATCTGCTTAGTTTAGGGGAAACTAAATTAATTAATGTACGCCAGTTCAAAAGACACGCAAAGAGCACCAACAAACAATAGTGAGAGATGATCTTTTGGACGATAGTTGGATCGCAGTCGTAGAGCCCGCTGATGGTGCTTTTGAGCCTGTTTCGATTTTGCTAAACTTTCAATGTTTGGTGCTGAATTTGTTTCAGAGAACAGCATAGAATTCTACAAATTATTATATATATTCTCGAAATCGTTTTGCTTTTAACAAATTTCATGAATGAAAATGTTTGTTCATATCTGTATATCGTTCCGAAACGACATATATAATTTTTTTGCAAATGTTCTTAGTTCTGGGAACTGTTCTTAGTGTGAATGAACGCTAGAAATTAATCAGGTCAAAAGCATTTAGATATGAAAAAACCAATGAAATTTCATTTTCAATAATGAATTTGCTTTTAAAAAATTGCGATGAACTGATAGGTAAGAAGTCTGTATGAATTGTTCTTAGAGCACTCTGGTGTTAAAAATATGAAAATGGATTCAGTTATGGCGCCTACTTTAAAAAATTAAGTAGGCAAAAGGATGCAAATGCACCACTTGAACTCATCCAATGTGCCAAGTTTGGCGCATGCGCCACAGGTTGGCCACCCCTGGTTTAAGGTTTATTAAGTGTCAAAGTTGAAAGAGCGAAATTTCTAATACGAGTGTGCAAAAGACGTTTCAAGACTACCTCTAAATGTAAATTTTTGCAGGACGGCAATTTTTTTTTAGAAATTTGAATTTGGTCTTTGATAATATTTTTTTTGTCAGGAAAAATGGGCATTTTCCTCGCTTTTTTTTAATAAATTGTCATATCTATATCTTATTACTATTAGCTTTTAAATTTGAAAACATTGCAGGAAACCCTAGAATGTCTTCTTTTTCAGGATACAATTATTTATAAATTATTAATTTTAATTATTTTGGGGTTGGCAAGCAGAGACGGAGTCCCCTAGTTTTCAAGCATTACTCAATTTGCTTTGGTGGATTTATTTTTAACAAACCTAAATATATGAAGCAATTTGCTCTGCCACTTTTTTTTGTGCAGTTGGTGTTTATTTTAATGAAACCCACATGATTTTACAAAATGTAATTTAAGTTCCTCCCGAGTTTCGAAACATTTTATTTTCCTTCGCCCCGTGGGAGTCATTGAGAGCACGGACTACATTTGAAAAATTTATTTTTCCTAATCAACTTTTGTAAGTTTTTATTGCAGACATTCGTTTTTTGCTCTTAATTAAACACCACACTGTGACACTTATGGCCGACTGAAGTGCACCGTCACTTAGGGTTAACTGTCTGCTTGAGTCTGAAAAAAGTATCAGCTTTGAAAGTTTTTGAGGTTATTTCAAGATAGTCTTAATTTTATGCATAAAATAAATGAACAAAATACTTATTCATATACAACTTTAATTGTTAATTAAATTTTACTTACAGCTTGCTTAATTGAAACCTAATTACATGCTTCTGTGCAACTTTATAATATAATTCTATTTTCATGTATTAAAGATATGAAGCGTACATATTTTTTTATTGTGTATTATATCTTGTATAAATTATTAAATATCAATGTACAAAACGAAGCAAAGTTGAGATTCACAAGAAAAATTAGTCCAGAGTGATTGGTTGAAGGAATTCTAAATTATGCTTGCATATTCGAGTAGAAATTCATTAACTGGCATTTTTTTGAAAGCATGCTTATTGCTTGAAAGAAGCATGCTTGAAAGAATGCTTATTTTTGTGACGATGAGAAATATGTAACCCTATCGTAATCTGTTTAAAAGATTCATTTTCTTACCCAAATGTGCTTATAATTTTTATTGGCCTAAAAACCATTAGCAAGTCTTTAAAGTAAAAAATTCGTATTGCCACAAGAGTTTTTGCTCTAAGCCGACACTAAAAACGTTCAGAACTTAGTTATCTGAGAAACATGCAATGCAGATCCAGTTTCTAGATTCTATGATCATTCATAACAGAATTTCATGAATCCTTGGTTACTCTGCAGTCTTGTATTGTAATTGTTATAAAGCTCTTAGTTATTCAAGTCATCTCGTCTTTTCCACACATGTTCCTGCAATTATGCGTGTGTCAACACCTAGTCTAATATTCACAGGGTAGGGGTCTAATATATATTAGTCTAATATAATACTAGGGGGTTATCAATATGAAGTGGGCTGCATTAGTATAATTTGCTCTATTTTATGGGATTGCTATTAAAAAATGATTAAAATGTCATGCCCCTGATTTTTTAATTTTATTTTATTAAGTACACAGAATGGTTTAAGAGTGCTATTACCGAAATTTTAGAGTGAATTTCCGAGACGCATAGAGGGGCTCGTTATGAGTGTTTTTCGTTTCAAAGCCAGTTTCTAAAATCTCCTCTAAATAATGTGAGCTAGCCACATAGTAAAGAAATGCATTCAAATGTCAAACTTTTTAGAGATTTTCTAGTTTATGAACAAGCTATTTAAGACTTGCAAAATGTGTAGCAAATTCATCACATGACATTTTTTGTTTTTGATGAATTCCAGTAATATTTGCACAAGGGGAAAATTTTTACCACCTTTTATTGCTTCGTTTTCATCAGTGGGTTTGCCCACAACATCCTGTGAGTTGTAGGCAGCTAATGTTTGATTGATGCAACTTAGTATGGATGTATTTCTCCTTTCTGTCGTTAAAACTTTCCTTTTGTGTATCTCCATCGACGTGTTTGGTTCAGCTTCGTCATATATGGCCATTGTACCTTAAAACCCAACCAACCCAATACGTATAGAGGCTGTATCGAAGGCCAGAGATTGGTAGGTTGCGTCGAGGACGAAAACTAGTTTTGACGTCAATACGCTGGCCTGATGTTGGACTGTGGAATAAATGAAGCAGACACAGGAAGTTTGAGCAATTGTTTATAGTGAATGTTCAACAATTACTTTACAGTTTGAAAGATTAAAGTGAAGTTTGATATTAGTTGTCAAGAGATTGTCGTCCAAAATTGTAACGTTGTTCGGTAACTTGTGAATTACACTTCTTACACATTGTATCCATTCGATATCATCTGAATGTAATGCTTTATTGTAACGCTCAACTTTTTACGCATGCCCGAGTACTGTTCTGATTTCAAAGGCGTTTTCTCATTAAAAAACCTCCAGTACCTTACCTTGTCGATCGCGAGATGTGAATAATTTGGGGGAAATGCAGAAGGTCGATGTGGTGATATACGCCACACAATAGTATGATAGGAAAGCATCAGTCGTAAATGCCACTCACGGCTCTATCGCTGAAGTTAGGTCATTAGGTAAGGGACATGCAGGTGAAAGAGTCGTTCCTGGAGACAGTTGGAAAAATCCAAGCGCTGCAGCGTAAAGGTTAATAGAATTATGTGACATTCTCAAGATGTTTAATGATCATTTCTCCAGTAAATAAATGATGGCACACTTGTAAATGGAATTTTTTTTAATGTAGAAACATTAGATGTAAGGAGAAAACGTTAAAAGTGTCCAATATAAAAGGGTTTTTATGGAATATGTCAATTTAGTATATAAAAAGGAGAGGTGCACCCACTGCTTGTGTTTTCAGTGAAAGGAAATTTATTTCATTTGCATTGATGCTTTATTGCTTCCGTTTCAGCAAATCGAGCAGGAGCAGGCCACCCGTCCCCTGAACGAGGAGGACGACAGCGAAAGTTCGGACGACGGCAGCAGCTACCGTGACGACGGGGAGTCTTCCGAGGAGGAGGAGGACGGCGCGGCTGCGGCCAAGGCAAAAATCAAGGAGCTGGAGTGGGACGACTCGACTCTGAATTTTTGAGCGCCGTCTTGAGAGAACCTACCCCCCGACGTATCCACATACATACATTCCGGAGATAGCTGTTTGGCACGCACTTTAAAATTGCCAGAGAGGGAAAAAAAGCACTCTGAAGAATTCAAAAATTTAAAGAAAACATAAAAAGGACACCAGCTACTTTAGAAATTGTATGCGGATAGCGTTACGCGAACATTCGTGGCGGATGGTCGTCAAATGTTCGTCTTCTTTTTCTGTAAATTATATAGTGCAGTTTTTCCTTGCAGTTTGATTTCTCATTGAACGAAGGGATCATCTTTATTAGGCCATCAATTTATATACTTATCAGTGTCATATTTAGTGCCATACGAGTGGTAACTTTGAGTTCCTGCATAATTCCCTCTTAAAAAATATATATATATACATACGCGAGCGGTGTAGTTTCCGATTCTTGGTTACTTTCCTCCCAGAGTATTTTTCATGGACCGCCTCTTTAGTTTCTCTGCATCTACGCTTCATCGATACTAACTCGATTCCTTGCCTATCGATTCGATGCACAAATGCCTAACCTTTACGGTGTGGAGTCTACACAACCTAATTGTCTGCACAAAATGTCACACAGCACAGCGCATTCGTTATGCCGGGAATCGATTACGAAGGGTCCTCTCTTTACGCGTTCCGCCCTCCCCTAGCCAATCATCGATCGTTTAGCTACTCTGCACGAGCTGGCAGTAGTGACGAGCACGTGCCTGCTTAGGACTCGGTTCAGGGTTTGTATTTACCTTGACGGTGCGAATACGGTTTTGTACATATGGAAATTATTTGTATTAGGTAGCTTGTAACTGATTCTTTTATTTTTCAAACCATTTCCACAGAAGCTTTTTTTACGAATAGACTCGCTTAGCGGCTCGAGGCATTTACTCACGACGGGCCCAGGTCCACCCCCCGATTCTTTCCGTAAAGGCAAACCCTGACCAATCGGCTTCATCCAGGCAGTAAAGGTTAACATTTGGCAGATCTCCCCCCACTTCCCTTCCCCCGCCACTAGCCAAATCTCTCCTCTTTCTTGCACGACATTATAGATCACGGTAAATCGGAAAACACATATCGGAATTTTTGGAACATTTTTTCCTTTGTCTGTATTTAACATATATGTGTCGTATCTTTAAAGCATGCTTGTTGTAGAATCCTTAAAAAAAAGAAACTGTCTTAGTGCATAGCGAGAGACTTATTTGTGATGTCAATATTTACTGGCTGGGTGTATAAGTGTACTTATTTTAGCAGTCGGAAGCATTTGTACAGTTCGTGCCGTATACGGCTTCTCTCTTTTCCTTTTCTGTGAATACGATTAACAATACCGCTGTTACTTGGAAGTTGTAAAAAAAATCGATAACAAAGAAACAAAAGCGATTTTCGGTCAGGCATTCTGTAATCGTTGTCTGTTAATTTTCAGAGTCTATTTAGAAGTTCATTATTTTGAGTTACCTCGTGCCATAGGCTTGTTTCGTAGAGGTTGCCGGCCCGTGCGATAGTCTAGCGCCAACCCTTACAGATTGCCTCGAAATGAAATTTACTATCCACTATTATATACCATACCGAAAGCAATTGCTACTCTCTATAAGTTGTTAGATTTGCAGTTACTAATATTTTGTGTGTGTATATCTGTTTTGTTATATATATATGATTGGTACATTCCATATGTTCTCTTTGTCTCGCCTGAAGTGTAAGTTGTTGATCGCTGTTAAATGACTGGTGGAGGGAGTGTAAAAACAGCTTCTATTAATCAAGTGATATTTCGTTGCGTACGCAGCTGGGCGCTGTACTGAGGTATGTCTTGTACTGCCATGGACAGGTTTGTTGTTCATCTTGCTTGGAAGCCTCGTTGAAGCTCTTGTTTCATTGATTTATTACGAGTGAGGGGCACGATTCTAGACTTGCCATGAATGTGTTTTTTATTTGTCCTCGCGTGATTAACGGAGAACTTTTAATTCTTATCCATTTTCTGTTTCAAATGTCCGTTTAACATCATTGCTTTTAATTTGCGACTCACCGAGGTGTTTGGTCGCGAGCTTTTCACGCACCCGAAACTCGGCCTGCGTTTCGTGTAATTCGATCGCTCGACGCACGAGTTGGTTTTAACCGAAATGTGCTCGGGTTCGATTGCGTTTTATCTTGCATTTCTGATCTCCTATACATGAAATAATTATGAAATGTGGTTTAACTTTCATTGTTGCCCAGTACCTCGACATTCTGTACCTGGGAGCTGGCGAGTACTCTTGTGTTCATTGCAAATTGTAATAAAACCTTTTGGTGCTTTTATGTAAATTAACATATTTTAACCAGTATTGAGGATTAACCAGCCCTTGTAAGCACGATTAACACGTAACTTGATGGACTCCTTAGAGAAGTCACCTGCCTGACATTGAGAGAAATAGCTTATCAGGTACGCCACATGGTTTGTGTGCGCCAGTTCTAGATTTTGGATATTTTTCAGGTTGGAATACATTATTGAAAGAAAAGAGCAGAACATGTTCTGTATGTTATGTTGCTGTAAATGAAATAAAATCTGTTTTATCCCCCACTTTGTTGTGCGTTATTTACAGTAACTTGAGTCTTTATCTATTGTGCCGTCGTGGGATTCATATCCTTTAAGTGTTGTTTGTGTGGAAGAGTAACGGATTAGCAACCGAAGGGTTGCGAGTTTGAATTCGACCAAAGACCGCTGTGTACAGAGGGGGCAGGTGAACGTTAGATCTGCCATGGCCTCGAATGTCATCACATAGACGTGGTGTGGAAGTTTGGAGAGAGGGGGTGCAACTCGGTGTTGCCTCGACATCTGACCTGGGATCTTTCCCTTGGGGTTTGATCTCAGACTTCGCCAATATCCTGTTGTCTTGCTCCAGTGCGACGTTTATTAACTACCACCTGCTCCCTAGATACCAAGCGATCTTCATTTGCTTTCCTCTCCTTATTATATTCCCCCTTGAACGACCGCCCTTTAAAACTGCGTGTGTTCATTTTTGTAGAAAACGAGGTCTTCACTTAGAGACAGATATTCTGCAGGGTAATTTTAATTAATGTTGTGAACAATATAAAATTTTTAGGTATAGTATTTGACAAGAAGTTGACTTTTCAACTGCATATTTTAAATTTACGCAAACATTACGAAAAGGCTCTTAACATCTTGCGAGTTTTATCAAAATTATCATGGGGATCTGATCGTACTTGCCTTTTAAAAATTAATAGAGCTTTAGTACAATCAAAATTGGATTACGGCTGCATGGTGTATGGATCAACAAGAAAATCTGCACTTCAAACCCTGAATACTATCCACCACACAGCTTTACGTTTCTTTTCTGGTGCCTTCAGAACTTCACCCGTAAGCAGCTTATATGTGGATGCTTTTGAACCTTCTCTGGACTTAAGGCGACAGTTGTTGTTCTTGGAATATTATTTTAGAATTACCTCAATCCCTCATCACCCATTGCATACCATTCATCACAGTTCATATTTAAAATGCCTTTATCAAGCAAAAACATCCTTTATCCCCACGTTCCACTTAAGAATGCTGGATTTGATAAACGGATCCGAAATTTCTTCACTTGAAGCCACCCAGAAAAAACTGTATGCTTTCTGTCCTTGGTTTAATCATGATTTTGAATTTCAAAACCCATTCCAAAATTTCTATAAAGCAGATACCTCTGATATTATATACAAACAACTCTTTCAAAAGCATATAGAAAAGTACTCTAATTTTATACAAATTTACACGAATGAATCTAAAAGGGCAAACTGCTGGAGCTGCGTTCACTATTAATGATTCTGTTCACAGTTTTAAACTTTGCCCTTCATGTTCTGCTTTTGCCGCTGAAATAATGGCCATATATAAAGCATTAGAAAATATATCTGATCATTGCCATAAAAAGTATCGTTTTCACAGATTCATTAAGTGTTTTACAGTCATTGAAACATCCTGCTCATGCCAGTCATCCCATTGTTTTGGAGTCACTGAAAAGAATTTATTATCTTTCTTCACACACACACAAAAAAAACTTTAACTTGTTATTTTGCTGGATCCCATCTCATGTTGGGATATCAGGAAATGAAATAGTTGACAAAGCCGCAAAATCGGCCGCTTACGAACTATATTGTTATTACATAAAACAATGGTCATTTCATTACGAGCAATTTAAAAAAAGAACAATGCTCTACGAGGCTTCGTTGAGGAGCTACTACAGAGGCTGTTCACACATTTTTTAGACAATGTATATTGTATTCACAAAACTAAATTACATAAAATTCTTGTGTTTTAAATGTTCTATTTGATAGCGTAATTTCGAGGATAATAATGCCTTTTGAAGTGTCAGAAGGGGTATTCTATCCCATTCCTCCTGAACAGCTTTCCAGAGTCCTGTAAGGGTTGTGGGACGACGTTTGGATAATGCAGATTTTAAAGTCCGAAAGCACAAAAATCCATAGGTGATACATCGGGAGATTTAGTAGGGATATCAGTGAAGGGTATGGCCTTGATACCGGTTTTTGGTTCCATTTCTTTTAGGAAATTTACAGTGGATTTGTCTTGATGGAGTTCCACAGATGGATGGCACTGTGGGTAAAGCGATGGTATTTCATTCAGAAAAATTGGCGATAAAATATGTTCCTGATAGTATTTGGAGTTAATCTTGACATTTTTTTCCACTCTCTTTATTTTTAACTTGCCATTGTATGAAAAACCAGCAACAATCATGAATCCCTTAGAAAAACTTTCTTTCGATTCTGTGAACTAGGTACTTAAATTTTTTTCTCCCTTTTTATGATAATAAATGGCTCTTTTTTTCTGCAATCATTTAAATACACCCATGATTCATCTATTGTGACAATTTTTTTCCATTTTTCTTTTAATAAGTGTTTCTCATATAGAATTCGGGAGCGTGTCCTGCGTTCAGCGATAAGCTTTGGAGAAAGACGATGCACATTGCGTTTTTTCGATTTCTTAAGATTTAAATCAACGTTTATCATTTTGTTTACAGTGGACACCGAGCATTTTGATGATTTTGCAACTGTCCTTTGACTAGGGGGATTTTTTTTTAAACTTTAAACAACGTACCTTTGCAATAGTCGAAGATGTCCGTTTCTTCCATGGATACTTGCTTGGAATTTTTGTCCCATTTGAGGCTCCAATTGGACGTTTTTTTTCCTTTCTTGTTGACGATATTACCTATCGACGCTTTAGCTATCACAAAACCATGACTCTCACATCGTTTTTGGATGATGGAATATGAATATTTCTCTTCGGAAAGAGCATAAATATAGCCTTCGAACCACTGCTTCGTTAAAAACGCCATTTTAAATAAAAACAAACCTCTTAAGCCGCAGACGATAATTTTGACTTTTAAAAACATAGTACAACTGCAATTATTTCTTTTGCAGCAAACGATTTTTTATTACCGCTAACCAAAATCGTCTAAAAAATGTGCAAACAGCCTCTGTATAATATTAAGTAAAGTATCACACGTTTGTGCGGCAGCCATATTGATAAGTCTGTACTCGGCCCTCCACCACTAAACAACCTAAAGGAAGGCATTTCTGAAGACTAGGTTATGGGTATTTTGAAACACAGACTCAAGTTTATGGTAAACTCGGTTAAATAAAACGTGTGCCACCTCTTGGTTTACATGGTTAGGCCCGGTGCACACATCCGGTTTTTCAACGTGCGGCACCAGTGGCGGTTAAATCAAGTGGGGGCCCCAAGCGGTAAACATTTCGGGGCCTTCAATCTCAAGTTAGAAAAAAAAAATTCAAGAAAACTCCTTAAGTTATTAACAAAAAAGAAAAGTGATCAAAATATTGTTATACCACAGCCCATTAAAAAAATTTATTAAAAAAAAAAAAAATTTTATATGAATTTCCGTCTTACTTTATTTCATGCAAATTCGTCAATTATTTTGAAAGTGTCAATTCGGTTTACGATTCCTTGCTCTTTATACAGAATGGCCAGATTAATTAATATTTCTTCTACCATAGAACTCCTTAAATTATTTTTTACACACTTTAAAACGGGAAACAACTTTTCTCCTGTTGCAATACATAAGGAAATTGTTTTTAAAAAAATTCAATAATGTTTTAGCATCTGGAAATGTGCAAGACAATTCTTTATCGGCTCGATAGATGACTGGTGTGGTTTTTTGTGACCTTGTTTTCTTTAAGAAATATTAACAAACTAGCCACTGCGTGGCTATGCCGACGGCATTCGCAGAATCCCTCACGCTTTCAGCACTCCTTGGCGAGTTGGCGAAAGCCGGCTCTATCGCCAACTGCGAGAACTATATCGGGCCACGCGAGACAAGACGACATTTTCATATACCCTCTTGCTGCCATCTGTTGGCTCAGAAAGGAATATTTTTATTACAAGTTTTTTTTCTGTTTTAAATTTTTTACCTCAGCTACAAATATATATTAAATACATAAAATAATATATGCTTTTGTGACACACCCTAATATCGTAAACAATAAATATGAAATAAAACAATTTAAAATATTTTTTTTTTCCTTTGAGAATGCATGTATAAAAAATTTCTGTTTCCTTAACAGTGCAAATGCAAATGCTATAATTATATAGTATATGAGTTAGAAATAACTTTGTTTCGAAGAAAGTTATTGAAAACAGTCGAAATAGAATATTTTTTCAATTTAAATTTTGTAATCTTGAGCTCAAATAGGTAAATCTAATCTAGAAGTGTATTTGTTTACCAAAAATTACTTTAGTTAAATCTTAATACTTATTATTGATAACTGCTTTTACTAATATACAAAATATCTACTACTAGTTGTCTCCCCAAACAGTGGCGGGATTATATTAAGTATGCGATCAAACAAGAGATTTGATTCGTAAGCAAGTATATTATGATAATAAAAACACTGGGTTAAAAAGGCGAATCATTTCCATAATAAACAACGTAATTGATTTATCCGCCTCCCCACTCGCATCTTAAACAAATACATTCTCTTCAACTCTTTCTATTTGACGAGATTTAGAGTAAGTGATCATTTTATATTGTAAAAATCATAGCGAAACGCAATTGATTGACTAAATTTCAAATAAATGTAAACATATACAATTTTTTTACATGGGGTACTTCTTATACCGCCTGCTTCTTATATCAACCAATATTACGAAGTAGTTACAATAGAGATAGATAAAGTAAGACAAAAATAATCATGTTATATCTTGAATGTCAACATAATATATATAGAATATCCAAAACACAATCAGACTGAAAATTATAGCACTCAGCGAGAAAAAAATGGCGATCTTCTAACAACTTAGTAGGGTTGCTCGAGAAATTGAGAAGGATTGCCAATTTCCCCAGCTTTCGGTTCTCAAGTGCTTTATATCGCCAAGGAGTGCTCAAAGCGTGGGGGTTTCCACGATTGCATCCCGGCGTTGCCCGTGCTCGTGCAAACCAACACAAATACAAATATTGACGACCCGCTACAGGCTCAAGCCCAACAAGGCTGGTCCTTTGTTTATGAATTCTCCAATTCCCACTGACTATCCAATTGTGTCTTAAATTCGTACACTCCCTTTGAACTAACTCTATTTTCTGGCAACGCGTTCCAACTGTCTATTACCCTATTAAAGTAGTAGTTTTTCCTTAAATCCCGATTAAAATGTGTCTTATTCAATTTATACCCATGGCCCCTTGTTCTGTTATCCCTATTGAAATTTAAGCCCTCTGTGTCCCCTTGTTTTACAAACTTGAAAAGCTGAATCAAATCCCCCCTCCTTCTTCTTCTTTCCAGTGTATACATGTTTAGCTTACTTAAACGTTCATTATAGTCGAAATTTGCTAGCCCCTTTATTATTTTTGTAGCTCTGTGCTGAACCCTTTCAATTGATTCTATGTCCTTTCTCATATATGGAGCCCAGAATTGTACAGCATATTCTAGATGTGGTCTTACTAAACCCTTATATAACGGCAAGATTATATTCTTATCCCTTGAAGTTACAGTCTTTTTAATATACCCCAATAACCTATTAGCCTTTTTACCCGCAGCTGAACATGGGTGACCCATTTTAAAATCCCTGTGAATTATCACCCCAAGATCCTTGTTCCAACACGTACACCACGGGCAACGCCGTGGTATTAAGCTGTAACGTAAGGTATTAAGCTGGTGTAAAAATTTCCGCAGATTTCTTATCCATTGAAATTTTTACTCTATCTTTAACCGTCTAGGGCAGGCATGGGCAACCTTTTGAAATTTGCGGGCTAAACTTTAGTATATTAATGAAGTCGCGGGACGTATAGAATAGGTAGTTGTGAAAAAGTAATAATAATGACGTTTATTTTATATATTTATAAAGTAGAATGGTAAAGTTACGTGAACAGAATAATATCGTATTGATTAAGTATTTACTTACAATCAGCAGAAATGAATGAAAAGTTTGCGCTTGAACTTGAGAAACAAGGAAAATTGGGATCAATCCCGCTAATACGCAGGCGCAGAGTGTTTTCCAAATTCTGATCTGTAAGCCTGGTTCGATTTGTCAGTTTTCATCATGGAAAAGAACTGTTCACATTTATAAGTGCTTCTAAAATGCGCAAATCATTTTTCTTGCAAATGCTCTGAGCTGTGGGTACTTTTCTTCGGCGGATCAAGTCAAGTGGGGGCCCCAAGCGGTAAAATTTCGGGGCCCTCGAACTCAAGTTAGAAAAAAGTTTCAAGAAAACTCTCATTTAGTTATTTACAAAAACAAAGTAATCAAGAATGTCATACCATAACACATTAGATAAATTTATTAAAACAACATTTTTTACATGAATTTCCGTCTTGCTTATTTTTTTAAATTCGTCAATTATTTTGGCAGTGTCAATTCGGTTTAAAATTTCTTGCTCTATACACAGAATGGCCATATTAATTAATCTTTCTTCTCCCATAGTACTTCTTAAATAATTTTTACACGTTTTAAAACAGAAAACGATCTTTCTACTGACGTATTAAATAAGTGAATTGTTAAAAAAAAAATTTAATACTATTTCATCATTCGAAATTGTGCAAGACATTTCTTTGGTGGCTCGATAGATGTATGGTGTGGTTTTTATGGTGTTCTCATTTACTTTAGAAATATTAAAAAAGGTCAAATTCATCTTCAAAAGTACAAACATCAATGTCAATTTTGTAAATTATCTTTCAACTTTTTTACAGTGTTCTTTTCTTCTTCTATTGATAAATCCCAATAAAAAAAATATTCGAAAAGACTCCACTACAACTTCATACGTTTGATTTCTTTGAGATATTTCTGCCTTGGTGTAATCACATCTATATAAATAAGAATGGAGTGTTTGTTTGTACATTCAATATTTTCCACCCATTTCAAGTTTTCTATACGTTTTGGACCCTTCTGATGCCGAATCCGCCTTTTTCTCGTTTGGTGTCTGTCTGTCTGTCTGTCTGTCTGTCTGTCTGTATGTTGTGCCCTATACACGTCCACGCGGTTTAAGATATTTTCATGGAAATTTGCATACAGTGAGTACTTATCTTGATTTAGTGAGTGGAATTGGTTGCGAAAGTCTGTCTGTCCGTCTTTCTGTTCTATGCTCGATTTTGTGTTTGTGTGTTTGTGTAACCATCACGTGAATTGTATTCCAGATATTTGATTGCAGTGTATTTTATTTTATACATTATCTATTAATTTAGTGAATGCAATATTAAACATTTCTTTATTGTTATATTTAGATGAGTTTCATGCTAAAACACCTGAGTAAGTATACTTAAATCAGCCACAATTTGATAGTTTTCGAAAAATTGGAATGTAGTTTGAGTATTACGATTACTTTCATTTACTTTACCAGTAATGCTAAAAACCAATTATTTTTCAAAAAAATATTTTTTTATGGTGAAATTTTAGGTCTGATGCTTCATTTATTTCGAGTCTTATTTTTATTCTTTGCGCAATGAAAACGATTTCCGAATATTTGGGACAGACGATATTTTTCAACGAAACGAGAATGAACAAGATCGCGCGAGCAGTGATATTTTTTCTGGTTCTTTCGCTCTGAATTAATTTCACATTTCTAAATTTTGTTCACTTTTAGTTGTAAGTTGTGGCAACTGTGCGAGATCAAGAGATAAAATTGAATCACAAATTAATATATTTAGAACAATTTTTTGCGACACCTTTTATTTTGTTTTATTTCGCTGTTTCCTGTTTTAAATATTTATTATTTTAATAAATGTGTTTTCCTTCTCATCACACGCAACAGCACCACAACGTATTAGACTTAAAAATGTTAGGTAAGTCAGTATAAATTTTCAGTAAATTTTAAGTGTAATTATGCCATTATTGAAATAATAATGCCGTTATTTAAAGAATAATGCCGTTAATTAAAGAATAATGCCGTTATTGAAAGAATAATAATGTCTAAAAATCCGAACTAGAACTTTTTCCAACATTAAAAAATTCGTTGTAATAATGACAGGAGAAGATTGCAAAATTTCACAATGTCGCATACCGGAGGCAAGAGTGCCACAAGTAAAAAAGTATTGTTTTGTTGACTATGAGTAAATTAAATCGTAATTTTAATTAATTGAGTTGAACATGAAAAGAACTTAAGAAAGGGAATTCAAAATCTCCCTCAAAATCGTCTTTTATAGTAGTAACCTTAGTATCACCTTTCGTCATTTTGTAGCTTTGTCATACAGCAATTGTGCGATGTATGTGAAATGTATTACATGAATGGATATTCATTTGTAGGATTTGTGTCCAAAGTAAGTTGTAGAAAATATAAAGATGGCGAAAGGTGTTAAAATAAATTTTTACTCTACAAAAAACGAAGTCATTATATATTTTGATTATCTCTTCAATCTAGAGTAAACCAATTCAAACCGAGTAAGGTCGGGTATTTTGCTAGTATGACATAAAATGAATTTACTCACATGTAAATTCATGTCCGACTTTTTTTGTTTTCATCAAAAAACATTTTTATCTTTTTTTTTGTCTGCGAGTTTTTCGATCTTCCACGTTAAAATATAGCCCTGATAAATCAGTTACCTCTTTTTCAAACTTTTCTCTGAAATTATTTATAAAATTTTCTAATGACTTCAGTAGGATAGATTCTTTGTCAATAGTTCACATTTCACACTGATTGCAGTGATTTGCTAATAGCATTTATTCTTTGTAAAATAGTATTCCGAATAACTGTCATTAGGGCGATTTCATATTTGTCCATTTTCTTCAGAAGTGAAGTCGCCTCCACTATAGTAACTTGTTTTCTACTTCCGAATTACATATTTCAGTTAAAGCCTCTTTTATATGGGTGAAACCAAGTTTCATAGTTAATACAGCATCTGCTCTTGCTGACCATCTGGTATTAGAAACTCTTTTTACTGAGACGAAATGTTTACACCGTTTCTAGATTTCTGGGTAAAATGTTCCAGCGATGGGTTGACGCTGAAAAAATTCAAATTCTTCACAAACAAATTACTAAATTGCAACGCTACAACTTTCTGCAGAGAAATTTCCAACTAAGTTTAAGGAATGATTTAGCATACAGAATAAAAACTGTACTTGGGCTATGTTCTTTAATATGTTCTTGCAAATCTGAGTTCTTCCATGACATATTAGAAGCATTACCAACTAATTGCCCTAGACAGTTTTCAATATCCACTCCTAATTTTATTAAAGTTTCCATAACTTCTTGTTCCACATATGATCTATGGGAATGAATCCCACAAACCTGTCCTTTATAATACCACAGCATGAAACATCGTACCACAAAAGTTAGTAGATCGACATGCAAAACATCGGGAGTATAGTCAATAATTATACTATAAGTCGCACACTTGATTTCTTCAACTATTTTAGCTCTTACTTGATTGCAAATAAAAACTACAAATTCGTCACAAATATTATGAGATAAATAGTTTATATTTCCTCGTCCTTTGTTGGCGTATATTTGTAGGTGTAACTTCCAACCTATCAGCAGTCCAAATAGGTTAAATAATTTCCTTTCCTATTGAATTCTTTGCTTTTATCGTGACTCCTAAATCCTAATCCTAAGCGACTCAAAAATTTTATAGTTGATATACTTCTATTCAACACACCTCTCCAGTAACATATATTTTCCTTTTCCATTAATAGTTGAGTAACAATTCTAATGAATTTTGTTGATCTTTTATACATAATACACATGGGTGACATGTTCTTTTGAAACGACAACGATTCTTTCGTGGTCCGATAAAATAATAGTAATTGATCTCCAATTTTGCAAACCAGTTATTGATTTAGACTTTCATGTTGAGTAAAATTTGCAAGGGTAGCTGTAGACACTTTTTCTTGTTTCTGAAAATATCAACCCATTTCTCTTTTCCATAATTCCATTCGATTTCTTTCTGTAAAAATTGTCATAAGAAAGTCCTCTCTAATACACTTTTCATCTCTGTCTTTATACACTGATTTCAAATTCTCTATATTCCCGATATTTTTTGGTCTGTTACTAAGAATATGGTCAATAACAGCATCTGTTAATATTGCTGATCATAAAACTATATCATTTACTACTCGGTGTCTTCTCTATCGAGGCATCTTTCTGGACTATCTCTATCTTCTGCGTTTTCGCAATCACTTTTTACCGGTCACAACTTTCCTCGAACCCTAATGAAAAGACATTTTGAGACCTTGGAGGCCCCTTGATATTCCGGGGCCCTACGCGGCCGCTTAGTCCGCTTAAGCTTTGGTTTCCTAAGAAAGTGGAGCCGTTATCTAACAGCCGTGATACGTCATGATTCCGCGGGCATAACTAGACGGCCGTCTAAACAAAAATCCCAACGTGTCAACTTAGACGGACAGAATACGTTGGAGAATGGGCAACACAGACGGCTGTCGTGGTTTGTTTTATTCGAGAAACAAAACAAAGTGTTTTTTTTATTCTCTAGTTTAAAGATTCTAACTTCGGGATCGTTGAAGGTAGAGTGAAAATTTCAACAGATTTCAAATCAGCGTAAATTTCTACGCCAGATCGATATCAAAAACAGTTTTATTATTCAATTATTTACCATTTGATTATTTAATTATTTTTTAAATAATTATTTATTTATTTAAAGAAAATCACATTTAAGGTATCGATTTGGGGTCAAATTTTCCGCAGCTTTCAAATCCGTTGAAATTTTCATTCTGTGTTTAACGATCCCGATTTTACAAAACCGAATTGATCAATGGCAGTCAAAAATGTTTATTTATTTCGCTCCTCTCCGTTCGAATCGTTTGGAGCAGGAAATGAAATCTGGCCGCTACAAGAGAAAAAACGTTCCCCATCTGTTTGAGACCGCTATGACGCCAGTCATGGAAATGGCGGCTCCGATCATTTTTGTTACGCTCACAAACAACGCTCTCTAGGAAACCAACACCATGTGTTAGTATAAACAACGTTTTAGTGACGTCACCCACCGATACATCACGGCCGCTAGATCACGGCTACCGTTTCTTAGGAAACCGAAGCTTTACCGCTTAGTCCGCTTACCGCTTAATCCGCCACTGCTTTCTCTCTGTCCACAGTAGTTGGTGTCCAGAATCCCTTTTCACTGTGAATCGGGATTGGTCGGAGAACATGACTCTGGACCACTGTTGATGATTCCAACGAATATGTTCTTTACACCAGCCTAACTTTTCCCAACGATTGCGCCAAAAAGTGCAGATTCGTGCTTTTGGCGTGGTAGAAACTATATATATGCTTCGATAAATTTCGGAAATGCATTCGAAAGAATTTCAGCACTTATAACGAATATTTAAATACATTTCAGACTAAGAAATAGATCTCAAATGCAATGAAAAGAAAGTGGTTGATTTTGATGGACATATCTGGGAGTTGAACTCAATGATTACATTAAAAGAAAGAACTACCTATTGCAGTTGATAGTCCATTTTAAAATCTCATTCAAAACCGTTAAAATAACCTAATACGGATTTTGAAATCGTATTCAAACAGGAAGGCATTAATTCCCTGTTTCAGAAAGAATTAAGAAACCTCATTCAATCGTGATACCTGCAGTCTTTCAATAATTTTATGCTATCTGCGAAATAGGTAATCTAAAAAACTATTGGATGGAGAATTTGATACTTAATTTTCTATTGTTCTTTATATATTTTTACAATTTATGGGAGGGTTGTTTTCAGTTTCAGGGTTTCTGATGGCTCGAAAAGAGCCATTAATTCCAGATAGCTGTCTCGTCTAAATGCAATGATTTTCGGGGTTCTTTTGATTGAAAAATAAATCGTGTTCAACAGAGGCGATATATTAACAACATTTTTGCGACATTTCGTGATTTGACTTTATGAACATGTGGTACTTAGGATATGGGGATATAGTAAATAAATTTTAATGAATTTTTATTAATTTGTTTGCTTCATTTGTTGGCAGTATATCTAAAATTAAACTAAAATATAATTGCGAAATAAGAAAACTGTAAAATTTTAAAGACGAGCTATAGTAAGGATTATAAGTGTGTGTTATTGTATTAACTCTAATATTATAAAATGAAGTGTTTGTGTGTGGGAGGGGCACTGTCCTAACGAATCTATGGCACTTACAATAATGGGATTTGGCACGCAGGTAGTTCGAATTTTTTTCAATATTTCTATCTCGCCCTAATTTTAAAATTCAATCTAAAAGAGATTCTAACGTCACGCCGATTGGATCTCTTCGCAATTCGAATTTGGCCGAATTTGACAATGGCGAGGCCTTTACGGCGTTGCCCGTGGTGTTAGTTTGCGAAGCAAAGCATAGTTCATAGTACTAGCCGGGCTGCGCCGGCTAGCGCTCGGCGGTGTGTAATAGTGCTTTTTTTTATTTTTACACACCGTAATTAAACATGTTTTGATTTGTTTATTTTATTTATTTTTATAAAACAATTCTTCAAATCATTGCGTATTCAATCAAATATTTAAGTAAAATTGGTCGAAATATACATATACCGCTACAAAATTACCCATGTCTAGTGATATTTTGCAGGAAATGGATATATCATTAAAATGTAACTCTAAATAATATTTCTGCAATAGGTAATATACCGGAACACATAATGCAAACAAAAAATAAAACTCCAATCCTTGAAAAAATACAAAATTCTGAAAAAAAAAACACGTCCGTATCTATTCAAACGTGTTGAATTTCGACTTCCTGAATATATTGTGAAATAGAATAATGCGACAAAAGACTTTCAATGATATTGACTAAGACAATAATGATTTATTAACAAAAGAACACATATTTATAACACTTGTGAATCCTCAAATATGTCCGCAACATCTCGCAGTCAACTAAAATACCCAAACACGGAATTCTAAATCAAATTTAAAAAGTAAACATTAATTCTGACGTGGCCAGATACCGGGTAGCAAAATTAAGCCGGGTAGTAATATCCCGTTGTGTTGCTCTAGTGCCGCCTTAGTTAGCAAGCTACGTAACTTGAACATTTTAAATTACTCAAGTTAATAAATTTCTACGCTTTATTTTTGCTAATGGTAGTGGTAATGGTAATTTTAGTTAACGTCGTAATAGAGCAACACAACGGGCTATTGACGACAATCCAGGATCAGTCCCTTAATGTAAAGATCCGAGGACAACAACTAGTAATTTTGAACCACGGTCAGATGACGAAGCAACACCTGAGCTGGCAACCCACTCTCCAAACTTCCACACCAGCCCGACGTGAGGACTTTCAGCCACGACAGATTTAAGGCGCACAAGCCAAATTCTTACAAACATCCATGCCCTGACCCGGATTCGAACCAGGAACCTTCCGATCTAGAGGCTAACACCTTAACCACTATATCGGTTGGTCGGCTTATTTTTGTTGAATAGAACAAGAAAAAAACAAATTTCTCATCAGATAGCAATAAATCACCTCACAGAACTTTCTAAATTTATTAGAGTGAATTTCGCAACGAATTTTAAGGATGATATTTTGGGCTTAAATTCGAATAATACAAACAAAAGAAGGAAATAGAAGATTACACCAAGATAACTAAAATATGTAATCAAATTTTATTGTAAAATAAAAAAATACATGACATGTTTCGATGGCAATTCAACGGTGTTTATTACAACGCCACTGGGAGAAACGAAAAGCCATTGAAACGTTCTGAATCCGGATCTTACGATGCAGCTCAACTTCTGAAAAGATTTTTGCAATCAGTTTAAGGTGAAGTCACTCTTAATAATTTAAAAAATAATATTTAGCTAATATAATAATATTCAACCTTGTTAAAGGTTACAAGACTAATCATAAACTAGAAAGTAGCCAGACGATCAGTACCGTCATGTTCTTTACAGATCTCCATACGTACTGCCCTCCCTGGAGTTGTCTTTTCCTTCTGGACGGCAGAATCATCCTTCGTGATTGAGGAAGGTCTTCAATTAACGTCGGCACTGGAACAACACAAAGGGCTACTGGCGACGGTTCGGGGTCAATTCCGAATGGAAACATCCGACAACAACATAACGTCATTTTGAACCATGGTCAGATGACGAAGTCAAACTCGAGCTGGCACGCCACTCTCCAAACTTCCATACCACGCCAACATGAGTAGATTTGAGGCCATGTCAGATTTAACATGCACCAGTCCCCTTTCCAAAAATGAAGTAGACTATATAGAAAAATGACGAATCGAGTAAATAGAATGCAAAAATAAAGGGCGGATCATTTTTGACTTATTGTGACTTAAAAAGAGTTAGAAGATCCGTACCATTATGCCCTTTTCAGATCTTCTCCGTGGTCACAGCCGTTCCTGAAGGTTCTTTTCTCCACTGAATACCAGACACTTGGCTCAGTCAAGCTTTTCCTCCTTGGATGAAAAGTTGGAATCCTTTGAAATTTTTGATTAAATATGATCAGTTCTATAAAACAAACACGTGTCTCTTTCGGTTTCAAAGCACGCACTATGCAGCTTTTCATCTTAATCTCAAGAAGCAACTTATTCTTAAGTCAGGATAAGATATACTCTTGTTCGTTTGACCCATTACTCAGTCACGCTCCTTGTCCATGAACGAAAAGAAGTAATTATTTTTAGACTTTGATACCATTCAGACACCTCCACACAAAAGGGAACACCTCTTACATCATCAAAAAATTTAATCTGGAAAAGCGCATCTTGATGTTAAGATTCAGCTCGACTTCTGAAATAAAAATAATTTTATTCTTTCAATGACATAAAAATATCTCTTTATAATTTGAAAACCAACTGAGTTAGAGGGCTATTATTACATGGTTGCAAAACTAATTGTAGATTGAAAGGAGTCACAGAAGATCCCGTACCATCATGCTCTCTCCAGATCTCCGTGCCCATCGCCCTTCCCGAAGTTTGCTTCTTGACGCCAATCTCTGGACTAGGTCAGTCTTCTTGTTAACTCATGAATAGAAACAATTCTTCGAAGACTGATGCTGTACGGCCACCTCAATACGACCAAGGCCTCTTAAAACATCGAAGACCTTAATCTGGAGCATCTCATCTTGATGTTAAGATTGACTTCTGAAATGAAGAGATACTTAAATCAATATAAAGTGAAGTCGCTTGTATTCATTGAAAAAGCAACTTTAACTAAAGAGCTGTTACTAAAGTATTATAAAATGAATAGTAGGTTAAAAGGGAAGTACGTACCATTCTGCTCATCCAGATCTACGTTCCCTCCGCCCTCCCTTTCGGATGAACTGAACTCATCTACTCTTCGGACTCTACTTCGGCCTGATCGGATCTGCTTCGGATTCTTCCGACAAGCTGAAAAAGGATTAAATTCTTAATACTTCATGGATTATCAATTGACATTGAAAATATTACTAATTATCAATCCTATGAAATGCAACATGAAAGGGCGACTTACTAGTTGTAGACCGACTCAGAGTCGTATATGTCAAACAGCTCCCAATCAGTTGGAAGAGGTCCAGCTAAGTAGGCGTATGATCTTCCATATCCGTCCAGGAGGCGTGGCCCGAAATAGCGGTCCACGCCATGCACCATCAACATGTGATGGCGCATTGCAATAGCAGCCCAGCTGGTCTTATCGCACTGCTTGCAATATAACATATCCTCCTGCAACAAACGAAGTGTACTTGAAACATTTTACAACATCAAAATGGTTACGATTACTCGCAACATTTTTAAAATGCAGCATTAATAGTGTGGTTGTCGTGCCATTCTTCAATACTCCTTAACAATATAAAATATAAGTGAAAAACGCTACAAAGTTATTATTATTTTAGGTACAGCTACATTCTACGTTTATGAGTGATGGCAACGGCTTGGCGATTTTTTTTTGGTGCACTTCTAGTAGGGAGTTACGATAAATTAAGGCAACCCATATTTCGTTCGTATCGGTTGTTGTGGTTTTCATGGTAACCCCAGCATACGAAAAACTTTCAATTTTCATTTTGAATATTCTAGAAAGTTCTTCCAAAATCTGTTTAAGTTGTTTGATTTCGTTGATTCGTTTGAAATTGTTTCTTTCCTCCCATTGGTTATTTTGTTTTTAAAATATCCTTTGATTGTATTGGTCCCTTTAAATCATTTTCTGTGATACCATTAGTCCATTTATTTGTATTTTGACAGTTGTGGCAGTTTTATTTTATTACAATAGTTTTCACGAAAGGATTAAGAATTTTGTTTGTTTTTTTACCATTTTCGTTTTCATTATTTTTTTACGAAAGAATTCTGACGTTATCAGGTTGTATTATTTCTTGCTTTTTTTCTTTTGTATATCTTTTCCTTTTTCAACATGCCTGCTGTATTTAGCGTAATTGGTAAGTTTCATGGTATTCTTACCCAACATTCGTAGCTGAGTTTCTCTGCTGGTTCACAAATGTGTTTTGATATGTGCTTAAGCTTACTACTTTTTGTGGAAGTTTTTAAAAAATATACTTTTTAAAACGTTCTGAAATGTGTTTAAAAAGTGTGTTGAAAAAGAAAAACAATTTGTGACAGAAAAAGAATAGAGAAATAATTCTTTCCTTGGCGACTTTAGAAGTGCGCCAAAAAAAATCTCTAAGGCCGTTGCCATTGCTCATAAACGTAGAGTGTAGCTGTTCCGTGTCTTATAACTGAAATACAATAGATGTAGTTAGAGAATATGTTTCGGGATAATTATAATGAGTTCTGCATTTGGTTGGCAACGGTTACGTTGTACTTTAAGGATGAAAGCATTTCGCATTTCCGGTGGTTTCTTGCACCAGAAAAATCTTGAAATTTACCCTCCTTCAGACAGATAATTAGAAAAAGACGAATAAAAAGAAGAAAATAATGTTTATTACCATAAAGTGGAGGCCGGTCAAATCGACGGTTTTATCTTGCTGCTCGTTCAATCTGCAGCAGCTCACAAGCTTGGCCCTAAAATTGCATAATTACACTTTTTCAAACCTTCCTGTATTAAATTTTTTTTTAATTTTTAATCGTATACCTTATTATAAAGCTACTTGAAAATTGGTATTGTAGGTTTATAACGATGCGTTAAAAAGTGTATGGTGTAATTACGATATGAGCATTTCATAATTTATAATAATTTGCGTTAAATGACTATCCAAAATGGCTTACCACTTTTCTCTCAACCTTCTAAACCACATCCTCACACTAAAAGCAAGAAAAAAAGTCAAATAAAATGACAAAATCTCTCAATAAAAGCGCAGTGTAAAATACTTTAAGCTTACACCAAAGAAAAATAATAACGAATGACCGTAATTTGTATTTTCTTCAGTTGTATGCAACAATCCAATTTCTTTTAACAGAATCTTATTTGTTCAAAACTATTGTCGTTAACCAGTCATTGTTACCCTGCAAGATCACTTTGTTGCATTGTAACAGAGCTACAACAATATATAGCAAAGATATATATAGCAAGCCATATAATAGCAAAAAATGAAAAAAATATTTCATTTTTTTTACAGGTAGTTCCTGATAAATAATTGCATTAGAATCTATTTTTATTCATGAACGTTTCTTTTTAAAACATTTACTGTAGGCCCTGTTGATTGTTTTGCAATCTCACTCAATGGAAATGATAGGATAATCGTAATTAAAATGACCAGCGTATTCAGAGCTGTCTGAAGCTCTGAACCCCTTGTACGATCTTTAGGGGATTTATCCCTGACAGTCGTCAATAGCCCATTGTGTTGCTCTAGAACGACGTCAATTAAAATTATCTTACCTTATACTATCTTCACATCAAATTGCACACGAACAATTTCCCAAAGATAACACCCAATTTCGACGCCCAATTTCCAAGGGGGCTGATGCACGTTAAATCTGTTGTGGTCTCAAATATCCTCACGTGGGCATGGTATGGAAGTTAGGAGAGTGGGATGCCATCTCAGGTCTCGATTTCATTATCTGACCGTTTTTCAAACTGACGAGGTGTTGTCCTCCGATATTACCTTCGGTGGTAGATCCGAGACCAGTCACTAATATCCCGTTGTATTGAGCTTCGGTTTGACGTTAATTAAAGCCTTCCTACCTACGATACCCAAAGTTTCCAATGTCTATCAAAATTTGATCTACTCATTTGGTCCTGGTGTTTCTTTATTCTTGGTATGGACAATGATGTGAAGTTAATGACGTTAATCCAACTACAAACCTTAATTAAAGAATAGACTCGTCCGAAACCACGTGACTCGACTGCCTTCTTTCAAGGCTGCTACACACTAGGCCAGCAATTGAGTCGAGTAGCGAGTAGTTTAGTAACTAAACGAGTTGGGACAAAACTATTGAGTCGAGTAGTTTAGTAAAACGATTTAGTGGACTCGATCCAGTCAAATGAATCGTAGGCGGTCGAGTAGTGCCTCCCACCCCACTCCAATGACCACTAGCGCGCCACCAGGCAGGTGTGAAAATACCTACTTTTACATTTTTATATTCAGGTTTGCCGCAAATAATTCAAGATATTTTTAGTGTGGAGTCAACTGAAAGAGATTGAGAAACACTGACCCACGTAGTTCAGGCTTTTGTTTCCCTCTCACTCTCTTGTTGGCGAGAACACAGAATATTTACTTCTTTTCGAGCACGATTTCTCACGAGCACAAACAAACACTTTCTATTATTATAGTAGAGATGATCAAATTCGTCTTCAAAAGTACAAACACCAATGCCAATTTTGTAAATATTTTAAATATTGTAATAACTTTTGTATCGTGTTCTTTTTTTTTTCTTCTGATAAATCCCAATAAAAAAATATTCGAAAAGGCTCCACAACAACTTCATACGTATGAGTTCTTTGAGATAATTCTGCCTTGGTGTTATCACATATGACATAAAAGAAATTAATTGATTATGAAATTTTCTCTTATAGTAAATTCATGTCCGACTCCTTTGTTTTCATTCAAAAACATTTTTTCACATTTATTGTCTGCGAGTTTGTCCATTTTTCACATTAAATGACAGGCTCTGATAAATCAGTCACCTCTTTTTCAATTTCTCTGAAATTATTGATAAAATTTTCTAATGACTTCAGAATAGATCCTTTTAATAGTTTGCATTCCACTGATTGCAGTGATTTACTAGTAGCATTTATTCTTTGTAACATAGTATTCCAAATATATGTCATTAGGACGGTTTCATATTTGTCCATTTTCCTCAGAAGTGAAGTCGCCTCTAATATGGTAACTTTGTTTCTTCTTGATTACAAATACCAGTTAAAGCCTTATTTATATGGGTGAAACCCAGTTTTATAATTAATACAGCATTTGCTTTTGCTGACCATCTCGTATTAGAAACTCCTTTCACTGTACTTAAAGATGCACATTGTAAAGACTCACACACGCTGTCACAACTTTTCTCGAACCTTAATAAAAAGACGTTTTAAGACCTCGGGCCCCTTCGGTATTTCGGGGCCCTACGGGCCGCTTACCGCTTAAGCCGCCACTGAGGATAGTCTTGAATTACAATAAACCCCTGCTAATTCAAACCCCCCGTTCATAGGAGTTTGGTTAATCCGAACCATCTGTTTTTAAAATTTGTGAAACAAATTACAGTAAATCAGTGACAACATAGATTACAATTATTGAAATTATTAAATTTTAGATTATTGAATTTTAGATTATCAATAAAATAAAAAGAATAGAAAAATAGTCACTAGAACTTCATGAACGATAACATTTGGACAAAATTAATCAGTTTTTGCTGTGATAAATACATACATATAAACATTTTCCTAGTTGGTTCTTCAAAAAACATATTTTAATCATACATAATTTATAACATTATAAACGCGTCGATTACATGCGTATCGTCCCACTGTCCTATTTAGAGGACAGTTAAAAATATAATAATTTATGACATTTATAAACGCGTCGATTACATGCGTATCGTCGGACTGTCCTATTTAGAGGACAGTTAAAAAATAATGCGGTACAATTTACCTAATAACAATAAAGCTTTAATTAACCAACAAGATGATAGGAAAGAGTACTCTTACATAAAAATGCCCATCCAAGTGTCCAAAGTAAAACAAAAAATAATTATGCAACAGCAAAAAACAAACCCATTTCATTCCACTCTACTTAACGATGTATTCATTATTTCTGGACACTTTTGCTTATAGCTTTCGGAAGCTTATAAGACAAACTATGATAATATCTAACTAAAATCAATAACGAAACTCGATATACGATATTGTTAATCCCACGAAAATGATTTGGAGAAGTGAATTTTCATCTCGAGGATAAAAGGCACATTCAAATAAATAGTCGTCTCGTTATATACGCAGTTCACGTAATTTCATAAATCTGGAAGTGTTCATTCAATAATTTTACGTGAGATGTACACATGCGTGATATGTACAGACGTTTTACGTGAAATGTACAGGTAAAAATGAAAATTATGTCAATTATAACTGACAGCAAAATAATCCAATTAGTACTTTTAAGGGAGCATGTAAATTAAAAATAATTAATTATGATTAAAAATTTCCAATCCACGACAATTTTTACTTTTTAATAAATTTAAATTTTAAACATTTTATGTTTATCAAAATGAAAGTTTTAGTAGTTTATTTGTAGTCTTTGCAACATGCAGAAAAGTAGTGTGCTTGAGTGAAAATTAAATTAATATTATCTGTCACACATCGAATTTATCGATAAGTAGATGTCAAAAAAAATTATTAAGCCATATCTGAAGTGAAGGATGGATAGAATATACAAATAGTACTTGTTTGGTTATTTTTCTTTGGAAGTTTTAATGTAATGTTCCTTTGAAAGTTTCCCTGTTTGACTATGTACACTGGCAAGAAAAATTAAAAGAGCAACCATAAAAAGGTACTTTATATTAATTCTATTAAGTGAACTTCAATGAAAGTTGATTGGAGGGTAACTCAAGGTCAACGTTATCATGTAGTCCAATGGGATTCACCAAAGATGGCTTCATTCTAGAGAATGAAGCCATTTGCAAAAGAGTTACTCAATTAAAGGAAACAAAAATGTTCCTGAAATTGTTTCAGTTTGGACTTTTTTCATCCAAATTACACATTGAATATTTTCTTACACCATTTAATTTTTTAATTGGTTTTGGTTTTGAAGATGATGTGGGTGTATCTCTGTAATTTTCTCTAAGAACACAAAAATAGGAGTTTTAAAGTTTCCACTAATAGTTTCCGATTTAATTTAAAATAATTTTGATTTTAGAAGTATTTGTTTTAAAAACCTAATATGGAATTTACACTGGCGAGAAAACTTAAAGGAACAACCATAAAAATTTACTTTATATTAGTTCTATTAAGGTGCCTGCCTACCTATAAAACCGCATTTGTGAAGAAAAATACGATTTTTTAATTTTGCCTAACTTTGAAAGTATAGTTTCTTAGTTTTCCAAATCAGTTTAAATTTTGTTTCTATCTTACTTAGAACTCTAGTTTCTGAACTTTTAATATTAGTATGTTGACAGATTTTCAAACCGTAAGTAGTGTTCTGCTAACGGAAGTGGGACGAAAAACCGGCATAGAATATTAAAATGTGTTCGATCACCATTGAATATTTAAAAAAAAAAAAAGGTTAAGTAATTGTTTAATTAAGTTTTTTTAGTAAGATTTGTTAGAGAAATGTCTCCACGGCAAAACTCAAAACGTCAACGAGTGTTTCAATGGCGTAATTTGGCAACAAGTGCCAAAAGAGGTGTTTGTCAGCCTCAAAATTGTCCAGTTAGGAGCCTATGATGCCATAATTCAATTTAACGATGGTTTTAAAGGTTGCCTAAATGTTTTCTATAGGCTTTATTTGACAAATCCTGGGTGTTTTACAGTAGAAGGCTATAGACACTTGGACTGCTTGCGGATTCGAGATTCGAAGAATCATTCCACCCTTGTTGCAAGGAAGCGTAGGAAACTTTTAAAAGCCATTCGGAAGAAAAAAACATCAGTTTTCAATGACCAAAAAGGTGACCTTTACAGATCAGGAGCTATTTAATGTCAGGTTTTTCAACTAATGTGTAAGTGTAGATGTTTTTATTTTTATTTTGTGCTTTTTCTCAAAATCAGATTTTTTACATTTTGCTCTTCCGCACAACATCATAACTCATAACATTATACTTCAAATAATTTTAAACTTTGGTAGAATATTGTAAAGGGTTCAATTCAGGTAACCTACCTTTATTTTAATTGTTTATGCATTATTTTTTAGCTTTTTGATTACATAAGTATAGAGTTGTAATAATTTTTTTAAGATTTTTTTCTATGTCGAAAGGTTTAATTGCATAAATATTTTTAATACAAAGTTTCAGTTATAAAATGGATAGAGATCCCAGAAGAGTGTTTTGAGAACACAATACATTTTACAAAAATAGAATATCTTAATTTGAATTTGAGTTTTGTTGTTTTGCTTAGTTGTTAATTTATTGAGATTTTTTGTTTATTTTTAGCAAAAAATGAAAATTAAAAAAACATATATAGCTATTTTATATATTATTCATAGTTTTTAGATGTATTTGATAGTATAATGCACATAACAAGCCAATTTTTGAAATATTTAAAAAAAAGGTCTCCGAACGTAGGCAGGCACCTTAAGTGAACTTCAATGAAAGGTGATTGGTTGGTAAGTCAAGGTGAACTTTATCAGGTAGTCCAATAAAATACACCTTCGCTACAGAAAAATATGCACTTTTTTGAGCCTATTCTTTCGACACGTGGGAAAAAGAGTGTGAGTGATTTAAAATCTAATTTCAAAGATTTTACGAGTAGTTGGATAAAATTTCCGCTTGTAGTAGGTGGAATATATTGTCCAGAAGACATTTGACGTATTGTGAGAAATGGCACGCGATAGGGAGAATGGAAGCAGGACAGATACTGATAGGGGTCTGTAAAGACTTAAATATAGCCAAAAGAGGCATGTACAGAATCTGGAAACGGTTTAAAGACGCTGGTAATGTGAACAGACAACCAGGTTAAGGTCGAAAACGTGCCACAACAGACTCTCAGGACCATTACTTTCCAACAATTGCTAAAAGAAACGTGATACTGACTTCATTTCAGTGCAATAGAGTTCACTGCAGCAACAGGAACTCGACTGTAAAGATTTTGTGTGAGTGACAGGCTGCGTAAAAGAGGGTTGTATGCAAAGAAACCCATGATTTGTATTGCACTAACTCGGGCAGCGAAATACGCCCGTTTAAAGTGGTGTAGAGATAATCGTAATGGGAGTACCACGGACTGGAGCCGAGTTCTCTTAACCGATGAATCCCGATTTTGTTTGGAGAGTTCAAGACAAAGGTGGCGGAATCATGGTACGGGGGGGGGGCATCATTTTGAATGGCCGCATTGACCTACACATTTTTACCAGTGCAACAGTGAATGCTGAAATATGCAGAGATGAGGTTCTTGATCCTGATGTCAAGCTGTTTATAGGTGCAATCGGTAATAAACTCCTCCTAATGCATGATAATGCGCCTCCTCATCGTGCTGCACTAGTGACTGATTATCTTGAGTACGAAGGATTCCAACGAATGGAGTGACCCGAATATTCACCAGATTTAAATCCGAAAGAACATGTATGGGATGCACTAAGACGCCGACTTGCATCTCGGCAACCCCCATCTAGAACTCTCCAGGAGCTTCAAGGCGCTATTTATCTTGAATACATTTTGTCACCCCAAGCACTTCCGGATAATCTAATACACAGTACGGAAAATCCCTGTAAAGCTTGCATTTCGGTCAGAGGTATCCACATCTATATATATAATTCTCTTACGTGGCACGCAAAAAAGACGTTATTTGTTTTCGCGTTTTGGCAACATTGTACGATTCTTTGTTTATCCCAAAGTCTCGCGCATCGATTGAATTTATAGCGTTATCGGATGAAATTTTATTGAAAAAAAAAATGAATTTTAGTCGAGTTGTTGCAGTAAATAATAGAAATCAAAGAAAACGGAGGATCTTTTCAGGGTCATTTAAAAAAAAAGGTTCGTTTCTGGGCCAACAATTATAGTTCAACAAGACGCTTGCATTACAACTTTCGGCAACAAACTCAATGAAAAAGCGTGGGTGGCTCGAGTGCTGGGAAAATGTACACACAACCAACATGCTGGGTATTCAATTTCCAAAGCAACGCTCACATTTCGAGTCAAAATTTGCACAAAGTTTCCATTTGAATTCTGATTTCAGAGCTATATATTTTTTCTGAAAAACAGCATAAAATTTAGATTTAAAAAACATTTTTTTGGAATATCATATTTTGTAAACAATCCCTTCTGCTAGGACACATTTCTTCATTGAGGCGAGCGAAGCGAGCATAGGTTCGCGCAGCGAACCAATGAGGATTGTAAAGCAATCCTCCGGGGGTTGGCGAGCGTTAGCGAGCAGGGGGCAGGCCCCCTAGTACCTTATTAATTCTTCCTGTGTGTCTCTAAAAAGTTGTAACAGTAAAATTTCCTTATCTCACCTTATACCACATATTCGTATGTTTTAATTAAATTTTTTTTTGCAGTCTAGGGGCCTTCGCCCCCTGCTCGCTGTTGCTCGTCTATCCCCGATGAATGCTAAGCACTCATATTTAGTTCGCTTAGCGAACTATACTTTTCAACAATGAGGGGATTGCTTCACAATCCATCATATTTATCGCATGCGCCCGAGTAACGGAAAATTGCTTACTTTTTTTGCGAGTTTAGCGGATCCGTATATAAGCTGACCCCAGTACTTAAGCTTTAGAAAACGTTCCAAATATTCTCGGCTCATACACGGAAATATAGTGTAAATAAAAACGAAATGTTTTAAAAAATGTCAAGAACAAAACATTTCATTTTCACGTAAATAAAGAAAATATTTTAGCATATTGTTTATACATATACACAACATACTGTCAAAATTCCGAGGAAATCTCATCATAATTTTAATCATAAAATTAGCTTCTCCGTGTTTGTTGCAATAATACTTCTTAGTATTGTCATATTCGACTGTTGCTATGGAAACGGTGACCGAATTTGCCGGTTCTTCTGAAAACATTGCAAACTCTCTAGCGCGTGCTCTCAAGTTTTATGAATGAATTAATTTAAAAATATATAGCTGAGTATATCGTCTGGGGTTGCTCCAAATTCATTAGCCCGCTGAACCACAAGACTCGTAATCACGTGACTCGCTATTACCAATAACAAAGCGAATAAACCTGAAAAAGATTGCAATTTTTTTTAATAATAGAAAAAAATAGGCATTCCTGCATTTAGAATATATGTCTGACGTGACAAAATAAAGATCTTGTGCAAGTTTCATGTTTGATCTGCAAAATTATTCAAGTTAGATGAGTTTTTATAGTTGTTCCTTTAATTTTTCTCGCGCCAGTGTAATATAGAAACCTGAACCCAAGTCCCTCAAGAGTACTCCAGAAATAAACCTCACTCCTTTGAGAGTAAGTTTTGAAACACTTTCATGGACTTAGTAATCAAATGCGGAGCAGGTGAGGTGAAAGCAAACCTCCAAATCTAGAGCATAAAACAGTTAGATTTCGGGTAAAATAAATATACAACTTTAGAACACAGTTTATTATACTTTCAAAAGTATTATACTCTCAAACGTAAGCATTTTTTTCAATCTTATATTTGCTAAAATGCTTTTAATTTTAAAAATTCATTTCGATACTATACCTCTTTCACCGCGATATTAATGCAATTGAATGTAACTGTTTCACACCACGGTTTTATAACGGTTGTTACAGTTAAAAGTTTCAATCAAAATTTTAATTTTGTCTCCTTATTGTATAAGAGGACAATTCTAGAAAGAAAATTCTAGAAAGAATTTTTACATCGACAAAATGAAAATTTTTTTATTACAAAGTTTGATTGAACACTTAAGTCGTTTCTATAATTATGAATTCAACTTTCTTAGTGTGTTTGAATATTTCAGTGGTACTCCTCATTCTTTTAACGAATTGCATGTTTGATGAAATTGCGTTTCTAAAAACTATATACAGTGGGGCAGAAAAATAATCTTTCCCCTCAAGTTTTTAACTTTTTAAATGTATTTAAAATTACAATGCATAATCTAACAACAATAAATCTGTCTTTTTGCTCGTGGGGAAAAATATCAATAATTATGAACAGATTTTATTATTTAATTATTTATTTTTGTTAGAACTTTAATATTTTAATTATTTGAAATCGGACTCAACATATTAAATCAGACCCACATACATATTTGGTCATCTTCTGTAAAATGAACGCATTTGAAACAAATATGTCTGAATACAATATTTGTAAGATTTAGTTGTACTTATTTTCCCTACATCTTGAACTTCTTTAAGTCTTAATAGCGCTGTTTGCACCAGGTAACTGGAACCAATTGGGTCCTACTCTAATTAAAGGTATATTGGCAATGGATTTCACTGTTTTTGGACACATTTGTGTAATGATTTCTTCAGGGAATAAAAATAAGATAATATTTTTAAACCGTTGTATAGAAGCAAATTTAGGCACTGTCAGTTGCATCTTCAAGAATTTGCAGTATTCACTCTATTCGATCAACTGTTTCAACGAGTGAATTCTTTCCAACGTGCAGGGACTTCAAAAACAACATTTTGAAAATCTGAAAAGAAAGTGCGATGTAATTTTTCCTAACACTGATGAAAAGGGAATCAAAATATTTCAAATATGATTGTGAGCAGAATGTGGAGGTGTAATTTTTGAATGGCTTTGTAGTTTGTGATGAATGAAATTGGTACAGCTACACTCTACGTTTATGAGTGATGGCAACGGCTTGGCGATTTTTTTTGGCGCACTTCTGGTAGCGAGTTACGATAAATTAAGGCAGCACATCTTTCGTTACGGCTGTTGTGGTTTTCATGGCAACCTCGGAAAACGGAAACTTTCAATTTTCATTTTAAATATTCTAGAAAGTTCTTCCAAAATCCGTTAAAATCGTTTGATTTCATTGATTCGTTTGAATTTTTTTTTTTCTCCCATTGGTTATTTTGTTTTTAAAATACCCTTTGATTGCATTGGTCCTTTTAAATCGTTTTCTGTGATACCATTGGTCCATTTATTTGTATTTTGACAGTTGTGGAATTTTTATTTTACTAAAATAGTTTTCAGAGTATTATAACTTTGACCATTTTCGTTTTCATTATTTTTTTACGAAAGAATTCTGACGCTATCAGGTATTATTTCTTGCTTTTTTTCTTTTGTAAATCTTTTACCTTTTTCAACATGCTCACTGTATTTAGTGTAATTGATAAGTTTCAGGTTATTTTTACCATTCGTAGCTTAGTTTCTCTGCTGGTTCACAAATGTGTTTTGATATGTGCTTAAGCTTACTACTTTTTGTGAAAGTTTTTAAAAAATATACTTTTCAAAACGTTCTGAAATGTGTTTAAAAAGTGTGTTGCAAAAAGAAAAAAAATTTGTGACGGAAAAAGAGTTAAGAAATAATTCTTTCCTTGGCGACTTTAGAAGTGCGCCAAAAAAAATCGCCAAGCCGCTGCCATCACTCATAAACGTAGAGTGTAGCTGTACCATGAAATTATTCAAACGAATTAGTTTACAAGGCTTAATGGCTTTAAGAAAGGCATTTTCTCATAATTCGAGCAGGAACGAATGATGGTTTATAGGAACAACTAGTCACTGCGTGGCCAGCACGGAGTTGCCGTGACAGTTCTTTTCGTGGGGTCAGGTGAAACCCCGGCTCGCTGACGCTCGCCAAACCCCGGTTTTGCTACGTTTTCCCTTTTGGCTTGTGTGTCATTTTCGTAATCTAGGAGGACATAGTTATTGTATCAAAAATACACTAGTTTTGGGTGATTATAAGAGACTGTGAGTGATAAAATACTGATTTGGTGTATGTTTAACGTTTTTAGCAACTATTTGGATGCAGAAATATGCTAAATTTGAAGAAATTTGCTAACTTTGCTCCATATATTAAATATACTTCGATCAATTACTAACCGTATATTATGCAATTTTATATTTACACACATATGAATAATGGCAAGATATACCCATAACAGTTCCATTTAAGGGATTAGGTACCTTTTAAATGTCAAAATATGCAAAAAAAATCACTACATTTCGAATCTTAATATCTCCATGAATAAATTATGGTACAGCTACACTCTACGTTTATGAGTGATGGCAACGGCTTGGCGATTTTTTTTGGCGCACTTCTAGTAACGAGTTACGATAAATTAAGGCAACCCATCTTTCGCTGCTGTTGTTGTGGTTTTCATGGCAACCACGGCAAACGGAAACTTTTAATTTTCATTTTGAATATTCTAGAAAGTTCTTCCAAAATCTGTTAAAATCGTTTGATTTCATTGGTTCGTTTGAAATTTTTTCTTTCCTCCCATTGGTTATTTTGTTTTTAAAATATCCTTTGATTTCATTGATCCTTTTAAATCGTTTTATGTGATACCATTGGTCCTTTTATTTGTATTTTGACAGTTGTGGAATTTTTATTTTGTTATAATAGCTTTCACGACAGGATTAAGAGTTTTGTTTTTTTGACCATTTTCGTTTTCATTATTTTATTACGAGAGAATTCTGACTTTATCAGGTATTAGTTCTTGATTTTTTTTGTTTTGTAAATATTTTTCCTTTTTCAACATGCTTACTGTATTTAGTGTAATTGATAAGTTTCAGGTTATTCTTACCATTCGTAGCTTAGTTTCTCTGCTAGTTCACAAATGTGTTTTGATATGTGCTTAAGCTTACTACTTTTTGTGAATTTTTTTTAAAAATATACTTTTTAAAACGTTCTGAAAAAGAAAAAAAATTGTGACATTGAAAGAGTTAGAAAATAATTATTTCCTTGGTGACTTTAGAAGTGCGCCAAAAAAATCGCCAAAGCCGTTGCCATTACTCATAAACGTAGAGTGTATCTGTACCTAACTTTCAACCCCTTAAATATGTTGTAAATTTGACCAAAATGAAATGCATTGTTTTTGTTGTTAGAATATTATATGGTGCATTGCGCGCAGTATTCTAGGCAAAATAATTATTATTCTGAGCTGAATTTTTTTATATACTTAAAAATATATAGTATAATTACAATGACGAACTCTTGTATTTTTTTTTAATTTCTTACAAAAATCTTTTAATAAAAAAAAATTATAAAAAAAATGAAATTTTTTCTTTTTTTCAACACAAAATTAACCTTTTTTCAAAAACTTTCATTAGGACAGACAAAAAAGTTGGTGATTTTAAACATGTATATGGTTTACATAATCGATTAAAATTTTATGTATTTCTAACCAACCATTTCAGAGAAATCTTGCGCGCAAGTGTTAAAATCACAGTTTTGAGATATCATCGTTTAAAAACAATTAGCTTGTGAAATTCTTTCGCAGTAGAGGAAGGAAACAAATGAAACTAAATGTAGTACCTTGTTCCCAGATAAAAAATAAAATTAATAAAACAATGTACATGGAGATGGATTTAGCAATATAGAGCGTAGTCAAAATACATTTTTCTGATCGCTGATATCGACGAAGTACAAATACAAATACAAATATTGACGACCCGCTACAGGCTCAAGCCCAACAATGCTGGTCCTTTGTTTATGAATTCTCCAATTCCCACTGACTATCCAATTGTGTCTTAAATTCGTACACTCCCTTTGAATTAACTATATTTTCTGGCAACGCGTTCCAACTGTCTATTACCCTATTAAAGTAGTAGTTTTTCCTTAAATCCCGATTCAAATGTGTCTTATTCAATTTATACCCATGGCCCCTTGTTCTGTTATCCCTATTGAAATTTAAGCCCTCTGTGTCCCCTTGTTTTACAAACTTGAAAAGCTGAATCAAATCCCCCCTCCTTCATCTTCTTTCCAGTGTATACATGTTTAGCTTACTTAAACGTTCATTATAGTCGAAATTTGCTAGCCTCTTTATTATTTTTGTAGCTCTGTGCTGAACCCTTTCAATTGATTCTATGTCCTTTCTCATATATGGAGCCCAAAATTGTACAGCATATTCTAGATGTGGTCTTACTAAACCCTTATATAATGGCAAGATTATATTCTTATCCCTTGAAGTTACAGTCTTTTTAATATACCCCAATAACCTATTAGCCTTTTTACCCGCAGCTGAACATTGGTGACCCATTTTAAAATCCCTGTGAATTATCACCCCAAGATCCTTGACTGTTTCTCCCTCCTTTACCTTTACTCCCTGCAGACAGTACTCGGCTCCACTGTTCCTGTAATCCATATGCAGAACTTGACATTTCCCTACATTAAATGACATACCCCATTTTACAGCCCATTCGGATATCTTATCAAAATCCCCTTGTAAAATTTCTATCTGTAACTTGGTATCCACTGTCCCCCATATTTTTAAGTCATCTTCAAATATACTGATTCTATTCTTGATCCCCTGACCTATATCATCTATGAAAATTATAAATAAAATTGGTCCCAAAACTGATCCCTGAGGCACCCCACTTATAACTTCTGTCCACTGTGAATAATTTCCTTTTACCTGCACTCTCTGCTTTCTACCCAATTACCAATTTTTTATCCATATTAATGTTTTTCCCTGAATCCCCAGCCTTTCCAATTTAAACAGTAATGCCTCATGAGGTACTTTATCAAAAGCCTTTTGAAAATCTATGTACATGATATCCACACTGCTCTTATTATCCAGCTCCTCAGTAATTTTTTCGTAGAACTTCAAAAGGTTTGTAGAGCAGGATCTGCCCTTCCTAAACCCATACTGATTCTCTGATAACAGTCCCCCCTCCTCCAAGTATAACATTATATGCTTTTTTAACAGAGATTCAAATATTTTGCAAATTACTGATGTTAGACTTACTGGTCTATAGTTGCCCGGATCACTTTGTATTCCCTTTTTGAAAATTGGAGTTATGTTGGCCAACTTCCAATCCATTGGCACCCAACCTGTGCTATATGTTGAATTAAATATCGTGTGAATTACTTCCCCCAGTTCTTCCGCGCATTCCACTAGTACTCTCGGATAAATATCGTCTGGCCCTGGTGCTTTAGATGGCTTAATTCTTTTCAACTGATGTACTATTTCTTCCCTGTTGAATTTGCATTCTTTAATTATACCCCCTGCAAAGGCTCCATCCTTGGGATCCTTTTTTAAACTATAGTTACCATTGAAAACCCCCACAAAAAGTCATTTAACACGTTTGCCATTCCCTCCTCGTCTTGAATTAATTCACCTCCCTTCCCCTCTAATGGGTTCAGTAAATGTAAACAAACCATCTGGCTCTAAATGTTTGATTAAGTGCTTCACTCTTTTAACCTAAACTTCCGTTCTAGGGTGAAATTTTACACCAGGTTTGTTTTAAAACGTTGCTAAAAAACAGAGCATTAAAAATAGATCATAATAATTTTTTTGAAAATTTAAAAGGTTCCTAAACCCCGTATAAACGAAGATGTATGTAATATAGAAAAACTAAAGGTGAAAATATTTGAAAATATTACAAAATAATATACTTGGAATCTCAAGTAGCTAAGTAGTCTTCTAATGTATAGTGTTTTTTGGAAAGTTTCTCCAAAAAAATTCAACATTTGGCTGCGTTCAGTTTTAGACCGTGCTCGTAATCTTACAATTAGTGGATTTGAGGTAACGACTAATCTATTCATTAATCTATTCGTATCAGTTCGTGTCATTTTTATCGAAAATATTTTCTTTATCGCCTATTGTTTTTATTTCTTGTCTCTTGCGCTTTTACGAAGCGGACCAATTACTCAATTGGAAGAATACAAGAGGTGAAATAATATCTCATGAACCAGTATTTTATGTATAGTTTACGGTAACTGGGGGTATCAAGGACACTTTCTGAGGTATATATATCTTGCACTTGTTTTGTACTCAGAAAACTTTTCGGTTTATTTTGAAAACGTAATTTAAACATGTTAATGTGACTTGGTAGAGCTTGATTACATTAATATCAGTTAATGCATCAGCATTTCTAAAAAAAAATCTACGAGCTGTGTTTCTATCGTTAGTATTCACTGTTTGCTGTTTGGTCATATCTATCAAAACATCAAAATATGCTTTAAAGTACATTGCACACTATTAACTTTACCAGTAGTTAAATATACTAATTACTTGACAAAGATAAATTTAAAGGATGTAACAGGGGATTTTGACAAACAATTTTTTAACTTCACTAGTACAAGCAAAGGTACAAAGAAATGCTAAACACACTTTGCTCATATTAATATTTTTCTGAAAAAAAAATTGCCGTAAAGGTTTTTGTTCAGCGCCATCACAGAACCTAATTATACTCGTATTTCTGATATCTTTCGACACAATCAGTCTGAGGATTGTTCATAAATTGTACGCAAACGTAAAACAAAGCAGCTGTTAAGTGACTAGTTGTGGTGCAGCTGAATTTTCAGTGATAATGATCTCAGAAGAGTAACAACCTCTCAATGATATGAGAATTTTAACGAATGAGTTCTTTGACACCATATGGCAAGAGTTGTGGAATCTGCAAGTCACCAACAAATTATATTCTTTCAAACCCTTCATTCATCCGTGCTCAGAGTATACAATGAGGGGGGTGGGACTGATGTCCTACTGATCCGTCTTCGCATTGGACACACACGTTTCTGCCATCGTCATTTATTACTGAGGCAGAGAGAACTTCCAATCCTCATTGAAACTCCTGATCTACTCCTTTTCTGTGAACCTATTTTAATTGTATATCCTGTTTTCAATCTTAAAATATTTTTTTATACGAATCTGCAAGAATCTACTGAACCTGCGAGATTTGGTTGGGAAAAATTCCCATTTAAACCTTTTCGCATTTTTACAGTTCAGTTCCTTTTTTAAATCTCATCTACCATGTTTTCAAATCCAAAATTATCGATGAATCTAATTTTTTAAATCCAAAATTATCCACGAATCTAATTTTTTAAATCCAAAATTATCCACGAATCTAATTTTTCAAATTGTTTTATAATGCAGTCCTTTAAATTTCAAAATTTTTTGGCAATAATTATGTCGGAATATATTGTTGCTATTGTTTATAATTATGGCTGATTGTGGGAGCAATATGAAAATTCTACCACAAAAAAGCGCCATCTACTTTTAGCCTAGCAGAAAATGCCTCTTATGAGGCAAACCGTTTGTATGCGCGATGTTCGTAGCGTATGCAGAAGCTCGGATCAAATCTACGAGTCATATGGAAGCTATTGAGATTATTTGCAATCGGTCGGTTATTGTGCTCTATCCAGTTGCGCACACACATCTTTTAACTTTGCATAGTTATTGAAATAGTTATTTTTATCATCATTGCTTTTCCTTTCGTACGAGCAATATGTTAAAATCTATACTGCTGTTTGTAAAAAAATGCAACACCATGAAGGAGTTATCAGAATTAAATGAAATTTAATACACAAACGGCTTGTATTAGTACAAATCAATGAATAAATTTTCAAAGCAAAAAACAATATTAAGTGTCTGAAATCAGTATTTGATGTACCCACGAATACGTACGTCTAACACGAATGCGGCCATCATGGTTACACAAATTAAAGCGGGATTCGTCAGAAAAGACAACTTGTTGCCAATCAGCCCGACAGGCTCTGTGCTCATGAGCCCATTGCAGACGCAGCCGTCGATGGTTTGGCGTGAGGAGGATCCTGTATAAAGGAATCCTTGCACGTAGTCCACGGTGCAGTAGACGTCGGCGAATTGACGAAGCCGACATTAGTACACCTGTAGAAATAGACTAAAGTGCTGCCAACTGCCTGGAGGAAGCTGTACGGTCATTCACCGCCATGTGGACCAGGTGTCTATCATCGCGCGCTGACGTCACCTTCCGTCGTCCACTCCCAGTTTTTCAAGTTGTTCGGTGCTCGTTGGTTCATCGCTTCCAAACTTGCATCACTGTGGAACTGCTCCCCTGCACACGAGCTGCTATTGCGCGATAGGAAAATCCTCCTTCACGAAAGCCGAAGATTCTCCCCCGTTCAAACTCCGTAAGTTGTTAAAATTTCACCCTCTTTCGTCGTGGAGGTATACTTAGGTCTCACTAAACGTTCGCCACTAAAAAATAACCTTGCACTATTTTCAACGTCCCGCTACAGCCCTCTATTTATTCGCTTTTATCATCAGTTCAGAGGGCGCTGCTCACACCACGCATGCGTGGTGGCTCTGAAACTTTACTACTTTGCATAACATCCTATAGTTAAAATTTGCTGTAATTTCATTTCATTCGGATGATTCCTTCACGGTGTTGCATTTTTTACAAACAGCAGTGTAGTTACGTCAACTTTTGAGCAATTTCGTTATACATATGGAATAGCTGTATATTGGCTCACACACACACATATATTTACTACGAGTGTATTAGTTCATTAGTATACTTTATAAATATGTAAATGCAATGAAATTCTCAAATAAATTGCATATATTTATTTTTACAGATTGTCTTGCTGCTTTCTTTGACTATTCTATACCTGTGAAGATGTAAGTGATTCTTTAAATATAATATTATATTTAATTTTATGAAAATTGTACAAATAAACACTGAATTGAGTTAACCATTCGTATGTGTCGCATTATAATTAACTTGGGTGTATCTAGCAAACAAGAAAATTTCTTTTCAACTGAAGCAAATATCGATGTTGATGAATTCTCCATACATGACGTCAACATTATTTCTAGTTGACTTTAGTAGCACTTGTACAGAAGCAGTTTTAAAAAAAATATTTTTCACATCCTGCAGGTTTTAGAATATGAATATCATGGACTCTCAATCTCTCTAATACTAAAAGACATTTTGCATTCAATTATTGTAAATTACTCTTTAGAGCTATCTAAGCCGTTACCTACTTACTTCAGCTTGCGTTTATACTTTCTCCAGGAAATTTAATTTTCTCAGACGCTTCGCCTCAGTTTTTCTATTCCCAAAAACATGCAAATTTAAATGAATTGATAAGAATATCGATACATAATCATCTAAACGGATGCATGAGAAAAGTATAACCACCTTGCAAGGCACTTCAATTTATTCAACACAAATAATTTAAGTATTTCCACTTCTTCAATAAATGCCTTGTAAACCAAAAACCTGAAAATGAATGACTCAACAACACGTTAGACTCAACAGAATACGAAATATATAAATGATACTATTTTTATGATGCAAGGCATACCTGATTTTTAACTTTTAATGAAACTACGTTACAAATATACAAAAAAATTGACGTAGAAAACAAACAGTTAAAAATTTTAAAAATATGTCAGATTTTAAAAATATAATACACATAATTTTCTTTACGTCCTTTATAACTATGTCAGATAACTTTCTTACAAATAACTTTTTGATTGAATAATTTGTTTGATTATTTTCTTTGGTTTCCATGACAATAACAGTCAAGTGAGATTTACTTAGTTATATTGTGTGAAGTAAACATATGATCTTCTGGGTCAACTTTAAGTTGTAACATCTCACAATTAAAATGTAAAACTAAGCATTTTTACAATAACAAAAGAACCCTGGAATACGGTTTAAGGATCAGGTAATGGTACTTTTTAGTTAACGTCGTACTAGAGCAACACAACGGGCTATTGACGACGGTCCGGGATCAGTCCCTTAAGGGAAAGATCCGAGGACAACACCTCGTAATTTTGAACCACGGTCAGATGACGAAGCAACACCTGAGCTGGCACCCCACTCTCCAAACTTCCACGCCAACCCAACGTGATTAAGGATCAGGTTGCTAAGTTATAATTTCATATTAAAAAGACGAATGTTTTAACCTTAAATTAGTTCCTGAGACAAAGTTCAATACATAGGGATTTTCTGTGTAGATATTTTGCATCGTTTACATAGAGAATGAAGGATGTATTTGCGCTTTTTGGTATCCTTGAGTAAACGGAAAAAACATACGGGATCACTTCAGTCAAAAGTGAGAAGGAAACTACTTACTATAACAGATAGAAAAAATTGATTTCACTTCGAAATAAAATTTAGTAATGTTGTTGTTGTTGTCGTGCGGGTCATGTATGGCCCAATTGGGGGTGCCATTGTCCCGGAGGGAAAATTTAGTAATAAATATAATAATATAGTTTCATTCAAGAGTGATTTTCAAAGAAAACAAGTAAAAATTTACCCACTTTATTTTTTAAATTAAACTATACAATTATTTCATTAAATTAAGTCGTAGTTACAAACTAGCAAGAGTGATATTTAGTCATGAAGTACTAAATATAATGTAGTTTTTAAAGGCCAAGTGCTAAGGTTATCCTTTTGATAGGAAATCAAACAGCATTGTATTCGAACAAGGTCATGACATCTCGTTGAAAAGTGTCTGTAGCAAGATTGGTATTATTTTAATTAACGCCACACTGGAGCAACACAATGGGCTGTTGCCGACGGTCCGGGATCAATCACCGAAGAAAAGGATCCGATCCGATCAGGTGTGACCGCGGTTTAAAATGGCGTGTGTTGTCCTCGGATCTCTCCTTTAGGGATTGAACCCGAACCGTGGCCTCGTCATCTAACAGTGGTTAGAAATGACGTGGTGTTGTCCTCGGATCTTTCCCTAATCCCTATACCTTAATCCCACCGACCCATCGGTATGGTGGTTAGGTGTTAGCCTGTAGATAGTATGGTGTGTAGGCGGCTGTTGCACCCCTTTAATCTGTCGTGGCCGAAGGTCTTCACGTTTGGGGAGGAAATTTGGAGAGTGGAGTGCCAGCTCAGGTGTTACCTCGTCATCTGACCGTGGCTCAAAATGACGTGGTGTTGTTCTCGGATCTTTCCCTTAAGGGATTGATCCCGAACCGTCGTCAATAGCCCGTTGTGTTGCTCTAGTACGACGTTAACTAAAATTACCATTACCATTACCATTACCTTTTCACTTTAGGTTTGATATCGGTAATGGTAAGTTTAGTTAACGTCGTACTAGAGCAACACAACGGGCTATTGACGACGGTCCGGGATCAGTCCCTTTAAGGGAAAGATCCGAGGACAACACCTCGTAATTTTGAACCACGGTCAGATGACGAAGCAACACCTGAGCTGGCACCCCACTCTCCAAACTTCCACGTCAACCCAACGTGAGGACTTTCGTCCACGACAGATTTAAGGTGCACCAGCCGCCTCTACACCATACGCTTACAAACATCCATGCCCGGACCCGGATTCGAACCAGGAACCTGCCGATCTAGAGGCTAACACCTTAACCACTATACCGGTTGGTCGGCAGGTTTGATATCGGACCATCTTCCAAACCCCATTATATTGCTTAAGTGAGACATTAAATTAAATACCAAAATGCCGGACCTGAAAAGTAATAAGACAAATAATTCGATGCATCAGGAACCAACAAAAAAGGTCACCAGCAATCGTATGTTACAAACAGCGTTCGTTAAAGTAAGCATGTAAATTTCATTAAAAGAATCTAAGTTTAATGTTAGTTATTCCAAATTTTAATTTTCACTAAACATTCAAAATATTTTACATTGACAATATTTACATTATTGAGTAGTACCTTAAAATAATTTTTTATGCAATCTGATATTCCGGTGATTGTCCTATTTTATCTAGAATCGACTAATAAATTAAATATTATTCGTGTCATGATGTTCGATTTAATAATTTTAAGAGATAAATTTCATGCACAAAAGAGTACTGTGAATGTAATTAAACAATTCTTGTTTGAAACAAGCAAAAATGATTTTTGATACAAAAATTATTTATTAAAATTCAATTCTCCATTATATATATACTTGTAATTAAATACACTTGGAAATATTTAATTACAATCTCATTAAAAAGAAAGAAACAAAATACACATATTAGAAGAACTATAATAAGTTACACGCAACTATAGAATTGAATTTAATCTTCAATAAAAACAACTTGACACGTATTGGAATCGGGTCAAATCGATTAATCAAATAACTCAGTAGAACAAGTTTCGAGTTTTAGTCTAACAAATGTTAAATTTACTTTTCTAATATTTCCGCATGACAAAGCGTTTAGTCCTTAAAAACGCCTATTAATAGGTAACTGTCAATACAAACTAGAGTCTCTAAAATTGTTAGTGAAGGCATGAAACTGCCAATATCTTTTCTAACTGGGCATTACGTTAGAACTTTCTAAAAGGTATCACATTCGTAGGCAAATCCTTTAATTTCAGTGTTCATTCAACAGATGCCAACTCTAACGAAGAGGGTCGTGAAAATATTTTGTTACAGAAATCGCGATACTACTTAAAGTTAGAATGTACTAACATATGTTTGTTTAAACGTCCTTTTGTTGCAAATGATTTTTCACATACTGGGCATTGGAAGGGTTTCTCGCCAGTGTGAACTGAACTATGCCTCTTTAAATCTTTTTTCGTCCGAAATGATTTTTCACACTCTGGACATTGGAAGGGTTTCTCGTCAGTGTGAACTGAACTATGCCTCTGTAAATCGTTTTTCGTCCGAAATGATTTTACACATTCTGGACAACGGAAGGGTTTCTCGCCAGTGTGAACTGAACTATGCCTCTTTAAGTCTCTATTCCTCAGAAACGATTTTCCACACTGTGAACATTGGAAGGGTTTCTCGCCAGCGTGAACTGAACTATGCTGCCTCAAGTTACCTTTCCTTCCAAATGATTTTCCACACTCTGGACATAGGAAGGCTTTCTCGCCGGTGTGAACTCCACAATGCTGCTTCAAGTTTCTTTTCTTTGCAAATGATTTTCCACACTGTGAACATTGGTAGGGTGTCTTGCCTGTGTGAAATGAATTATGACTCTTTAGTTCTCCTTTCTTCCGAAAAGATTTTCCACATTCAGGACATGCGAAGCGTTTCTCGCCAATGTGTACTAGACTATGCATATTTAAATATGATTGATAGTAGTACCATCTTCCACAAAAGTTGCATGAATAGGAAGGTCTTATCGATTCCTGCATGGGTTGACCGACCGAAACCTCCTCGACCTCCAAAGCCACTTTGCTTTTTCGTGGCCATCAATCGCATCGCCAGGTATGCTCCCTCTTTGAATTTCTCCAATGTAGGGGTCGGACACTCTCACACTTGCTACAGGTGGTTCCAGCACGTCATTCAAAATAATCTCTGATTGGCTTCGATCAGAATCCCCTGGGTTCGAGCTGTGCTTTCTCTCCGGTGAATTGGGTTCCACAATTTTTATTGATGTTGGCAACTGTTCATGGTTTGATGGGGTTTGTTGCTCTCTCACAGAACAAAGATCAAAATCGACGCCTTTTGAATGTTTGGGATGCAATTCGTTACTCATTGCATTCAAATTCGATTGCAAAAAAGTATCTTTTGTAAAATTACAACTTTTTAGGGATTCTACTTCAATAAAACCTACTTCGAGAACACGAGGGATTTCGCAAGCGATTCAGAGACTTGGACTAAGCTTAAAACATAATAGATCGACTCCGACGTTTATATATAAGAATGGGCCAAGTTATTTCGCTTCAATTCTTTACATTGCTAAACAACGTAAAATTGTATTGTTTCATCAAAATTACGGTTAACGCAATAGTTTCAAAATTGTATTTTTGCTTAATATGAGTTAAACTTGTTGATATTAGAATTGTAGATGGACTCATAACAGGAAATACGTTAAACGAAGAGCACAAAAGGAATTATTTCCATTGGAATTAGCAGTCTGCAAAAGGTTAGTGAAACATGTTCGATTCCAGTGTCTATCGTAGGTAGATTTATAACAACTGTGTCATTAAAAAAATTTATTTTGAAAACTTTTATTCGTGAAGTCGCCGACAAACCGGTCTGGTGGTTCTCAAGATAGGAAGGTTCCAAGTTTAAATCCGTGTTAGTGCATGGATGTTTGTAATTGTATGGTGTTGAGGCGACTGGTGTACCTTCAATCTGTCGTGGCCGAAAGTCCTCACGTTGGGTTGGTGTGGAGGTTTGGGGGTTAAGTACCAGCTAAGGTGTTGCCTCGTCATCTGACAGTGCTTTTGACGTGGTGTTATCATCGGATCTTCCCCTTAGGGGATTAATCCCGAACCGTCGTCAATAGCCCGTTGTGTTGCTCCAGTACGACGTTAACTAAAAAATTACCTTACCTTACCTTAACCGTCGTCAATAGTTCGTCGTGTTGCTCCGGTGCGATACGTTAATTAAAATTACCTTACCCCTCTCTGATTGATTCAGTACTGTCGTCAATAGCCCCTCTGTGTTGCTCGATTGCGACGCTTATAACTACCTACCTATATGGTAGCGGCAAGACGCAAAGGATACGTTATCCTGATGCACCACTACAGGAGAACGGAAAGGGGTTCGTGTTACGCCTCATATACAAGGGTTGGACAAAAAATATGGAAACACCTAAAAAAACATGCAACCTTGACTACTATGGTGTAGGAAAACCGTTGTCATTCAAAACAGCTTGCAGTATTCTCGGAATGGATAAATACATTTCATGTATGCTTGCCAAATGAATCTTGTACCATTCTTCCTGAATAACGGTGGAAAGTTCAGATAACGATGATGGCGGTGGATAGGGATCACGCACTTTTCTCTCCAATGTAGACCACAAAGATTCAACAATATTGAGGTATGATGACTGTAGTGGCCATAGGTGTGACAAATCATCCTCATGCTCAGAAAACCTATTCTGGATGATGTGAGCTGTGTGAACAGGGGCTTTGACGTCTTGGAAGACACCATCACCATTGGGGTACAAAGTTTGTACCATGGGATAGACTTGATCGGTCAAAATGTTCACATAATCCTTGGCCTTAATGTGCCCTTGCAGAGCAATCATGGGGCCCACAAAAACCACGCTATCGCAGCCTGTTGCTTCAAGTTAGAAATGTAGATGGCGTTGCCTATAAACGCCGCCCTGTTATGTAGTATTAGTGTATCGTTAGTAGCAATAAAATTCTCGAACGAGAAGGTTGCGTCAAAAGTGCCTTCCTTGGGGAGAAAGAAAAGAGACACCAGAAGTAACGCCCCAAACATAGTGGTGTCAGATTAGGGATGAGTAGATGGATGGAACTTCTGAGGGTTTCCAGATGTTTGAAGTAGGGAGTTGAAAAGTCTGTAGTTTTGAGATGGATGTAATTTATTTCTCTTTGGAATGTGTTGTGTAGGGCTTTGTTGATATGTGTTTGAAGATTTGATAGTTTGAGATTTATTGTTGCTGGGAAGAATTGGTATTGTTGTGTATGAGATTATGCTGTATAGGAGATGTTGTATTAGATATGTTGTGCTGTTAGGTTATGTTGCATAGGATTTTAGTTTAATTAGAGTTGTGAGTTTTTGGAGAGTGTTGGTTTGAGTTGATTTGATACAAGTTTTTTAGTTGATTTATTGGAGTTGTGTTTTGTTATTTGTATATTCTTTGTGTGGATTTGTTTTGAATAAGTATGGCAGATATTGATAAACTGAAAATGAAACGTACGGTGATTCGTACTGGAACATCAAAATTAGTAAATAAGATAGACGCTAAGATTCGGGAATTAGCTAGTTTAGATGATAAAGAGAATGCAATTAATGCGTTAAAAGAATTTCGCGAGCAATTAGTAGATAAGGAAAATGTGCTCAAAAGTTTAAATTTAGAAATCGAAGCAAAAATCGATGCAGCAGAAATAGAATCGGAAGTTACATCTTCCGAAGAATATTCAGAAAAAATTATTCTATGGAAGCAGATAATAAGTAATCAAATTGATAGATGGACGAAAGTAGTGACTAATATAGTCAATGTTGTACCTGAATCAGCTGGAGCAACAGCTCAAATGTTTAGTAACCATAATATAAGAGAGGCGAAAACGGTTAAGTTACCAAAATTAAGTATTCAAACCTATTATGGAGATCCAACTTATTGGCTCGAATTCTTTAATCAATTTGAAAATGCCATTGATACAAATACGAATCTAACTAAAGTTGATAAATTTAATTATTTAGGGGACACGGCAGCTAATTGTATAAGCGGATTTGCTTTAACTTTGAAAATTACGATGCAGCTATAGGATTATTAAAAAGTCGTTTCGGTAATAAAAATACATTAATTCAGGCCCATCTCATTGAGTTACTAAAAATTCCTCCAGTTAAAAGTATAAGTGACATAGCTGGTTTAAGAAAATTATTCAATAAAGCCGAAACACAAGTAAGATGTTTAGAAGCGTTGGGGGTAGAAACACAAACTTTCGGTAATTTGTTAAGCCCTATTCTGTTCGATCGAATACCAAAAGATCTTGTGTTAGAATTCAATAGGAAATACACAAAAAGTTGGAATTTTAAGGATTTGTTTGATTTTCTTGATAAGGAAATTCAATCTAGAGAACGAACATATTCATATCGGTTTAAATCGGAAAATTATCAAAACTTAAGTAGTGAATATAAAAGTAATTATAGAAAACCGGATACTTTTGGAACATTTAACAACAATCGATATGCGTCTACATCCAAACCTTGGTCTCCATCAACTGTTAATTATACGGCTAGTGCAAAGAGAAATTGTGTGTTTTGTAATAGTTCTGAGCATGAGTTTTGTGAAAATAAAACTTTAGAGGAAAGAAAAAATAAACTTAAAATGGATAGACGCTGTTTTAGATGTTTCTCTAAGTTCCATTTAGCACGTTTCTGCAAGGCTAAAATTCAGTGTAGCATTTGCAAGAGTACATTTCATAGTAATTGGTTACATAAAAACGAAACCGATGAGAAAACGAATGATAGAGCGGAAAAATCACCCGATTCAATTATTGCTCAATGTAATTCGTCTGTTACCAGTTCAAATATTTTATTAGCGACGTGTTCAGTAATGGCTTGCTCAGAAAAAGGTTCAAAACTTACACGAATTTTCTTGGACAATGGTTCCGAACGTTCTTGGATGACGAAAAAGTTAGCGGATAATTTAAAAGTGTCAATTATTCGAAAATAAAGATTATCAGTCTATTCCTTCGGCTCGGTAAAACCAGTGGAAAAAATATATAACGTTGCAAAATTAAAGTTATCCAACAGAAATAATTCTAAACAATGTATAGAAATAGAGGCGTTAATTACAGAAACTATTACAGTAGCACCCATAGCAATTCCAGACTCGATAGTGATCTGAAAAGGCGAGGAATAATTTTAGCTGACACTTGTAAAAGTGAGGATCAAAGTATCCATATTTTAACTGGGGCAGATGTTTTTGGGATGTAATCGTCGATGCAGAGATCCAAAAAATAAACAAATTGAGCTGCATACAAACCATCTTTGGTCTTACATTGTAAGGGAGTCAGGGGGAAAGTCATAAATCCCGCGAGGGTGTGGTGTCTGCTAACCCAGCAAAAAAAATCAGCATCTTTCCTTCAAAAAAATATCCATTTTGAAGGTTTTTTGAAGGTGAATGCAGGTTTTTTGAAGGCAGTTAGATAAGTGGAGACTTTACACAGAGAAAATGCAGAGGTTATGAAGGAATAATGATTTCCTTCATTAATACTGCAGTTTTTCTGAAATTAAATTTATAATATTTCCAACTTTAAATTTTCCTTCATAAAACTGAAGTTTTTATGAAGGAAAAATGCAGTAAAAATTCCTTTATAAAATTCCTTCATAAAAACTGCAGTTTTCATGAAGGAATTTTATGAAGGCTTTTTTCCTTCATAAAAACTGCAGTTTTTAAGAAGGAAAAATGAAGTTTGAAGTTAAAGTTTTGTTTTCATAAAAATTGCAGTTTTTATGAAAACAATTTTCAACTAATATGTTTAATTAAAATTAATATATATATATCTGAAATAATTTCTTTAAAAAAAGGGAATATTTTACATAGTAAAAAAACAGCAATTATATTGTTTATTGCATTTTTCAGTCCCACCAAAAAATGTAACCTTGGAATTAAATACTGCTGAACGACCTTCCATTAAAATCTTTATTTCAACGCAAATATTGTATTTCTCTGACATACCAAACATCTGAATTTAGTCTGTTTTATTAACTACCATCAAAATTAATACTTTGCATAAATCTTGGAATTATTAAACTAATCTGTAATGAATTTGTTGTATGAGATGTTAACATTTTCAGAAAATTTCAATGCTAAATTCAAATGTGAAGAAATGAAATTCCTATCACATACCAATAATATGTGATAAGTTTTTATATTATGCAATATATCACCTGGTTTCTTTTTTTGTAAAAGTATAAAATCCCTCCAAACAAAATTTAAACCATTTTCAATGCGTTCCTAGTGAAAAAAAGCAGAAGTCCAAAACAGAGAAAAAGCAAACACTACATTAATTCACCACATTTGGATATGTCTCTTACGGCCTAATGGATAGCACATTGAACTCCAGATACCTTGGTCCCGGGTCCGAGTCCCATTATCTGATCGCGGTACAAAATTACGAGGTGTTGTCCTCGATTCTTTCCCTTGAAAGATTGATCGCGGACCGTTGTCGATGTAGCTCTAGGATGACGTTAATACCACAAAATTATTATTTTGAAATAAAAAATAATGTGTTTGTTCATACTACCACCAGATGGCGCCACCAGTCATCATCATGGCAACCAGTCGAAAAACTGCAGGTTTCCTGCAGGAATTTTGTCCGAAATTCATGCAGAAAACCTGCAGGTTTTCTTTGAAGTTTTTTTGCTGATTTTTTTTCCTGGGAATCTAAGCATCGTACCAGATGTTCAAGTGCTTTGGGACTTGGAATGTATGGGAATTAGTGAACGAGACGAGTTATCTATTGCTGACTAGTGCGTTCTAGACGATTTCGAAAACAATTTGAGGTTAATGGGAAATACGAGACTAGCTTGTCATGGAAAACTGAACCAAACGATTTAAAGAGTAACTTCCATTTAGCAGAGAAAAGGTTTGAGGAATTAAAAAGAAGTTTCGATAATAATGAATGGGTGACAAATGAATATAAAGAAATATTGCAGGATAAGCAGAATAAAGGAATAATAGAAGATTGTGATAGGGATACAAATGAATATTTTATGCCCCATAGAGCTGTTGTGAGAGCTGAAAAGGATACTACAAAAGTTCGCATAGTTTTCAACTGTAGTTCAAAAACTAAAGAAAACCTTTCACTTAAAGATTGTTTAGAAACAGGACCAAATTTGAATCCGAATATTCTAGATGTTATTCTAAAGTTTAGGAAGTTTAAAATCGCGTTTAGTGCCGACATAGAAAAGGCGTTTTTAATGATCAGCATTGCTGAAGTGGACAGAAAATATTTAAAATTTCTTTGGCTATCGGATGACAAAACAGAGAACCATAAAATAATAAGAATGACTAGATTAACATTCGGATGTAAGACATCACCTTTCATATTGAGCGCAACAATTAAAAGTCACATTAAGAAATACGAGGAAAATTCACCCGATGTTGTTGAGATGTTGAATTCTTCGTTGTATGTCGATGATTTGTATTATGGTGCAGACAACGAGGAAATGGCTTTGGAATTATCTACTAATGCATTTTCTATTTGAAAAGAAGGAGGTTTCAATTTGAGGAAATTAAAATCTAATTCTAATGCATTGAGGGCATTATGGGTTAAGAAAGGACTTTATGAATTTGAGGAAGACACAGTGACTCGCAGTTGAAGGTACTAGGGTTGAATTGGAATCCTGAGAATGATATTCTATGGTTAGAGATAAAAGGTTTGTTGGATCGTTGGAAAGACTTGAGGAGCACAAAGCGAAGTGTTTTGCAAACGGCAGCGATGATCTTCGATCCGGTAGGGTTTTTAACTCCATTTGTTGTACGGATCAAATGTTTGTTGCAAGAAATATGGGAAACAAGTGTAGACTGGGACGATGAGTTGCCATTGAATATTAGCGTAAAGTGGTCTGATTGGTGCTCGGAGATTAAGAATTTGGAACAGATAGTAGTTAAAAGGAATTTCTTGTCAGGATGTGGAGATCCCGGTAAAGAGAAAGCTGAGTTACATATCTTTTGTGATGCGTCACCTTTTGCATATGGTGCGGTCGCTTCTTTCCGTTATGTGACAACAAAAGGAGAAATTAAGGTTTCCTTCGTAATGTCAAAAGGTAGGGTTGCACCTTTAAAAAAGCTTACTTTGCCTCGGTTAGAATTAATGGCTTGTGTTATAGGAGCTAGAATGGGGAAGTATCTTAGGGATATCTTCAAAGATTTAATTGGTGAAACTTCGTTTTGGACTGACTCGATGATCGCGTTATTTTGGATAAAAGGTTGTGCTATGCGATGGAAACAATTTGTTTCGAATAGAGTCTTAGAGGTTCAGGAGAGATCAGATCCGAAATCTTGGTTGCATTGTAGGTCGGAGGATAATCCTGCAGATTTGGTTACCAGAGGAGTTCCGGTTCAGATTTTAGTTGAAAAAGGAAAGTGGTGGACAGGTCCTTGTTTGCTAGGTCAGAAAAACGAAAGTTGGCCTACGGAGTGTTGCAAAGGGTCACCTGCTTCGGACGTCCTAGAAAAGGAATTGAAAGGAACTGTGGTTAATAGTTTGGTTGTTAGATTGAGTTTGGTTGAAGAGTGGTGGACTAAATTTTTATCATGGACTATATTGCTCAGAGTCGTTTCTTGGCGTCTCAGGTTCCTGGGAAATCTTAGAGGGCTAAAAGTGTCAATACCGTATTTAAAGGTGGAAGAAAGAACGAAGGCACACAATTTTATAATACGAGCTGTTCAAAGTAGTGAATTCGGTGAGGAAATCGGTCTTCTGCAGAAAAACAAAACGTTAAGTTCGTCAAGTAAATTGATCCAACTAAGTCCATTTTTGGATCATGAAGGATTACTGAGGCTGGAGGCAGGCTTAAAAATACAAGCCTTCCTGAGAACACAAAACAACCCCTCATTATGCCGAAAACTCATCATATCACGGACATGATAATCCGATACTTCCACATAAAGTATCTGCATGGAGCAACACAATTAATTAACTCTGCAATTAGACAGAGATACTGGATAATCAGTGCACGAACTGCTATTCGTCGCATCATTAGAAAATGTATGGTGTGTGCTCGTCATCGAAAAGAACTGTCAAGCCAGTTGATGGGAGATCTTCCAACATCGAGAACCACTCCTGGCAGAGCCTTCTCTAGAACAGGAACGGATTTCGCCGGTCCATTCCAGGTCAAGCCCAGAAGAGATAGAGGAGTGAAAGCTGTGAAAACGTATGTATGTGTGTTTGTATGCTTCACAACAAAGGCTGTACATCTGGAATCTGTAAGCGATATGTCCTCGGAGAACTGCATTGCAACTTTAAAGAGGTTCATTGCCAGAAGAGGAAAACCCCAAGTTTTATATAGCGATTGTGGAACAAACTTTGTAGGTGCCAAGAATATCCTTCAGGCATGGCGCTCCAAATCAGTCATCAACTACCTCGCTGAGGAAGAAGTAGAATGGAAGTTCAACCCTCCAGGTGCTCCACACTTTGGCGGTCTCTGTGAGGCAGCTGTGAAATCAATGAAGTATCACCTTAAAAGAATGATGGGGGTACAAGTGCTGACACAAGAAGAATTTTGCACGGTTCTAGCTGAAATTGAGGCAGCGCTGAATTCCCGTCCTTTAGTGCCGATTTCAAGTGAACCAAATGATCTATCTGTGATTACACCTCGACATTTCCTGGTAAGAACTGCCTTGAAGGGAATAGAAGAACCAAACGTGACGAACGAAAAACTAACGACTTGTGATAGATGGAAACTAGTTACTCAACTATCCCAATCGTTCTGGAAGAGGTGGTCAAAAGACTATCTCACACAGTTGCAAACGCGTGGTAAATGACATAAGCCTTTACCAATCTTACAGGGAAATGATTTAGTGCTCATTAAAGAGGATGATTTACCACCCTTAAAGTGGCGAATGGGAAGAGTGATGCAAGTTTACCCTGGAAACGACAGTAAAGTAAGAGTAGTAAAACTAAAAACTGCTTGTGGAGAACTCAAACGTCCAATTCATAAGATTGTACTACTACCAATTGAAAATTGAACATTCTTTGACTTTTGAATTGATTCACAATTTTATCGATAATTATTTGATGATGTTATTTCTTTTTTTTTCTGTATAATAATTGTATATTCTTATTTGATCTAGGAAATTTTGATATTGATTGCTAAGAAGTAAGTATTAATACTGAAAGTAAATTTCAGGACTGTTTAAGATATATTGTAGATAATAAAAAAATATTTTGTGTATAGTTGATGTTAATAATAATTGTTTCTATGATGTCCTTAAAGGTCATCGGGCCCCAGTATGTTGCTTCAGGTTAGAAATGTAGATGGCGTTGCCTATAAACGCCGCCCTGTTATGTAGTATTAGTGTATCGTTAGTAGCAATAAAATTCTCGAACGAGAAGGTTGTGTCAAAAGTGCCTTCCTTGGGAGAGAAAGAAATGAGACACCAGGAGTAACGCCCCAAACACAGCCCAAGCCATCACAGAACCCCCCGTAATGTTTGACTCTTGGCAACAAGCAGCTTGCATTGTTATACACATTTCTTTTCAAGCATGCATTTCACGAGGTGTTTCCATATTTGTGCTCAACCCCTGTACGTACCACACATTCTACACACGACGCGCTTGTAGAAAGATTACCAAATTCTTCCAGACGGACAAACATCTATGTCTTACCATATATTTTCCGACAAAGAAGCCAACATCCTGCAGACATTTTAGCTGAAAAGGTGCCATTAAATCTGCATATTAATTTAATTTACAGTATGCTATTCAAAAAGCACTCCTCAAGGGATTGGGAGGGAAAAGAGCTCATGACGCTTGTATCCTTCTCAATCCGGGGACTCTGTAGCCCGGTTGGAAGAGTTACGGACTAGAAACGGAATTATTTATTACGGACTAGAAACGGAAGATTTTACGAGTAGTTGGATAAAATTTCCGCTTGTAGTAGGTGGAATATGTTGTCCAGAAGACATTTGACGTATTGTGAGAAATGGCAACCGATAGGGAGATTGGAAGCAGGACAGACACTGATAGGGGTCTGTAAAGACTTAAAAATAGCCAAAAGAGGCATGTAAAGAATCTGGAAACTTTTTAAAGACACTGGTAATGTGCACAGACAACCAGGTCAAGGTCGAAAACGTGCCACAACAGACTCTCAGGACCGTTATTTGGCAACGATTGCTAAAAGAAACAGGCAACTGACTTCAGTTCAGATTGCAAGGGAGTTCACTGCAGCAACAGGAACTCGACTATCCAGATTTTCTGTGAGTGACAGGCTGCGTAAAAGAGGGTTGTATGCAAAGAAACCCATGATTTGTATTCCACTAATTCGGTCAGCAAAATGCACCCGTTTAAAGTGGTGTAGAGATCATCGTAATTGGAGTACCACGGACCGAGTTCTCTTTACCGATGAATCCCGATTTTGTTTGGAGAGTGATTCCAGACGTGTTACAATATGGAGAGAGAAAAACACACGCAATTAGCCTACAAACATCCGTGAAAGGCATCGATACAAAGGTGGTGGAATCATGGTATGGGCGGGCATCATTTTGAATGGCCGCACTGACCACATTTTTACCAATGCAATTGTGTATGCTGAAATATACAGAGATAAGGTTCTTGATCCTCATGTCAAGTTGTTTAGGGGTGCAATCTTTAATAGCTTCCTCCTAATGCATGATAATGTGCGTCCTCATCGTGCTGCACTAGTGACTGATTGTCTTGAGATCGAATGAATACAGCGAATGGAGTGGCCCGCATATTCAACAGATTTAAATCCGATAGGAAATATGTGTGATGCACAAGAACGCCGACTTGCATCTCGGCAACCTCCGCCTAGAACTCTTCAAGAGCTTCAAGGCGCTATTCATCTTGAACACACTTTGTTACCGCTTGCACTTCCGGATAATCTAACCCACAGCATGCAAAATCGCTGTAAAGCTTGTATTTCGGTCAGGGGTGACCACATACCGTATTAATTTTTCCTGTTTGTCTCTAAAATGTTGTAACGGTAATATTTCCTTATTCCACCCTCTATCACATATTCCTATGTTTTAATTAAATTTATTTTTTGCAGAAATAGGCAGTCCTGCATTTTGAATATATGTCAGACATGACAAAATAAAGATCTGTGCAAGTTTCATGTTCTTATGTGAAAAATTATTCAAGTTACATGAGTTTTTATAGTTGTTCTTTTAATTTTTCTCACCAGTGTATATTCCATCTTTAATCAGGATCTCAATTTTTCTAGTTACCTAGTTAAGTTAATATAATTTGTATGGCGTGCATAATACTAACAGAAAATTTATGATACTAATATTAAATAACTTTTTACTGTGGGTCAATAATTATTAACTCCCCAGTCAGAATTTGAATTTTCAACTTAATTTATCTTTCACAGACACGCTTTAGGCCTCCTATATATATCGACCCCCTGAAGTCTGCAGAACCCAAGAAGAGGAAGTATGCGTCGATGATGCCTGCTATGATATATGGCCATACGAGCATCATGAGCGTCAAAATATTAAAGCATTTCGTGATTGCATCCCAAATACTCGAGTGCGACTATTGGATGACTGATATCTACCCTATTCTCTTCAATGCTCTGCAGATATGTGAAACCACTATTAACTTCCGAAATTTCAGATCGTGTACGTAATTTCACAAATAATGTATTTATTTATTTTGGCACTACCACACATTGAAAACTAAGTTTCAGTGTACTCTGTTATTCTTGTTGGTAAATCTTTTAAAAATTTAAAACATTAACTTCAATATCAATTGTAATTTTACACGTTAATAATGCAGATGCTTGTCAATGGTCATAGCTTTATAACGAAGTTTTTAAACATTTTCTAGGAAGAAGAGTTTGCCTCTCTAATCAGCCAAGCATTTCCCGGTAATGAAATTGAAGAAGCTGACAAAAATCTCTCGCTCTTAGCTTCATTCATATCTTTCTGGAGACAGATTCATCAAAGAGGACATCAGCGGCTTTTGCAAAGAGACATATATTCTTGAATCATGGCTTTGCTACTGGCAACATCAAGGATGACATTTGGATTCAAAGAAGTAAGTTAGAAGATTTAATACTTCAAAGAATTCGGAGATACAAAAAAAAAAAAAAATTTACTCTTATAAAGAACTACGTTTGAATTTTAAGCCCTTGCAACCACAAAGATTAAAAAAAGTAGAGTGTTTAAAATGACTGCATGTTAGGTAATTTTTAAAATGAAATTCAAATATTCCATCAGAAGCTTGGGATTGGTAAAATTGATTCAATTTCTAGCAGAACCATAAAAACCAATGATTAAAACAGTAACTTTCTAAAAATAGGAAACTAAATAGATATATAATGAAAAAAAAAAACTTAGCAATAAAAAAGAAGTCTAAGAAAAATAGCGAAACGTAAGAAAATTATCGAAAATGAATTTAGCAATCACTACATAGTTCTATGACGTACAATTGGAAACAGCTTTTAAATAAAAACTGTTTTAACTATATATTAACAGAAAAGATGAATAGAAACTTTTTCTCAAAATATTTGTCTTTACTTAATTATTAGATTATCGCTTTGGTTGTTAATTGAACTTAAAAGTAAGTTAATTTTTGGTTTTGAGAAACTTGGTAAAAAATTACTACCTGGTAAAAAATATAAATACAGACGGTTCAATTTTGAAATTGGTACTTGCAGAATTATTACGATGTTTACTCTCTTAACACGGGAATGTGCATAAAGACCATTTTTAACTGTATACTGATATATATTTCGAAAATTAAAATTATTATTTTTAGAAGAGGATACTTCACCATTTAATGAGGATAATATAGAAGTCAATCAGAACGACTCAATACATTCTGGAGATGTGAAAAAAAACTTTTGATTTCTGACAACAAAAATTCTACGAATGAATCAACACAAATATATAAATACACTGTAACTGAAAAAGCTTCCTGAAAGAAAAACTAAAAAAAAAAAAAAAACATCTTTAACGAAGCAAATGGTTGGATCAGAAATAAAGTTATCAGAAGTAAGTTGAATATATATATATTTTTTGACAGGTAGAAAAACTTTCTGATAATAACAATTGGAAGCATAGTATTTAAATAATCATTTATCCGTTCAAAATATTTGTGCACTGATTCCATTCATGTTTCTAAAATTCCAAAAATCTTATAACTCTATGCAACGTATGAATTACATATTATCAAGATGTGTTTCATTTTGTAGAGTATATAAAACGTTCCTTTATGATATATTATGACTAATGATATATTATTTTTCAAATAGAGATGGGAAAAAATTATGAAGATAGGAAGGAAATTTTTGAATTGGTCGTCGGTACTTGGAGTTAAAATGTGTTCGTGAATAGATTCGTAAATCAGAACAGGTAAGCCAATAACTTTCTTTCCAAACTGCTCGTGTGGTTGTCAATCTATCCTATTATGACTTATCCTATTAGTATTGTAAGTTAAATGCAATTTTTGACACACACGAACGATTCAAATTTTTTGTAACAAATATTTCATGTTACGATTATTTTGTTGCTACCTTTATTGTATTAATAGCTCATCAAATCTACTTGAATAGGATTTCTAACATTGTCTATTTTACTAATGTGAAAGAAGACATTGAGTGGCTTAAAGAGTATTTAGGAGGAACGGTCTGTCCGCAATAGAACGCAGTTGTTTCGTCATCACAGCTGACTGGAAAGCATTTGATCTTTTAAGAGTTCTGCAGCTCACGATGTTGTAATTTATTTAACTGTTAGAACCAATCTTTACTTCTATCCCCCTCTCAAAATTAATTAAAAAAAACTTATGAGTTGCAGAAAAGAAAAAGTATCTTCTCTTGACCGGTCTGTTGATGGTGTTTGGAAGAACTGGGAACACTCCAAAAGATGAAAGGAATTGGATCAAAATGAATATGGCAAAAACATACTAATCATCTGGAATTACTGCTCACCATTGTATTACAATAATTCCTGCTAAGCATCGAACTTCACAATATTTCTTTCTGTTTTTTTTTTGTGTGAAATATCCTTATTTTCAATAAACGATTTTACCTCCATCTCTTATGATTTTATTTGTGCGTTTTCTGTTTGATTTTAATTTTCTTTAAACATTTATTTTTCATTCCGTTCAACTACGGAATGGACCAAGGCTGATGGTCGTGGTAACAAGCTACATTTCAAATATTCAACTCAATAAACATTTTCAAATGTTTTTCATCGTTGGTTCTGTTATTCTATCTGTATACCACGAGAACTACCCTCACCACCGTCTGCGCATGTCTGATGAACTATCAAGAAGTACTATCAAGTTTGTAACATAAGCGCAATGAAAGATAAACTGGAACTATATTTGTAACGATTTTTACTTGTTGCTGAGAAGACCCGTACAAGTACCTATTTCTTTCCTCCGTCAACAGTCTCTAAAAACAAAATAAAATTCAGACATCTACTAGAAAAATATTATAAAAAATACTTGAATATAGATAACATTAGAAAAAAGAAAATATAGTTCTAACAATAGGAAAAATATAGTATATTTTAAACTAAAACGGATAAACTAATTTTTAACTTGAGAAGTAACGATCGTTTTGCATTGTTCATACTTTCAAAACGTTTTTATGAAAAAACTAGCAAAATACCCGACCTTATTCGGTTTAAATTGGTTTACTCTAAATTGAAGAGACAAACAAAATATCTCGCAAAATTGCCACAACTTACTACTAAAAGTGCACAAAATTTAGCGATGTGAAATTAATTCAGAGCGAAAGAAATAGAAAATATCACTGCTCGCGCGAGCTTGTTCATTCTCCTTCGTTGAAAAATATCGTCTGACCCAAATATTCGGAAATCGTTTACATTGATTGCACCAAAGAACAAATACAAGACTCGAAATAAATAAATTATCAGAGCTAATATTCCAACATAAATTTTTTTTGAAAAATAATTAATTTTTCAGCAGTACTGGTAAAGCAAATCAAAGAATCGTAATACTCACAATACACATTCCAATTTTCCAAAATACCAAATTGTGGTTGATTTAAGGATATTTACTCAAGTGTTTTAGCACGAAACTCAACTAAATATGATAATAAAGAAATGTTTAATATTGCATTCCCTAACCTAATAAATAATGTATGAAATAAATTAGACTGCAATCAAGTATCTAGATTAAAATTTATGTGATGCCTGCACAAACACACAAACGAACATTGAACGGAAAGACTGACAGACAGACTTTCGCAACCACCTAAATGAAGATAAGTGCTCACTGCATGCAAATTTCATAAAAATATATTAAACCGTGTGGACGTGTATAGGGCACATACATAGAGACAGACAGACAGATGGATAGACAGAAACCAAACGCGAAAGAGGCGGATTTGGCATCAGAAGGGTCCAAAACGGATAGAAAACTTGAAATGGGTCGAAAATATTGAATGTACAAACAAATACTCCATTCTTATTTATATAGATACAGCAAATTCCTCGTCTTTACTGAAGACGAACATGAAAGGAATTGATTTAAAGTGGAGTACCTATCCTCAAGTAATTGGATATGTGTTTAGAGGAATTTGTTAAAATTCCCGTAGTGTGTTACAAGATGTATAATTGAATCTTGGAAAATGATTCACATGTATAGAAAAAAATAGCATTAATTTTTAAAAAGTATTTTTTCAAAACGTCATTGCGTTAGAAAAGGTTAAAGTGAAAAAAATTCCTTACGAGGACGAAATATCTGATCATTAGCAAATTACGCGTCATTTATTAATGAACGAGATAAGTTGACACCACATGGGCTCAAGCAATTCTCAAGCGAGCGAGGGGGTTACTATACATAAAGGACAGTGTGATACACAAAACACCTTACATTGGATACAAACATCGCCGGTAATACAAGAATGGGAAAGTTCGTAATACCTCTTTTTACAGAAGCAGAAAATATCCAATTTGGTATGCATTAAATGTATATACACTACATTAAGCTAAAACAGCCCACCTTGCATATGAAGAAGATTACATTTAAAGTATGAGAAACAGCTAGTGTTATTCCATACGGCCTATGCCACTCGAGGTACTAGTTACAAGAGTAACGGAGTAGCAATCGGAGGGTTGTGAGTTTAAAACTCAATCTCACTGAATACCATCGTGTATACTGTGACTAGTGTACGGTAAATCTGTCGTGGTGAGGAAGTATGGAGAGTGGTGTGCCATCTCAAGTGTTAACTTCGTCATCCGACAATGGTTCAATATGGCGAGGTGTTGTTCTTCTTTTTCCTTGCACCGGTCCGGATTGATACTGGATCGTCGTAAAACGCCCGTTGTGCGACTTTAATTTACTACCTCCCACACGTCCAATAAGAAATAGCACACTTTAAATAAAAATTGTTAAGAGGTTTAACATTAACAGTCAAAAATATTTTTCCGGAAACTTTAGAAGCCAAGATGTTTGTAACGAGACAACTTGTGTAACGTAGTAATGAACTCTAAATAAGTTAATTGGGAACATAAATTGGGAGAGACTACTTGAAAAATTCATTTCTCTGGTTGGATGGAATTAAAAAGTGACAAAAATTAGTGTCATCATTCCCATAACTATTTAGCCGTCATCTGCTTCTCTAAAAGGGAAGTCTGGTCTCAATCAGGAAGTAACAGTACCAAGACAAACTTATGTATCAAACTTCAAAGAAAGGCAATTTAACAAAAATTTCAAATTGTCCAAATATTATGCATAATAAACACCTGAAGAATTTGAGAAAACGTCAAAAGGAAAAAAAGTTTGAGGGGATGGGGAATCCAAGAAGATTCGGACACCCGATGCGCTGACGTCATCGGTTGATGCAAACGTAGAGCAAAGTTGAGTCATGAAAATGCTCACTTCAACTCGCATAAAATTAGTCTAGCTCCGGCCTTCTTCGTGTGAATACGACGTTTTAGGCATAATTTATTTCGTCTTATTGAGCTTTGTAAGAAATAATAGAAATAAAACACTATAAATACTTAATACTTGTTTAGTGTTACATTTAAAACAGTCTTTAGATATTTATACTGGCCATGACCCCACTTCAACTACTTTTATTTTGAAATTGAGACCTAAATACAAAGTAACACAATTAATGTGATTAATAATTTATTAAATAAAAAATACAACCGATCTTTCTAGTTGAAAGGATGAAAGTTTAAACACTATGAACCTCTTTGAATTTGCAAAATGCACATTGAAACAATCACCTGTCACTTTAAGAGTAGTGATCCATAACAAATATTTATCTAATCGGACTATAATTTAGGTCTGTCACATGCACTTACTGATAAATTTGTTAACACGGTGTAATTTACTCCAGAAAAGCTACGCAGGATAAATGGAAACTTGTGTTTTAAAGTTAAACAAATGTTTTACCTTTTGCTTTTATTTTGAAAATTCACTCCTTAAATGCATTACCATGTAACAAATCATGATTTTTAGTAAAATAAATATTGATGGTTTGTATGTCTTGTCAAATAATCTGATTTTAATAAAAAAATCTGATTTAAATATGAAAAAAATCAATCTACATATTTAAAAAAGATTATTTGATTGTTAAAAAAAATCATGATTTTTTTACACCTGGTGTATGGTACACTGTGCCCAGAAGTGCTTTAGAATTGGGTTGGGTATGTTCATGTGAGACAAAACCAATCTCTTGAAATAAAAACTTTTTTTTTAATCTGAAAATAATTTGTGACACAAATAAAATGAAATAAATTAAGTAGTAAAAGTTTCTACCATTTCCAACAAAATGAGATTATTTTTTCGATTATTTTAGGTGTAAATAAAAAAAGCAGTTAAAACAAAATTCTAGATTTTCTTCAGTTTTACAATTTTGAGCTTATAAAAAAATTAAGTATCTGGTTTTTAAATAATATGTACAGATAAGGCATAAAAACAAGGGTACGACAAGCATATGAAAAGGGTGGGAAAACTTTCTATCCTTGTCGATGACAATGTTGGCACAAGCTTGTGACAAGCTTTCATTGCAATCTGGGAAATAACAGATTGGTCTAACGCCTGAATTTCAACTGCATTATTATCATGGAGGCTTCTTAGAACTACATTATAGCACGCATGCTCTTCTCTGCAGCATGGCCCCTCAAAACTACTTGAGTTAACTGCTCTTTAGAAACTGGTACAGATATCATCTCTTTAGCTGTGTTACGTAATATGCAAGACCGTTGTGAACCCCTATCTATTAACGCTCTTATAGTCTTTTCCGTTCCTCGAAAGGACGATCTAACAAGTAATGTTTGTAAAAACACTTCAGAATGGCTCTGATTGGATAAAATAGTGTCCACTATCTCTTTTACTTCAATCTCTGAATTTTTCTTTCCTAAATCGGGACACATAATTACCCAATGTTTCTTTCTGCAAACTAAGCATCTTACATTGGATTTACAATTCTGCTTTCGGTGCCCAACTTTTAGACATGAAAAACAACACTTATTCTTCTTTAAAATATTTGTTTTCTCTTCTTAGGGTAGCTTCTGTCCTCTGAAACAGTCTCTGGAGTCATGTGTCTTCCCACAAAATTGACATACAGTAATCGACCGTTTTTTTTTTCACTTACAAACAAATCATTCGCTGTTGGGGTAGAATTTTATGACTCTTTAAATGTCTGTGCTCTTGTATAATTTTTCTTTTAGTTTCATTCCTGTTTTAGCCATAGATATTATTTCTTCTCCCTCCACTTCATGTCTTAAAAATAACAAGAGCTGTTTTAATTCATCAGTATATTTATTGTCTTCCGATGCCAGTAATGGACTTCTGAGACAAACTCTTAAAATTTCCTCTGGAATGCGCGATTCCGCAAGAGGATATAGCATTGCAGAATATTTATGCGAGCCCATTCCGATAGACTCAAGCGCTCGTAAATAAGATTATAATTTATCATACAATCGTGTTGTACTAATTTTCCTTCTTTCATCAGTAGCATTTTTTATTACAAGTCCTAGAAGCTCTCTTACATGATATTCATTAAGCAATTCTTCTCTGCCAAGTCGAGATTTTATACTCTCAACCGCTTTAGCATAGTTTTCTGCAGTAGGAGGAAAGTCTCTTTCGCAGGCTCTGCTTCAGATACTCATGCACTGAATTAAGTATTGAAACTTGTCCTCCTAAGTCATGTTGCAAACTTCATGAATTCGTGTAAATTGGCTCCAAAAGGACAGCCAAACCTTCACATCACCGCCAAATTTCATAATCTTAATATTTGGAAGTTTCAATTTCCTTTATTCAGTATCCTGAGAATGTATGCTGTCAGCTATGAGTGCGGATTGTCTATTAAAATATATATCGACATTCATTCTAGCTCTATCTATTTCCTCTTTATAATCTTCAATTACTGCATATTCTTTTTCATATTCATCATATTTTGTAAATCTTCCAATAAACGATTTGTAAACTCATTATCCATGTTCCTTAAATATGACGCTCTCATCTTTCTAAAATAACAAAATCGTGTCTTAATAGTTTCATCCTTCGCTGAATCGTATATTAAATTATCCATCAGTGCATTAAATGTTTTCGTAAAATTAGCCCGAACTGTTTTTCTTCGAACTGTCACGTCCGGGTCACCAGATGTCAGGAATAACCAGGAAAACCAACACGATTTCCCTTTTCCACTAAAAATGCCATTCGCCAAATAGTCATATTATCAAAATAGTAGTAATGAGAAAATAATTCACGGATACAAAATTGTTCTATACGATCCGATTTGATTTATTTGAACGAACAACTACAGCGTTCGACTGACGCCAAAACAAAATCAACAAAATATCGTTCAAACAATTAACAGAAATTATGAAAACAAGGAAAATAAAATAACTGGCGTTGATCAGGGGGTTCGTTTCCAAGTCTTACCCGTAAATGCCAGTGTACACACCGGGAATGTACACGTTAAATCTGTAGGCCGGAAATGGATCAAAACGTCATGAAATAAATAGATTTTTGAGTTAATTTTTTTCCACATTTATGCAATTTATGTATGCAATTTCTTTATTTAAGGCCATTGAGATTTTTGTCGAAACAAATAAGCTTGATCTCGAGATATTTTTCCGAAATAATAACACCATGAGAAAAAAAAATTTTTGATTTTATCAAGTTAAAATATTTTAGCTATAAATTTAAATAAAATATTTTGCTTCTATTTTTTTATTTCATTATTATTTTTTTGTAAGTAGTAAATAAATTATTAGATACACAAATTAGAAATACTAATAATGTTTTATTATTATATTTACTTATTAATTTATTCCCTTCTCTCTCATTAATACAATATTTAGTATTATTTCATAATACTATTTGTAATTATAATTTATTATTACTATTTTTTTATTTGAAAGTATTTTAACAATAAATATTTTCACAATTGCAGAGTACTTTATACAAATTATGGTTTTAGAAACAGGATTTTATGAAGTCTTTTGTAATTAAAACTTGTTGTTATAATCACTTATATATAGTCTATGTTCTGATTTTAATTTATATTGCGATGATTGTAAGATTCATTTTCTCACCTACGGTCATTTTATGCTTCATGTAGCTAATTATTACTACTTCATGTAGCGATTTTAACGTCCCATCAATTCACATCTTTCAAGAATTAGTTATGAAATAAGAAGATAGATGGCACCATGAGCGCTAAAAGCATTGGTGAGGCTTAGGTGTGACAGTTTTATCCGTCATTGCAAATCGGGACAGTGAGGATGGGATTGGGGAGGGTGGGATTAAAAGTTGGGTTCGAAGGTCGTAATCGGAAAATTTTGAAAATTCTAGCCTTTTTAAATGTGTATTGAGGTCATTTTAATCGTCTAAAATCTTTTTTAAAACGACTCAATTTTTTAGGTAATAAAAGGTAATTTTTAATTAACATCGGACTAGAGCAACACAACGGGCCATTCAACAAGCCGATCCGGGAACATTTCCCTTAGGGAAAGATTCGAGGACAACACCAAGTAATTTTGAACTACGGTCAGATAACGAGGCAGTACTAAAGCTGGCACCCCCACTCTCCAAACTTCCACACCAACCCAACGTGAGGAGTTAGGCCACGACACAGTTTTGGTGTACTAGCCGCCTCTACACCATACGCTTACAAATATCCATGCACTGACCCTGATTCAAACAAGGAACCTTCCGATCTAGAGGCTAAAACCTTAACCTCCAGACCGGTTGGTCGGCACAATTTTTTAAGATTCAAAAGTAAAATTATATTGAAAGGGGGATATCGTTTCCCCCTCCTTCCTCCCAGCTAGGTCACTGGTTGGGATGGTTCAAAGGCAACTCGCTTTTTTTTTATGTCCCTTACCTTTACCTATTACATATTATCATATTATTAGGATCTAAATTTGCTAAGAATCTTATTTGTTGCAAATAAAACTATGTATTAGCACTCCAAGTTTTTTGTTTAGTTTTTCAAGTTTAAAAGACACGCATCACAATAATTGGAGAGACATTTCAATACAGAAAAATAAACATTAAAATGGTATCCAAAACTACTGAACTCATCAAGACACTTTTGTTTCTTCAAGTTGTCATCGTGAGTGGAAGTTTGAAGTCGTTTGTTTCAGTCCTACTTTTCTGACGAGGCCAATGCTTTCAACAGGGTGTTGTGAATGAAAATACATCACGATTATGATTTTTTAATCAGTCGAACAATTTGGGACATTTATTTCATTATTCGGGACTGCCCCAATTTTTTTTCGGAACGTATGGTCACCGTATGCATAGGACAAAAAAATACGTATTTTATCTCCACATTAATTTGAGAGTGAAATGAAGAATAATTTTGAAGAAAACATCATTATTTTAGAAAAAATCATGTATTTTTAAAAACATGCAACTTTTGTGAAATACTTATCCTACGACGCTTCTGTAACTTTCCATTAAATTTCCATGACCCCCTAGGGAATTCCATGGAATTTTCCATCACCTGCTCGTGAAAACAGGTGATCTTGATGATTCTCCCAACTTGAAGAAGTCATCAAATTGAGTCGACAAACCACATCCTCTCTAAGTTCGACAGATAGACCAAATAGAAAACAGATAGCATTGGGACTCTCTTTTAGACCTTCTACTTATACGTAAAATTTAAAGTTTGGAGTGGGGTGCCAGCTCAGGTGTTGCCTCGTCAGCTGACCGTGGCTCTTTCCCTTCGGGATTGATCCGGGACATCCCCAATAGCCCGTTGACCTGCTCCAGTGCGGAATTTATAAACTACGTACCTACCTGCTCCCGTGATACCAAACAATCGAAATTTGCTTTCATCCCATTATTATATTACCCTGTCCCTCTTTTTTTTTTTTTTTTGAACGACTTTTTTAGCTGGAAGTGCTATGTGTTTGGCCCAATATGGCGGCATGAAACCTTAAAACAACCAACTATACACAGAGCATGTATGCCCCCTATCTGTTGCCATGGAATCATACTACCCTATTTACCCCTAGAATTCATAAAGAAATATTTTTCAATTTCTCCCCTTGGTATACTTGATTACAATTTGGAATTTTATGTAAAATTTTCTTTGGATAGAGATTTTCTCTAATATCAAAATGGGATGTGTTTTTTTCTGTCTGTCTATTTGTTTCTTTTATGCACTCAAAGTCCTGACGAATCTATGACACTTACAGTAATAGGATTTAACATACAGCTAGTCCAACGTTTTTGCATTTTTTGGCGAATTTTAAATTCAAACTAGAACATATTAAAGTAAATTTATCGATATTTAATCATTACTGTTTTTCTTAGAATGCAACAACATAAAAGATCACAGATTATTAATTATTTCTTTTCGTTTTGATTTTGCGCGTAGGAATGATTTTCCACCAGACGATAAAATACAAATAAACTTTTAACTCCAGTTATGTAGTTCTTTTTCCTATCTCCTAGACAGTTAAAGATAGAGAAAAAATATGTTTTTCTTTAAATAAATACAATTTTTAAATTGAATATCTATGTTATTTTTGCAAGACATTGTGACGTCAAGTCAACCTTCGCCTTCAAAAAATAAACATATTACATTTCCACCACTCTTACAATTTCAGCATTGAAAGCAAAAAAAAAAAATAATAAACTTTTTGGCTGGCATTGTTTTAGTTTTTTCTGTAAAATCAAGATCGTTAAAAATAGATTGAAAAATTCAACGGTATTGAAATCTGCGGAAAATTTGACACCACATAGATACCTTATACATTTGATTTTCTTTCAATAGATAATTTTTCAAATAAATATTTATATTTTCGCAAGAGATTCTAACGATACGCCGAATTTCCATTTAGTTTGCGAAGCAAACCTACCCTACGGGCACCACGGGATCCAGGAAAGTAACTTGCCTAGAGCACTTGAAATTAATGTGAGAATTTCATTCAAAAAGAACTTGGCCAAAATATGTAGGCTACCAAAGTTGTATTTCCAAAGGATTTGACTTATATTCTTGATCATGGAAAATATCAATACAGATGCAATCCAAGGGATCCCATCCTATGAGATGCTGTTAAGTGTTAAAGACACACATTACAATAATTGGACCGAAATTTCATTAAAGAAAAATAAACATTAAAATAGAACCCAAAACTACTGAACTCATCAAGTCATTTTTTTTTTAAGTTGTCATCGTTTGTGGAATATGAAAGTTGTTTGTTTCAGTCCTACTTTTCTGACGATGCCAATGCTGTTAACAGGGTGTTGTGGATAAAAACACATCACGATTATGATGTTTTTAATCATTTGAACAATTCGCGACATTTATTTCATTTTTCGGGACCCCGGGACGCAACCCTTGAAATCGGGCCTTTGTCCAATTTTTTCGGAACGTTTGGTCACCGTAGGCGTAATACAAAAAATACGTATTTCATCTCCACATTAATTCAAGAGTCAAATGAAGAACAATTTTTGTAGAGAACATCTACCTTTCAGAAAAAAGCATAATCTTTAAAAAAACATGCAACTTTTGGGAAATAGTTATACCTACGACACTTCTTTAATTATCCATTGACCCCTCTTGAAAACAGGTGATCTTGATTATTCTCCCAACTAGAGAATGTTATCAAATTTATTCGACTATCCACATCCTCTTGATTCTACCGATAAACCAAACAGAAAACAAATAGCATTGGGACTCTGTTTTAGACCTTCTATTTCACTACGTTCAATTTCTAGTTTGGAGAGTGGGGTGCCAGCTCAGGTCTTGCCTCGTGAGCTGAGCGTGGGAGTTTCCCTTCAGGATTGATCCCGGACAACTCCAATAGCCCGTTGTCCTGCTCCGGTGTGGAATTCATAGACTACCTACCTGCTCCCGTGTTACCAAACGATCGAAATTTGCTTTCATCCCATCATTATATTCCCCTGACCCTTTTTTATTTCTTTAACGACATTTTTGCTGGAAGTGGTCTATCTTGTGTTTGGCCCAATATGGTGTCATGAAACCTTAAAACAACCAACTATACACAAATATGTATGCCCCCTATGTGTTGTCATAGAAACAGACTATCCTATTTTCCACTGGTATTCTTGAAGAAATATTTTCTAATTTGTCACTAAGGTGTACTTGATTACAATTTGGAAATTTATTTAAAATTTGTCTTTGTATAAGATATTTTCTAATGAACCTTTCTTCCACTACCATTCGCAGAAAACGGAATAAAATTACGTCATTTCCGAGTCACTCTGACTGAGCGTGGCCAAATATGGCACTTGCACCATCAAACCTGAAAACAACTAACCATTTATCTTTGTGTTATATTATTTATAAGTAATTGCCATGACAGACTCGTCAAGGATATGTCTTTGCACTGTCAAAAAACTTCAGGAAAGTTTCTTGCCTAGAGCACTTGGAATTAATGTGGGTATTTAATTGAAAATGAACTTGGCCAAAAAAAAAATTGGCTACAAAAGTTGTATTTCCAAAGGATTTGACTTATATTTCTGATTATGGTGAAATTTCAACACAGATGCAATCCAAGGGATCATATCCTATGAGATGCTGTTTGCGATGAAGGATTAGGAACACAGGATATTAAAGTGTAAAGAGACATTAAAATTAGTTTTATTAATCAACTGATTGTTTACATATAGAACAAGCATTGAAAGTCAAGACGTTTCTTCTGTTGCAATCTATATCTAGTGGAGAGTTCACACAACATTGACATAACAGTTGCTTATAATTTTAATGTTTCATAACTACCATAAGGCACTCGAAATCAAAGTCATCCGAAGAGGTCGAGACCGATTCCGACACATGCTTTTCTGTCAAGCTAAATGTAAGTGGTGGTAGTGTTTCTGGCCTGGGAATTGTGTTTCAAACATGGCGTCTGTTTGTTGTTTTAAAATAATTTCAGCACTTCGCAAATAAAATTCCAAATTGAAATTTAAGACAGTCAACATTAATTCTATACCCCTATAGGTATCATTCTAGAGCATTTGGGTAGAAAATATAACATCTTTGCATTCCATCTGGTTTGTATGCACTTAATATCCCTCTTCCTATCCCAGTCTAATGGGCTTTTGGGTTGTAAATGACCAGAATGCTCAATCAGCAATGGATATGAACAAATCGTCGTTTTATAGCAGGAACTCGTTAACTCGCAAGGAAGTTTTTGCTAAAATAACAGCTTTATTAGATCTAAACATATAAAATAAACATTTTGACAATGCTTACCTTTGGAACCGATTACAATATAAAATTGGATTTTTTGTCATGAAAATAAGCATTTAGTATGTTCAAAAATTAAACGATTTTCTGCCCTAAGCCGACGATTTAATTGAATAAGAAAAATTGAGTATCAACCCTTTAAGTGTCATGAGATTTCCAAGTATTGTATTGCTTTTACCCCACAATAATAATTCTAAGAGAGATTCTATTGTTCAAAAGTTGCTGGAAGGAGAACGGATATATTCATGTAAAAACCCTTTCGATTTAATTATTCAAACAATTTTCAGTTGCATATGTAGTGATCAGTTGTATTTCTACATTTTTAATTAGAATACAATCACTAAATTACATCATAACTATCTACATATAAAAAAAAGGATGTATGTGTGTATATTGTCTATACAAATCTAAACCGTTTGACCCATAAACTCGAAATTTGGTACACTTATACTTTAGAACACTGCGGAAAACATGGGCAATTTCATTTTGTCTTCAGACCAATCTGTAGACATAAAAATTGCCACACAGGTAGTTCCTAAAAGGTCTCCTCGAAGCCCCAATTTTAAAATTTAAAGTTTTTGCTGCAATAAATGTGTGTGTGGACAAGAAAACGAGTTCTGCAGGGTTTAAGTTAACAGGGAATTGTCGCGATAGGAAACACGTTCTAGAGTTTGTGTATTTTGAGTTAACACAGGGAAATGTCGCGGTCATACACTCACTACCAAAAGTTAAGCACGAAAGGTAAAATGCGAAAAAAAAAAGTACAGCTTCCATTGACACGAAATGCGGCAGGAAAGTAGCAAATAGGTTTATACATAAAACAAAACAAAGAATTAAATACAGAAATGAAAACAATATTGAATTTTCATAAATTATAAGATGAAGTCATATTGGAGTCATTAACAAAATGATGTTTAAATCCAAAACAAATAAACACATCCGACATTAATAGGGTACGTGACCAATCCTCATCCTCTAACAATGTATACAGCGTGTGACCATGCTTTCCATGATCAACCACCCAAGAGTCAAGTAATCGCCCAAGTAATCCAAATAAAAGGTATCTCACCATGTCTTTATCATGCGCGGTCAGTTCATCGCCAAAGAATGATTTCGTAAGTGATTAATAGATGGCAGCACCAACACTAATGTTCCCAAGCGGACATCGCATTTGTCCGCTTTGGCCCTCATTTAAATGCTTATAGGTTTGAATCCCATCCAAGGCATGAATGCCTATTCGCAAACCACTTTAGTTGTTTTTGAAAATTTCAATTCCTGTCATCAAGCATTCGAGTCCCGTTTGTTCTCTCCTCAGAACGTCGTCCTAACCCTTCGGTATGGATCCCGGACCTTGAGCAATAGCCTGTTATGTTGCTCTAGTACGTTTCTAATAAACTAACGAACTCCATGAGTGCATTTTGAATATGATAATGTAAATTGAGATTGTTCTCTGACCGTGGTTCAAAATGACGAGGCGTTGTTCTTCTATCCTTCGCTTCCGGATTGACCGTTCCCCATACTCAGTTGTGTTATTACAGCGCTATTTTTCCGTACCAACCGCAAGCGCTGTGGCAGCAGCGCCATCTTTTGGAGAACATGTGAATTGAGTCAGTGTGCGAGTAAGATTCAATGAGGAGTGACGTGTCATGGGGTGAATGTGGCTGCATAAACATATGAGAAAAGGTCATTTATTGAAATATGAAATAAATTGTGTGGTTATACAGTCCACGAGTATTTCCATTGTGTCTGTTATCCTGAGCTACAATGCATGACTGTTAACCTGAGCTATCTTGAGCGTGTGTATCCTGAGAACTGGCACCCCACTCTCCAAACTTCTACACCAACCCAATGTGAGGACTTTTAACCACGACAGATTTAAGGTGCACAAGCCGCCTGTTCACCATACGCCTACAAATATGTGCACTGACCCGGATTCGAACTAGGAAGCTTTCGATCTAGAGGCTAGCACCTTAACCACCAGACCCGTTGGTTGACGTGTTGCCCTCGAAGTTTTCGAGGTCGATCGTGGACCGTCACCAATAGCCCGTTGTTTTCACCAGTGTGACATTAATTAAAACTACCAAACCTCAATAATTTCTTACCCTTGGTTCGTTTCGAAAAGAGTTCTACGCATGAGGTTCAAAGAATACTTTTTCGTATCTCCGATCACGTGGTCTCACGCGAGATAATGCTTTCCGTGCTTTCAACACGGTACCACTGAAGCATATTTGGTACAGCTACAGTCTTCGTTTATAGCGGTGGCAACGGCTTTGGCGATTTTTTGGCGCACTTCTAAAGTCGCCAAGGCAAGAATTATTTCAAAAATATTTTTCTTTCAAAAGTATTTTGCTTTTTACAACGGAAAATGAAAGCTTGAAAACACTTTTGAGAACGTTTTGTAATGTATATTTTAAAGCAATTTCGCAAAAAGTAGTAAGCTTAAACGCGTTTCAAAACACATTTGTGAACCAGTAGAAAAACTAAACTGCGAATGTTGGGTAAGAATACCCTGAAACTTATCAGTTACATTAAATATAGTGGGAATGTTGAAAAGGAAAAAGTTTTTTTAAAGAAAAAAACAAGAAAAAATACAACCTGATGTGTCAGAAATGTTCTGGGAAAAAATTATAAAAAACGAAACTGCCACAAATGGCTCAAAAAACAAAACTAGGAAACGATTCGTGAAAATTTTTTTTATGAAATATTATTCCTCAACTGTAGAAATACAAATAAATGATACAATGATATCACGGAAAAATATTAATAGGACCAATCAAAATAACCAATGGAAGCAAAGAAAAAATTTCAAACAAACCAATGAAATCAATGGATTTTAACGAAATTTGTAAGAACTTTCTAGAATATTCAAAATGCAAATTGAAAGTAACCGTATGTCGAAGTTACCATGAAAACCACAATAACCTTTAGACAGATGGGTTGCCTTAATCTACCGTAACTCGCTACTAGAAGTGCGCCAAAAAAATCGCAAATGCCGTTGCCACCGCTATAAACGTAGAGTGTGTAGCTGTACCGCATATTTATTTATAAGTACTCGCATCTAATTTGTTTCTCCAAAACGATAGATGAGAATGCTTTTCATTGCGTCAGCTAAATCGACTTCCCACTTTCCAAACAACCGAACGCGCGCTTCAGTAAATGTTTTGACTTCATTATTCGAATGTCGTCTGGTCTTCCGTTGCACCCAAACACCTGCAAACTGGAATTACGGAAATTGTTTGATTGAGTGGCTATTTGGTTTTGTAGTTCTTCAAAGTGGGAGTATTGCAAAAATAATTAAATTTTTACTTAGTGATTTGAGATTTCTCCGAGATGGCACGCAGTGCCCCGCAGAAGAAGGAGCTTGTCTATTTTACTTCGGAATTCAGTATTTTCTTTTTTCATTTTCAGTCGAAAGAAAAATCCGATTTACCTTTAAAAAAGGGAACCCACTCATTGAGTAAAAAATTGAACTTCTCTCATTCAAACGCAATTAAACCATTTGCTGAAATGACATGGTTTTAATAGTGTCATATTTTTAATTAGATGGTTTCTGATTGGACGAGTCCCGACAGAGTTATGACTCTGTTGGTACACGTGTGAACCCTGTGGAAAAACTTGCCTCTCGTCTTGGGAACGGAATCATTTTATTTCGAATTCGTGAGCGGACTTCCGTTGCATGTTGAAAAAATGAAAAGGTTACTTTATTTATAAGAACCATTTTAACTGTAAAAAGGATTTTAGATATATTCTAAAGGATCTCGACATCGTGATTTCGAATAATGTTGATCTATTTTGCTGTAGCTATTTCTATAAAGTTATTTTGTTTCTCCTGTACCATTAATATTAAAGTTCAGCTCAAGTACAGAATTTGTATTGAAGAGGCACAATCGGTAAGTGTTCGAAAATATATATTCTTCAGGTGAATATTGATGATATAACAATTTCCATTGTAGAAAACTTTAGTGAATATTCAATTAATTATATTTACAATCCTATTTGTGCTTATACTGTTAACTTTATTGTTTCTTCGCAGTTTATTGCGTAATGGAATGAAAATTCCTTTAAATACTGACTTTAAAATGACCACTAAAGCACTATTCGTTTTGATTAGGTTCAAAGACCCTAATAAAAACGTCTGATTGAGTCCCATATAGAACTCTATAGAGATTTCTATAAAGAAACGAAATATTTTCTACAGAAACATTATAGTATAGAGATTTTAGTAGACACATAAAATGAGCTTTGATTCTATAGGAATGTATTTCTATATCGAGAAGTTACGGTGGCTCACAAAAGTGTTCGTACACTTACAAATTTCAATGAATTACTGCTCTATCCATTAATAAAAAATAATAATTCATAATGGGAATTTTTTTTATAACATCTATAACTTGTTAAACCACATAAAATATTTTTAAAACATAGTAAAAGTTTTTTTTTTTTTGGAAAATTAATAATCAAAAGTAACAAAAAAGTTACCTCTCAAAAGTCTTCGTAGACTTACTGTTTATAGTTCGCTTTTAGTTTTAATGTCGTGTCTTCGTACTGACCTCCAGTTCTCTCCAAATGTGTTGTATTGGGCTTAAATAAGGCAACTTAGGCGTTATTTTCAGAACTTGTGAACAATTATAGAGACACTAGAGGCAAACGTTGAAAGCCGTGTCCTTAGGATCGTTATCTATTTAAAAAACGAAGTTGTTTCCAATACCCAAATTTAGGGCTGATAATTTTAAATTGTGTTTTAAAATATTTAAATAAAGAGTATGATTTATTAGGCCATCAATAAATACCAAATTACCGAGTCCTGATTCTGATATGCACCCCTACACAAGGACACCTCCACCGACATGCTTTACTGTGCGAACTAAATTCTTGGGATTAAGTTCCCCGCATTTTTCTTCTCCATACGCCCATTGGAACTAAAAATGTTAAATTCGCTTTCATCTATAAATAAGACATGATTCCAATACGTTTCGGGCTAATTTACCATTGATATTGCGAAGGAAAGTCTAATCTTTTTATTTTTCGTTCTAAGAAAAACATTTCTTCGGGCAGAACACCCATTTAATCCAGCTGATATGAGCACTCGTCGAACAGTTTCAGTAGAAAATTTATCAGTAAATTCTGTTGACATTTTTACAGTACTCAAGCGGTGGATTTATCTCAATTTTTCATACTATAAATTTCTGATTACGTTGACTTAACTTTGGCGGATGACCACCTTGTTTTTGATGTGATTTTAGTGTACGAAAACTTTAGGGAGCCACTGTATATAAAAAGTTAAAGTCGTGAAACACACACACACACAAAATAAATGAGCTATATAATTCTAAAAAGGTTTCTTTAGATTTCTATATAGATTACTTTATAGAGCTTATTGAAAAGAGGCCATAGGATTATGTACACCACATTCTATAGACGTTTTAACAAAATTCTCTCTAAAGAAATTTTTTGTAAGGGGAACGAATAAATTCTTTCTGAATTTGTAATAAATATAAATAATCTATTGTTGAATTGAATGAAAATTAAGAGAAAACCTTTTTTGGACTGAAAGAAAAGGTTCCCTAAAAAAATATTCTCCATAAACGAATCTATATCTATTGGAGGTTATGAATATGTTCTAAATGTTATTTATATTAAATACTCCGAATACAGTACTGACTAAAATCCCGTTGAGATAAAAGATGAACTGATTCTAGAAATCAGCTATTACTATGCAAATGACTTATTGTCTTTCGAGCAGTAATCGTAAATAATGAGTAAGAATTGACAAACACCCTTGGATATGACCATTCAACTCAAATTACTCTGAAGTGTAAGTCAATTAATAAATGGTAACTCTAAAATGCATCTCATTCTTTTCAGTAACTAGCCACTGCGTGGCTATCCCGGCGTTGCGCGTGCCCGTGGTGTAAGGTATTAATCTGATGTAAAATTTTCTGCAGATTTCAAATCTGTTGAAGATATATTCAATTTAAAAATAATTTATTTAAAGAAAATCATATTTTTAAGTATCAACCTAAAGTGAATTTCAAATCCGTTGAAATTTTTATCTATCTTTAGTGATTCCGATTTTACGAAAAAAAACTTTACAATCCCTGTCAATATGTTTTTTATTTCTTGCTCGCATTGGCGGAAATAAAATGAGACAGGAAATGTAATTTTTTTTAACGCGAAGGGCAGGAGATGCAATTGGTTTTTTTTTGAAAGAGAAAGTTCAAGTGACATTACAATCTCTTGCGAAAATATAAAAGACTCCGCGTTCCGTCGGATGAAAAAATCTTGGCAAGGTTCCAAAGCCTGACTGCAAGGTCACGCGGGTAGAAAAAGTCCTCCGCGTTTGAAGAACCAGGTAGAGGATAAAACTATCAAATTCATTTTAAAATCTTTTAGATTGAATTTTAAAATTCGCCGCGACCCAAAAATTGCAAAAAAATTGGACTACCTGTGTGCGAAATCTCATTGCTGTAAGTGCCATAGAATCGTCAGGATTTTGCGGCAACACACAAAGAGACAGACAAACAAAGAAACACTTCCTTTAATAATAGTAAAGAAGATCCACAAAAGATCTGCCAGCTGCGGTGGCCCTGTTGGAAGAGTAACGGTTTTGCAACCGGAGAGCGACGAGTTCGAATCCAACCTAAGACCATCCTTTACAAAGGGGGTTGATAAGACTTTAAACCTTTCGGTGACTAGGGGAGGTTGGTGCACGTTTATTCTGTCGTGACCTCAAATGTCCTTTTTGCGTAGTGTGGAAGTATGGAGAGTAGGGTGCCAGGAGTTCAGGTGTGACCTCGTCATTTGAACATGGTTCTAAATGGCGTGTTGATAATGTCCTCAGATCTTTTCATTTGAGTTTGATCCCGGACCATTGCCAATAGCCCTTGTGTTTATCCAGTGCGATGTTAATTGAAATGCTCAAATACCTATCAGCAAAACTCTTCGATTATCTCAGTTGAATTAGCGTGGAGGTTTGGAGAGTGGGGTGACAGCTCAGTTGTTGAACTCGTCATCTGACCGTGGTAATCAGAAGACGAGGTCATTGTTCTTGGACCTAGGGATCTCTACTTTTGGAGGTGGTTCCGACTAGGAATACGACATCGACAATGTTTCAAAACATCGCCCAAAAACCATCGATGTTTTTAAACATCGATGTATTTAAACTTTTTTTCCCATTTTTTAAAACTGATTTAGTAATTTTTAATATTTATGTTTGCCCGAGCTGGGGGAAAGATTTAATTTGCCACTTACCATGTTGATTAATTTATAACTAAGATTTGTTTAACTGTCAAAACAAAGTAAAATTAATACGTACAGTTAACAAATCTTTTGTTTTCAAATTGAATAATACAAAAGAAAATAATATTTACAACGATTTTTGAAATAGGTACTACTAACTATAAGTATAGGTAGCTAGGTATAGCCGTAAAAAAAAAAAAAAAAAAACGACTCACCCGATCGTAATTGCACAATTTTCACAGCAGAACAAATCGGAAGGTAGTAATCAATACGGATGAATGTTTTTTTACAAATATCAATATTCCAAATTTGTATAAAGGACTATCTTCATATTACATTGAGTGCTTGCTCCGATAATTTCAATACGAACCCCCCCCCATCTTTAATCACAAATTTGGATTCCCCACACAATTTCATTAAAAAAATGAAGTTCATAAATTTTATTGGATTTTTAACCAATTTGTAAGTGTTTGAAAATGAGATCTCCTAATGTTTCATTGGTGTTTCACGTTTTTTGTTAAATTTGCTAAAAACATTAATTTTTTTTTGAAATTTTTTTTCCATCCTTTGCTACCCAAAACCCCAAACCCAATCTATAAACATTTTAACTATCAAACTATATTTTACTATTTTTTATCAATTATGAAATTAATATTCATAAAAATTATGAATAGAAACATGGGCAAGTTTTGACATCTGATTCAACTGTTACTGAAACATCGGAATTCCAAAATTTTTTTCAGCTCATATGTGTATAATTAGTAGGGCAGTAAGACTGTTTGCAAAATTCGATGATTATTATCGTTATTGGGGATTGTTCACAGAGTGAAAAGAGAAATGTCTCGGAAATGTAAATCCACTGCAAATTTGCATAGTATTGACTGTGCGGAAATGTTGTCAACAAATTACCTGTCTCCTGTAAGAAACGGTAAAATCATATAAAAATTATCGAAAATATATTCCTTCAATGTATTGTACTAACAAGTAAAGCAATGAATGCTAATATCAGAGTTTATGCAAATTGTTAGTGCGGTGGTTTTGTTGGGAACGTATTTATAAAGTGTGGACGATTTTCTACGTCAGTTAACAATGGCTCCTCACTTAAGTGAATCGCTGAAAGGTAGGATTTTGGGCCTGCATAAAACCGGCCGAAGTCGTCGGGAAATTGCAAGAACATTGAACGTCAGTTAGGCATAATTTAACTTCATAATTCAGATATATCTGAAACGTAATTAACAACCTACTTATACTACTGTTGGTTAGGATTGTAACAATCCACTTATTGGACACAACGACACTATTTACCGTGCTAAACTCTAATAAACCTTCCTCAACAGTTGAAAGCGACACATACTAACGGAATCGGACTATCTTGTGTATATCCGCCCTTTCTACTGCGGAGTTCAATTCTTATATGATCCCTAAATGGTTTTTATGGATTTTCCCCGTCAATTTTAAGGCCGTTTTTCATCAAATCCAACTGAATTTGTGTGTGGAATCTAGATTTGTGATAAAAGATGGGGATTCGTATCGAAATTATCGGAGCAAGCACCCAATTGAATATGAAGACGGCCCCTTAGACAAATTTTAAATATTGATATTTGTAGAAAACATTCATCCCTTTCGATTGCTACCTTTCGTTTTGTTTTGCGATGAAAAGTGTGCAAATGCTATCGGGTGAGTCGTTTTTTTTACGGCTGTATGTAGCAATAATTATTGTTAGTTATTATTAACTATTTATTAACTTATGGGGGGAAATATAAACTTTTTTTTTATGTCCTGCAAATAAAAAAATATTGGGGCCTATAATTATTATATACCCAATACTATATGTTATTTAGAGTTTGTAAAAAAAAAAGGAGTTTGTTAACTTCCTCCCTCTATAAGCCGACTCCTTTTTTTCACTAATGTCACACGTTGCCACACAGACGTTATTTCTAAACTTTTTTTCAACTTAAATATTTTAAAATCATTGTTGGCATTCAATTGACGCCTGGAGGAAAGAGACAGTTTTTATGGGTTGGAACTACATAGAAAAAGTGCAACTTTATTAAAATAACAAATAGGGCATCTCAACTTTTGAGAATCCTACCAATTATGTACGAAGGGGCTGGCTCAAGTTCAATCTGTCGTGCCTCAAATGTCCTCACGTTGGTATGGTATGCAAGTTTGGAAAGGTGGGGGCTCAGGTGGGGCAGCTCAGGTTTTACCTCTTCATTGGAGCGTGGTTCAAAATTACGAGGTGTTGTCCTCGAATCTATTCTCCGAGGGATGGTTCCCGGATCGCCGCCAATTGCCCGTTGTGCTGCTACAGTGCAACGCTAATTCAAATACCTTCCAACCTGCTTTAAATTTTGAAAGCACAGCGCGAAGCAGTAAGAAAATGTTCAACACAACATTACCCTCGGGCCATTACACCGAAGACCGTCCCTTTATCAGTCCTTTTCAGATAAATTTCGTCACGTTGGTTTGGTTGTGGAAGTTTGGAGAGTACGGTGCCAGCTCAGGTGTTGCCTCGTCATATGACCGTGGTTCAAAATGACGTGGTGTTGTCGAAGGATCTTTCTGTTGTTGATTTTTTTTAACCTTTATGCTGGCAACGCTTAGATGTTTTTAATCGCCTCCAGGAACGTCTCTTTCGCCCGCATGTCCGACCTTACCTAATTACCTATTTGAGCGACAGAGCCTTGAATGGCATTTACGACTGACGCTTTCCTTTCATAGTATTGTGTGGCGAGCGACTTTCTGCCTTTCCCCCAAAGCGTTCATACCTCACGGTCGACAGGGTTGGGTACCAAACAAAAGGAGGGATCCTCTAGAACAGGGATGGCGAACCTATGACCCGCGGGTCAGACACTGACCCACTCAGGCTTTTTAAATGACCCACGCGTTGATTTTGATAAACTTATCATCATCATTTTATCATATACATAAAGAATTTTAATTATTTTTCGTACCCCTTTTTTAAAAAATATGAAGAAAATACAAATGTTAATAAAGAACTTAAAATTGAAAAAAAAATGCTTAAATGCTTTTTGTAAAATGTTTTAGATTTATTGTGATTATACATAATGCTGTTTCAAGATTTATATGAAGGTCGATTGAGTAGAATATGAAATTTATATAATACCGCTTGAGAATGAACAGATGTGGTAAGTACTAATAATAAAGACATATTTATTACGGCCCCGTTCACATGTAGCGTGTAAAACGCGCGTTCGGCGAGGTCCCACTCTTCAAGGTCACAGTGATACGAGTAGTAATTTGAATTACATGAATAAAAAAACATAATTTAATGGCGGGACCTCGCTAGCCTCGCCAGACGCACGTTTCAAACGCTTCATGTGAACAGTGCCTAATACTCGATTACTGACCTTGTATCGTTGAGATACACGATAACGTATTTTTGCTGACTGTGAGTCCTCCGTAGGGAGTGGAGACTGCTTCCCCCACCTCTCTTCCTAGCAGGAGGAGTGCCAGATGTCAGTTTAGTTTTCGTTCTTATAAATTCAATAGCTACAGCGTGACCATCACGGCGTTGACCGTGAAAAATTCTTTTCGTTGGGTCAGGTGTGACCACCGCTCGCTTATTCCCGGTGATTGTACCAAATTCCCCTTTGGTTTGCCTTGCAAACCAACTGGGAATTCGTAGCCTATTGGATAACAGCCATCATGGCCTTGCCAGTGGTGTTGGTTTGCTACGCAAACCAAATGGAAATTCGTAGCCTGTTGGAATTAATTCCCTGCGAATTACAATATGGTTTGCTTCGCAATTCGTATGTTTTGCTCTTCACTTGCAATAGTAAAAATTGATAGTAAAAATTGTGAAACAAAAAGGAATCGTTTACTTTTTAAAGGATTAAAAAATTGATAACTGAAAAAAGTAGTTTCTTACCATGCTTCCTTCCCTTTTTCAAGTGTCCCACGAGCTAGCACTAAAAAATAACTTACAAAATTTGACCATTTCTTAAAAAGGTACGTCGTCCCTGCTCTTGAAGGTCAGTAGCTGGCAGCTCGGAAATGGTGATCGATGCCAGCGGTCACTTAAAAGGGGGATAACATCCACCGTACTCAGATCTATACCATGCCGCTGGTGTAAACGAAATCGTAATGGTAACAGTTGTCTACCTGCCACAGCGTAAAGGTTAATTATCATCGTACGAGAGCAACACAACGAGCTATTGAAAAAGATCCGAGGACAACACCACGAAATTTTGAACCACGGCCATATGACGAGGCAACACATGAGTAGGCAACCCACTGTCCAAACTTCGACACCAACCCAACGTGAGGACGTTCAGCCACGACAGATTTAAGGTGCACTAGCCTTCCTGTTCACCATACGCTTACACAAACTATGCACAGACCTGGATTCGAACCAGGAACCTTCCGATCTAGAGACTACTACCTTAACCACCAGATCAGTTTGTCCTTTGCGTTGGGGGGATTGAACCCGGACCGTCGTCAATAGCCCACTGTGTTGCTCCAGTGCGACGTTAAATAACATACCTACCAGATCAATTTTACTTTCCTTCCAAATAATCTTGTGTACATAAATAATGTAACCGTGTTTGATTCGAACGGAATAAAACTATTGCGCTATCTCTTCTGATATTGGTCTGTCAGCTTTTCTGAATCATATATATATGTAGAATCGGAAATCGCTTCTCGCGAAGAATTTTGTCCATGACCTCAATACACAGCAAGTGCTTGCACGTGTGAGGCTCCAGAAGCTAACGAAAATGAGCGGTTTTACGAAACCTATAAATATATGTGATCCCTGAATGCGGGACGATTCTTATTCTGGAAGCTGAGTGCTTCAGTCGAGCAGATTCGCTCGTTATTGTCCGCGGGTGGCGTTCCCGTGATGACATTGTAATCCAGAAATTATGTTTGATATATTTCATTGTATATAATTCACTATCATTTAGTAGTAAAATTTAACAAAGTTTAATCTTGTTGTTCCGACTATTTAATCATACCCCACCGAGCCAATACTACATATATATGAGGGAAATAGTTATTAAAGTCGCCCATGTATGGTTTATTTTCTGTCTTCCAAAATGGAACTTTAAATAGAACCCATCGCACCCCGGCCAGAAAAGTGACACAAGTCAAAACATAAAAATTTTGATGTTATGTCATTGAAAAATACGTATGAGGTGCCCCAGCGTGTTACATTAATATTCTATAGAATATAATAGAAGTTACCACCATAGATACTTACTTAAAATTTAAAAGAAGTTTATACTATTTCAATGTTTGTTTTATACTAGTATCCTATAAGTTGATGTATCTCAAATTCTGCAATTTTGAGTTGTGTCACTTTACTTGCCGTTGCACGACAAACATACCTTTTCGATGTTCGTTAAACAGGATTCATCACTCCTTTTGACGGCATTTAACCTTTTAAATACGGCTTTAGAAAACAATCGCGATTCTTTCTTGGCGCGATTCTTATAACTTTCAAGGTACAACTGCAGTACACACCCATAGCTCACGTGATTTATGCTGAGCCCCTGATCTTGAATCGTTGTTTTCTTTCATGGAACCTGAGACATCATCGAATCAAGCTGATGTTTCTCTGAAGCTATATAACATTCGAAAGGTGCTGAAACCTCGGAATGCACAAATGCAAAACATCGCAGTGGTTTCTCTCGGAACAGGTGTTTGGTGGGACGAAGTTTAGAAAACCCTTTTCTTCAGAGTGGGTTGCCCGTGCCAGTTTCTTTTGTGGAGTTATTGGTTTGTGAAGCAAACCAATTACCTATTAGATAACAGCCATAACGGAGTTGCCCGTAGTGTTGGTTTGCTTCGGAATGCAAATAAGAATACGTAGCCTATTGGTTAACAGCCATAACGGAGTTCCCCGTGATGTTGGTTTGCTTCGGAATCCAAATGGGAATATGTAGCCTATTAGATAACAGCCATAACTGAGTCGCCCGTAATGTTTTTTTTCTTCGGAATCCAAATGGGAATATATTATTGCAAAACATTGTGAATAAACAAATATTTTGCTTGTTAATGTTTACATTCAATATGAGAACCTAAACTATCCAATTCAATGCGTAATGCAAGAAAATTCCGATTTAGTAAATATCCGATTAACAATGAAAAGGTTTTAAAGTTCCGAAAGTTCACACATCCCATACAACTGGGTGCGAAGAAATTCATCGCCTACACAAGCCAAACCTGGGGATCTACAAATAGTAATAATATCAACGCGCTTGAAATTCTCCAATCTTCCACCCTCAGAACCATCTCCAAAGCCAGATGTTTCAGCGAAATACCGAAATAAAACACGATCGTAAAATTACCTCTCTTAAAACCCACATAGCAAAACCTCTGCAAAATAAATAACGAATCCACACAACACATATCCAGTATTAAAGGAAAACTCCTCTGTTTCCGACTTCTATTATGTTCAAGGACCCAAGTGTTCTTTATAGTTCGAAAATGGACTGTATTTTTAAATTCTGCATGTAAAATGTATACTGGAATTAAAACACAAAACATGCATTACGATCGCAATTAAAGTACATGGCACCAACGGCTGAACTGACGCTAGGTAATGATCTTAAAGTTATCGCTTTTTTTTTTAGTGATTTCGAACATAGGCCTGATAATATGGGTTGATGGGTGATAACAGGGGTGATGATATACCTAACAAAACGATGTCGATTGTAATAATTATAATGCAACTGTCACGAGAAATGGATGCATTTGTCGTAAACCAAAATATTTAAATGCCTATGAACTGTGAAATGTAATTATATTTCTGTACCTCAGGAGTAAACTATGGTATCTGACATTTGGAAAATTTTATAGTATAGAGATCAAGACATTTTAATGGGCGTTTTCTTTATAAAAATAAAGATAGATCCTTTGGAGTCAAATAAATGGTTGCTCACTTACAATTATTTAAATGCCACTTACAATGAAAACCCTTCAATCGAAAAATTTGCATATACGATATTTTCCTCTGAGGTATAGAATTGTATACATACCTATGTTTTCGAATTAAAAAAAAGTTAATTGTAACTTTGAAAATGTGCATTGTATATTGTATACGGTGCTCAGAACAGTTGATTGCGAATCAGTAATAAAATCTCCCCTGATGAATCATGATGTCACGGACTGAGCACTAGACGGTATTGCAAGTAAATATTGAAACTTATCACGCATGCGCAGTAGAGCACTATGAGGGGGTGGCGTCATAGATCTAGGGGTGAGAAACCAAAGAATTAGCGGGCTTAAATTGAAACCAACGAATCAACGAGCTTAAAATTTCTACATGTCTTCTACTCCAGTAAAGGTTGGTAATGTGCGTCCGGCATCCTTCCCATAGAGAAAGATCGTATTACAACACATAATTTTGAATCATGATCAGCTGACGAGGCCAACACCTGAACTGTCATCCCACTCTCCAAAGGTCCACACCATGCCATCGTGAGAGCATTTGACTCCATGACAGGTTTAGCGAGCACTAACCCAGTGTACATGAGGGTCTTCTGTTGGACCGAGTACCGAATTCGTAACACTCCGGTTACTAATCCGTGACACTTCCAACTGGGCTACCACGGATCTGAAAAATCATCGAAAGGATTACACGTATTTTTGAATAGGTAAAGATTCAGTTACATACTTTCTCTGGTGGGAAAGCGTTATATCTCGAACGTTAGAAATTTTATGAAACGAAACAACCAAACCATAAAATTTTCATGTGGCTGACTTTTCTAATTGCTAATGAAATCTCTGAAAGAAAAAAAAAAGCTCAAAGCTTAAATTTCGCTCAGAATAAAAAATGAATCATCTTCCCCCCTTCCTTAAAGAACCTTCTATTCTCTTGGTTCTTAAAATTTCGTTTTCCCATTTGATTCATTTCAAACACAGCCGTGCACACAAGATCCAAAGGTCGCCGTTTCTTTCGCTCATCATGCATATTCAAATCATAAATTACAGATCGGGTTGTGTCTCATTGGCGTTAAATCCACTTTTCAACTTTCCCAAAACAATCCAGCGTTTGCGAGATGTTTTGACTTTGTCATCATTTTCAGTCATCGAATGTCTGCCCCTTGGAGCCAAACATCTGCCCACACATCTTTGTCATAACAGGGACTTTCTTCTGTGTTTTAATTGGCTCACTTCAGTACCACGTGGTTTTGTGCCTGCCAGATACCCCATTAAAAAAATTAAGCAGATTTTATAGTGTTTTTTTTATGCGTCTCTGCTATTACGCGCGCAAACACAATGGAACTTAAAGCTCGCGTCGATCCGAAATAATTCATTATTGCCATCACTTTTCAGTTTAATGAAATGCTGTTTTAAGGTGGGAATCGGAAGAATGACGATTTGACGACACCATGAATGAAATCCATTCCGTGCATAATTTATTTCGTTCATAATTAACCGTTCACTGAAATTATGTGGAGAAAACTGGAATACGCGTGTACTTCCGATTGGACTAATCTCGGGCGATTTTTTAGCACTCGTGTGAGCCCTGTGGAACTGAACGTTCGTCTTGAGAAATCTGGTAAACTTAAATTGCCTCAAATTTCGTTGCATGACGAGAAATCAAAAAGTTACTCGATTTCTAAGAGCCTTTTGAAAATTTAGACGAATTCGTAACGTATGTAAAGGGATCTTAATCTCGACATCGCCTTTACCGGAAACTATGGAGCTATTTTAAAAGATTGGCCAAACTCGTTTCAAGAATTGTACCAGATTTATGACCTCTACAAGGCACATGGATCGATCTTTCTAAACTTGGAAGAAACTGATAGTGTGTGAACTACTTATTTCTACCTAGACTGGTTTCTCCTTGAGCCAATATCGAAGGTTGGCTGACGAACAGAATTTGAATATCCACAATCGGTAAGTGCTGGATGTATTATTCAGTAATATTGATAGTATAATAAACTTCATTATTGTGGCTGCCTTTTTTCCCATTGTTGAACTTAGGCATTAAATTATTAATGATGACTATATTAGCAAATTTAGAGCCAACTTAATCTTTTTTAGTTGCATGATGAAGGTCACCTTTTTACTCCTTGGAATTAAATCTAGAAATTATTATTGAATACGAAATAGTTAAATGGAGATAAAGGTTGCGAATTTTTTTCCGAAACAAAACCATTGAGGCAAAAATAGCTTTTAACTAATTAAATCGTAAACTTTTACACCATTTCAACTTTTTCAAGATGTATATATATTCAATAGCTAGAGATTCTTACTATATTTTTATATGTTATGCAACACTATAATTATTTTTAGTTTAGCTATGTGTACCGCAGTTTTAATTTGTTTAATAAATATACGTTAAGAGAGGTATTGGGAATTTCGATACAAACATTATTCACTGCTTTATGATATGTACAATTGTATATTTAATTACCCATTCAATATTCCCGCTGTGGTATCGTCTGGGCTCAGTGAGTTTGTCCTCTGCTTTAGCAAAATTCCGAGTTGTAGGCGTCGCAGATTCCCTTCCTGTCAGGTGTATTTCTCCTTAGGTGTCTTTCTCTTCTATCAGTAAAGCTATTCTTGCGTGCATTTCTATTACTTAAGACTACACAGAGTTCTCTTTATCAAAAAAATTTCTACAGAAAACATTAAAAATAATTAATGACTTTTTTTCAGCTTACATTATTAAATTGAATCCAATAAAAAAAAGTCAGTTTAGCAAGGAACATTATTTTAAAATTTAAAAATATTAACTTTGATATTAAAAAAAATTACTAGAACTCTCAGACCTAAATCCATACTAACTTTTATAGTACATATATATGAAAGTATCTACAAAAATTTCTAGACTGTATCTTGTACAGAAAAAAAGCCCTAGGGAATTGAAAACACTTGCATCCACAGAAATAAAAGTCTGAGAAAAATGCATTTTAAGTTTTTGAAGTCATAAAACAAAAACTAATAATGCTTGTAGAGCTCTAATTTTTTAATCTGTAATTTACCAACTTATAAAATGCACTAAAAAATACCTTTACTTTTCCCATTCCTCACAATGTATTTCTTTTATTAGGTGCCTTTGTCTTCTGCATTTGGAAAATTATTCCTTCTCATGTGTGATTTCTGGAGGAGGAGTACAACTGTTAAGGTCAGTGCGTTTTACAAAATTCCCTTTACTTATTTTAGATAATAGTCTGACTTGAATGATCGTACATTTGACTAAAACTGAAATGCTTAAGATGTGTCAACTAATGCAGGAATGTTCGTAGTTTCTACGGTTTGCAAAAACAGACTAGGAATGTGACATCGAAGCTTATGAAAAAAATTTCCATGAATTTAACATCGATGTATTGGAGCCGATGTTTTTCTAACATAGATGTTTACACTTGTCGATGTTTTAAGTTTAAGTGAAAAAAGTACTATTATACAAATTTAAAAAATAACCGAGTAGCATAATTTTCATAATCAGCAAATTGAACAAGCTTCTAGACTAAACTGACGAAGGTTGAAGTATCTGAAAAGGTCTAGGGATTAGGGATGCGACATCGACAGCAAAACATCGATGTTCAAAATTAAAACATCGATGTTGATAATACATCGCCCCGAAAACATCGATGTTTTTAAAATTCAGTGTATTTAAACTTTTTTGCCCATTTCTTAAAACTGATGTAGCAACTATTGATGCGACATCGACAGAAGAAAAACAATGTTCAAAATTAAAACATCGATGTCGATAATACATCGGTCCAAAACCCTCGATGTTTTTAAAATTCAGTGTATTTAAACTTTTCCCCCCATTTCTTAAAACTGGTTTAGCAACTACTGATACGACGCCGGCTCCAATACATCGATATTTTTTTTATAAAACATCAATGTTTTGAAAGCATCGACGTCGATGTCACATCCCTACTTTTCAGACCCTTCACCCTTGGCCACTTTGGTCTAAAAGAATGTTAAATTTGCTGATTATAAAAATTATGCTACTTGGTAATTATTTTAATTTTTATAACGGTACTTTTTTCATTTAAAAATAAAACATCGACAAGTATAAACATCGATGTTACAAAAACCTCGACTCTAATACATCGACGTTAAATCCATCGATGTTTTTTAAAAAACATCGATGTTTTCAAAACATCGATGTATTTACCATCGATTTATTGGAGCCTATGTTTGTTTAACTCCTATGTTTCTTCGTTGTCGATGTTTTATTTTTGAATGAAAAAAGTACCATAGTAAAGATTAAGAAAAATAACCAAGTAGCATAATTTTCATAATCAGTAAATTGAACATGCTTTCAGACTAAAGTGGCCAAGGGTGAAGGGTCTGAAAAGTAGGGATGCGACATCGATGCCTATGTTTTCAAAACATCGATGTTTTGTAAAGACAATGTTGTATTTACCATCGATTTATTGGACCCTATATTTGTTTAACATCGATGTTTTTACGTTGTCGATGTTTTATTTTTTAATGAAAAAAGCAGCATAGTAAAATTTAAGAAAAATAACATTGCAACTAAGTCTTTGTCAGTGATGACGACATTTATCCCATGAGCGAGAGTTTTTTTCCCTAAAGCTTCGGTTTCCTAAGAAAGCGTAGCCGTGATCTAGCGACCGTGATGTATCGGTGGGTGACGTCACTAAAACGTTGTTTATACTAACACATGGTGTTGGTTTCCTAGAGATCGTTGTTTGTGAGCTTAACGAAAATGATCGAAGCCGCCATTTCCATGACTGTCGTCATAGCGGTCTCAAACAGTTGGAGAACGTTTTTTCTCTTGTAGCGGCCAGGTTTCATTTCCTGCTCCAAGCGATTCGAGCCAAGAGGAGCAATATAAATAAACATTTTTGGCTGCCATTGAATAATTCGTTTTTGTAAAATCGGGATCGTTAAACACAGAATAAAAATTTCAACGGATTCGAAATCTGCGGAAAATTTGACACCAGATCGATACCTTAAGTGTGATTTTCTTTGAATAAATAATTAATTATTTAATACATAATTAATTATTTAATACATAATTAAATAATCAAATAGTAAATAATTGAATGATAAATCTGTTTTTGATATCGATCTGGCGTAGAAATTTACGCTGTTTTGAAATCTGTAGAAATTTTCACTCTACCTTCAACGATCCCGAAGTTAGGAACTTTGAACTAGAGAATAAAAAAACACTTTGTTTTGTTTCGCGAATAAAATAAACCACGACAGCCGTATGTGTTGCCCATTCTCCAACGTATTCTGTCCGCCTAAGTTGACACCTTGGATTCTTGTTTAGACGGCCGTCTAGTTATGCCCGCGGCATCATGACGTATCACGGCTGTTAGATAACGGCTCCACTTTCTTAGGAAACCAAAGCTTAGCTGGGGAAAAAAGAAGTCGGCTAAAGATGGAGAAAGTTAACAAACTTCTCTTTTTTACAAACTGTAAATAACAAATATTAAGGCCTCTCTTAATTATAGGCTCCGATATTTTTTATTTACTGTAAATAAAAATAAGTTTGTTGTGTTTTCCTTCATAAGTTGAAAAATAATTAATAAAAACTAACAATAATTATTGTGTGTTATGTACCTACCTAATTATACTTATAGTTAGTAAGGTGGGTCGAAAAACACTTTTTTTTTAGAAATCGCTATCCTAATTGTGCGGAAAAGGTTCTCTCTGGGTTCAATAAACACGGTGTAAAATATTGTTTTGACTGTATATCTTCTGCCCCCGCATCGCACTTGGATTTTGGAAATTTGGGAAAAATTGCCAATTTTTACTAGGCGTAGGAATTATAATTATTTTTCAATATTTCTATTACAATAGTGCGGAAGAGGTGCCCACTGGGTTCAATAAGAAAGATGTAACATATTTTTTCAATCGAATAATATCTTCTGTTCCCGTATCACAATTAAAATTTTGCTATTTTGAAGAAAAGTGCACTTTTTCTTGTTTTTTCATGCTACCTGTATCTGACAGGAAGTAAAAGGAGGGGGTTTCACAGTTCATATCACTCCGCAGATATATCTGAAGTAGATTTAAATCTGGACATTTACAAACCATAGACATCGAACCGTTTAATCTCTCTTACTGATCTGAAGTACAAACAAATAACTCCGTGTGTATCTAAATCATCACAAATGCGACTTGGCGTTCCCTTCAACTGCTGTGGTTGCCGACAGGTTTGAAGTCTTGGACCAGTCTGTGGTAGCAGTTGCTTTAAGTGTTCTTCACGATGTCGGTCTCATAACTAGCAACAACTCAGATTCGGTAGTTGAAAAAAAAAACAAGCTGAGAAGGGAAAATGCTTAAGTTAAAAGGGATTTAAAATTTCAAGCTTTAAAGTGAAGCTCAGGCATTACTGTTGAAGGGCTGTATTTCGATGGTCGTAAAGATTCTACATTGATACAGGAGAAAACATTGACCCACGAGAAAAGCAAAAGAGAAACATTTATCTCCTATTGAAGAACAGGGATTACTCATTTGAGTCTATCATTTGGCACGCAAAACAGATTTCCGCGACTATTATCGGATATTTTGAAGGGATCGCAAGATATCCTTCTCAGCTTCTGGCAATTGGCTGTGACTGCACATTTGTTAAAACCGGATGAATACCGGTGTATTTCGGTATTAGAATTGAAACTTGGCAAACTTCTGCAGTGAATAATATGTCTCCTGCATTTTAATAAACTAACTCTGAGGCATCTGTTTGTAACGTTGGATGGGCCAATAAATGGTCCAAAATCATATTTTGGTAAAATTGAGTAGGCGCTCCTTACATGTGAAACTTTGCCAGTGACAACTTTCAAAATTATTGACGACGAGTTACCAGTAACTGATAGACGTAATTTAAGCAAGGATAAAATGTACTTACTACAAATATCTCAAGCGGTACGAATGGGTAATTGTCCTGACGAACTGGCTCGACGCAGTCCTGGTCCATTATCACATTCACGCAAGCTAACAACAGCGAACAGATTTCTAAGACTATATGTTAGTTCTCAAGATCCTTCTTTGAAGTTGAAACGAATCGCTGAGTTTGTTATGAAAGTTTACACTACAAACTGGTTTGATATAAAGTCTAAACACTTGCTGAGAGATGGAGCTAAGCATGTGTGGAATAGTATTTCTAGATCCAGGTATTTATCTCAAGACCTCAAGGACGTCGTTGATGGAGTAATTTGTCGAAATTCGTTCTTTGCTCATCCCGAGACTATCTTGATGTGTATGTTGAAAGATAAAAGACCGCACATCAGGGAACTTGAGGCACGGTGTATAATTAAGTCGAGTCATCTTCCAATGTAAAGTCAGTACATGTATTTCTCCCATCAAAATTGAATTTGAAGCTGCTCACTATATACGGAAAGTATTGACTGGTCATCAATTACTATTACTTCTCCACCAATCTTCCGTGATATATATACTATCGTATTTAGTTCCATTGTGAAAGAAAAATATCTTGAATGGGACTTTGTTCACGTCCCATGTCACATACAGGCCTTTGAGCGGTGTGTCAAGTTAGTGACAGAAGCATCCACTAAGGTTTATGGCTTTCAAAGTAGAGACTCGGGTTCATTAGATCCACATTCTTTTCCCGATCAATTATTTGCCTGAATTCGACCATAGGCTGATTTCAAGCCTCTTCCTGTTGATTGAGTGCAAGTAAACTTTTGGTATTGGCATGTGATAACATTCTATGGTTACAATATTCTTAACAAATATTATATTGATATAATGTGACTCAGCTGCTATTTAATAATTTTCAGGCAATATATTCAAATGTACAATACAATACAGCAATATATTCAAATGTACAATACAATACAGCAATAAATAGTGTCTGTACCCATCTATTTTTCATGTTTGATTTACTTCTATAACACATAAAAAAGTGTACTTTTCTTCAAAAACTTTAGATGGAAGTTTTTCATCGATTAGAGTCAAATTAGAGCAGTATAATCTTCCTCCTGTTCTTAAAATTCCATTGTCGTCCAGAAGGGGATTGTAAGGAAAAATTGATGAATTCTTCACAACGTTGTTTCCATTTTTCAAAGATTAGATTTCATCATAATAATACCTTTTTGTTCTGACTGAACCCAATAATTTTCGGCATCTTTTAATTCTTCTGTTGGCAAAGGACCCGTAAAATTAGCTTTCCTAATTATACTTCTTGATTAGTGGTAATCACACAATTACCATTTGATGAGCTCTCCCACAAAAACGCACAGGTGTGTTCTAATGGGACTGGTAAAACATAGAATAATCATGCTCCTGGGAATGGAAGAAAGATTCAACATCTGTTGAAATCTTATTCGATTGAAAAGTATTATTTCAGAATTCTTTTAAATTAATTTTTTTATTAAATGGAATTTTCTTTAAAATGTGGTGTACATATGATACACATATTAACTATTCAAAATTTGTATTAAGTAATAATACAAAATTATAGATAAATAAATATCAGACCATGTTTCTGCCACTGCCATGTATTAGCACAGTATATAAAATAAATGTTATATTTGTTGTATTACCGATAACCCTAGAATTAAAATGTACGGATGGATATGAATTCCATCTATTGTTCCAGATTGTACGTCTTGTAAGGAACTGAATCTAACAGGGTAGCGCATCAATCACTAGATTTCTTACAGATAGTTTTCTTTATTCTAGATTAATAAAGTTATTTACAAATTGTTTAGAGTTCAGGGACAGGATTCGGATGGAGTACGACGGACGTTCGGAACAGGATGTTCCCGAATTTGAACCAGTTTGGAACCGAATGTTCCTGAATTACGCGGCAGTTTTGGAACAGGATGTTCCCAAAGTTCAATCAGTTTGGAACTGGGTGTTCCTGTGAATCCTCTTAATAGGATAGATATCCTCACGAAAATGTTGGAGTGAGCGCTCGCTCTTTTCAGGACTCCACAAGTACGCAAAAAACCAGGAACCGCTGTTCCGTCTCTGGTCAACCGTCAGTCCAACGTCCAAAAGTCAAAATCTTCTTTTTTCTCTTCCAAATTCAAGTTCAAGGGTCGGCGCCTCGTCCGAATTGGCTGAGAGCCTTCGTGACGTATCAGTACGATCATTCGCTGGACAATCGGCGACGTTCCCTCTGTACCCCTTCCGAAAGGGGGGAACAGGTCTCCGTTTGCAAGCTTACGTAGGCGCCAGTTAGGCCTAAGTCCAGATAGCCAGGTGTCATGTAACTGTTTAATTGGAAGAATCAATTGATTCTTCACAATCCCTCCCCCCTTAGGGAGATTTTGACGTAATGGCAAAATCTGCAAGGCAATTGTTAGACCTGGTTCACCTGACAACAACATTAGAGGCACAAAATTATTTAAAAGAAAAACTTTAGAACACTAATTCTTGTGTACAATTCCAACACCTTACTACACATGCTACTTAAATATAATATACTACACTTTACTAAATGAAAGTACACAAATACAAAAATAATAAATCAAAATCAAATATTCAAATACAATGCTTTCTTAATTATCAGGTAGCATTCTGCTCAGACAGTCTGCATGGCCAATGTCTTTTCCAGCCCTGTGAATGATTTTGTAATTAAAGGGCTGCAATGCTAACGCCCATCTCATGAGCCTTGGGTTACGTCCAGCATTCGTTTTAAGAAATACAAGGGGATTATGATCTGTTTCGATTGTGAAATTCTGACCATCCAGGTAATGGCGTAGTTTTTTTATGGCATAGATAATGCCAGAACATTCTTTTTCTGTAGTTCCAAATTTACACTCAGCTCCGGTAAACTTCCGACTTAGATATAAAATGGGATGGTCGGTATTATCCGAACCTTTTTGAGCCATGATTATCCCTATTCCCTTATCAGATGCGTCTGTTTGCAAAATAAATTCTTTCGAGAAGTCAGGGGCGTATAACACAGGCTTCTCTGTGAGACGTTTCTTCAACTCATTAAAAGCCGCGTCACACTCCGCTGACCAATCCACATCTTCCTTCTTAATTTTCCCTTTTAACACGCGAGTCAAGGGTTCGGCAATAATTGCATAATTTTTTATATATTTGGCATAATAGCCACTCAATCCCAAGAATTGTCTGATTTGGGTTTTGTTTTTAGGTGTTTGAAAGTCAACCACCGCTTTAATGTTTGCTTCAGTCGGTGTCCTTTTCCCACCTCCTACCATATGTCCTAGGTATTTCACGCAATCCTGCGCGAACCTACATTTAGCGGGTTTAATCGTAAGACGGGCTGATGCGATTTTTAGCAGCACAAGATTGAGATGCTTAAAGTGGTCTTCCCACGTTTCGGAGAATATCGCTACATCATCAAGGTAAGGAACGCAAAATTCTTCGTAGCCTTGTAGTAGTTGTGCCATAAATTTCGAAAAACAAAAAGGGGCATTTACCAGACCAAAAGGAAGAACTAGGGGCCTGTATGTTCCGAAAGTGGTTACAAACGCAGCTATCCTTTGCGCTCTAGGACTCAAAGGAATCTGCCAGTATCCTTTGGTCAGATCGATCACTGATGTATTTGGCTGCGGAGACCTTCTCAATTCTATCGTCCATGTTGGGCAATGGATAGTATTCCTTTCTAATGATCGAATTTAACCGTCTATAATCTACACACGGACGGGGGTCGCGTCCAGGGCTTTCGACCAGTATCATTGGAGAGGTATAATCGGACTCTCCGATTTCAATGATGTTTAGGTCCAACATGCGCTTAATTTCGGTTTTTAATATCTCGTTCTGTCTGGGGGAGGTTCTATAGGGTTTAGATCTTACAGGTTGATCACTGATTAAGTTAATGTCATGTTCTATCAGGTGTGTCCGGCCCGGATCATTTGAGAACAATTTCCGGTGCGATACCAATAAGGTCTCTAATTCCCCGAGCTGTTCGGGCGTACACCGTTCTTCAAGGCGACTATCTTTCACGATTTCACTAAAATCAAAAATATTAGGACTCGCGTTAGGGTACGGAATCTCTAAATCTGAGTCAATCGTTTCCCTTGAGACTGTCTCGCTCATTACTATATTTACGCTCTCAACGCGTTGATGGTAAGGTTTCAGTAAATTAATGTGATACACCTGTACCTTCTCTAATCTCCCAGGCATTTTAACAACGTAATTTGTTTCTGATAGCTTCCTCTCTATCGTTCCTGGACCGATCCAGCGAACGGCTAACTTATTAGGAGGGCAAGCGGATAACACTAATACCCTATCACCTATTTTGAATTCACGTTTGACAGATCCTCTGTCATAATACGTCTTTCGTTTTTCCTTCGAATCTTTTTCTACCTTAGAGGCCAAAAGTTGACACCGCCTTAATCGGTTAATAAGACTGAACACATGTTCAGTTACAATATTTTCGTCTGGTGGAATTTTACTCCATCTTTCATAAATGAGCGTCTCTGGTACTCGTAAATTTTTGCCGTAGATTAATTTGGCTGGGCTGAAACCCGTTGATACATGCGTTACATTTCTGAGGGCAAGCAGTGCTGAAGGCAAGCATCTCTCCCAATCCTCCCCAGATTCTACACACATTACTTTTAAAAGACGTTTGATGGTTCTATAAAACCGTTCCACTGGGTTCGTCTGAGGGTGATAGATTGAACTATGCCTAACTTTGATGCCAAACTTTTCAAAGAAGGTAGTTGTGAGGTTGCTAGTAAAATAAGACCCATTGTCACAGCTCACATGCTTTGGATATCCTATTCCACTAAATATGGTTAGCAACGCATCAGTCACATTTTCCGAATTTACAGTTTCTAAGGGAATTGCCTCCGGGTATTTGGACGCTAGACAGATAGCCGTCAAAAGGTACCTATTTCCCTTCGTAGATTCGGGTAAAGGCCCAACAGTGTCAATATTTATATCAGCGAATACTTCGGTGATTACTGGCACGATTTTGAGAGGCGCTTTTTTCTGTTCGGATGGCTTTCCTACTCTTTGACAACTATCACAAGTTTTGACAAATTCGTCACTCTCCTTAACGCAACCTGGCCAAAAGTAATACCTAAAAAGCTTGTCTTTTGTTTTTGTAACTCCTAAATGTGAACTAACACCATCATGACAAAGACTCAAAATTCGACTTCTATACTTAGTGGGGATCACTAATTGATTTCGTTCTTCGCCCCTGTGATCTTTAGAGATCCGGAAGAGTATATCATTATCTATTTTGAATTCGGATGTCTTATTCTGCCTTACCTTCTCCCAAATTGGTTTAAGCTCAGGGCAGCTTTATTGTTCTCTCGCGAACGTTTTAGCATCAACATCGAGTAACGTTAACTCGGATTTTTTATCTACGGGAGGTAAAATTATTTCTACCTCTTCCGCATACTCTACCACATCTAAATCCGGTACAACGGTTTGGCAGACTATTTCGTCTTGCTTTCCCGTTTCCGATTTTCCCTTAGAGTCATCGAGACTCCCGTTAACTTTTGATTTACTGTGACTTCGCGTCACTACTGCGTTAATTATCGCGGGATTCTTTTTCTGCAGCTCGATCAATTCCTGGGTGAAATTTCCTAATAGGTAATGGTCCATTTCGACTGATTTCCCTACTATCGCAGCTTTTGTTTCGACCCTACCAAACTCGGAACTCTCAATTTCGATATGAGCTAGTGGCAAACACCTGAACGAATTCTCCAAGGGTTGTTTTACCCAGACTTGCTCCCCGGTAAAATCTTCGGACTGCACTAAATGTATAGGACACAAGTCTATGCAGCTGCCACTATCCCTTAATACTTCTACTTCTATCTGATTTATTTTAGCCCTACTCAGGTAAGGGTTAAACGACGGAGAAAATTTCGAGTCCGAAGTGATATTGTTTACAATTTCTGCACTTCTTCTGGGTTCAGTACATTGGGGACGAATGTGACCTGGTTTCAAACAATTGTAACAAGTGGGGACCTTTCTCCTTTCGAATTCTTTCGTCCTCCAATCCGTATTTACATTATTTGTTTTCCGCCAGTCCTTAGCCCCATTCCTATCATCTGCTGGTTTCTGTGCGATTTCCGGTTTTCCGGTTGGTTTTTGTCTATCACCAAATTTCTTTTCGGGAGGTCTGGAAAGAGGGTTTTTTTATAAGCCTACGGGTGGCTTCATACGCATCTAATTTCTCCGCTAATTGACTTGGGTCGATTAATTTTCCCCATTGATCAATAAAATGGTCTTTCATATCGGCGGGAACGCGTCTTTTAATCTGATCTGCTATCATTAGATCTTTTAACGTCTCAAAATCCTCCACTTTTATCCCGTCAATCCATCCCTCCAAATAACTCCTTAATTCGAAAATCAAATCCTTCCATAACGCCCCATTTTGACGTTGATATGTTTGGAATTTGATTCTAAAGGCCTCTGGATCTAGTTTGAATCTATTTAGAAGCATAGATTTCATATACCTATAATCATTACTTTGTTCTTCAGGTTCTCTAACCATAAGTTGAATTATTTCTCCGGGCATTAAACTATACAATTGATGAACCCACTCATCTTCCTCTAAATTAATTTTCTTAGCCTGTCGCTCGAAAAGGGTTAAAAATATTGCTATATCTACTTTGTCTGGTTCGTATTGCTGCATCACGGATTTTATATTTTTATTTGATTTCCTGCTTTTGGAATTAGACGATGCTACACTATTTGTTTCCGCAGACTGCAAAATTTGCAGTCTTTGCAACTCGAATTCTTTTTCCAATCTCCTTTCTTCCGCTAACCTATCCTGGGTGTCTTTTTCCATGACCAACCTTTTTTCCTCAGTTAACCGTCTTTCCTTATCCTCAGCGTCCTCTAACATCCTATCCTCTATTAAACTTTGCAAAACCTCTTTAACGGCTGTTTCTTCAAAATTTTCGTTCTCTCGAATTTTCTTTATCAGATCGAAAATCCTATCATAATTCCCGACCTCAATCCCTAATTCATATGCGAGATTTTTAAGATCTATTTTTCTGTGCTTGTTCAGAAACGCCATTTTAACCAGTAAGTTTTAGAATTCCTTAGAACGCTTACAACCACGGATTACAATACCTAACTTTTCCCTACAGGAATCAACAAACGGCTAACTTCTTTGACCTCTGGGACACAAGGTCGCACAAAACTGGTTCGCCTGCGTGGTTTTTCTCGGGGAAGGGGAATGGTTTTTCTCGGGGAAGGGGAAAAGTTATTTTTTTTCTTTCACCACTAACCCTGAATACTTTCAACAGCTAAATGGTATATTCCCTAACCGATTTAACAACTTTTTTCTACAGTACAACACAATTATACACATTCATGATCCACTTCACTTATCTTAGGCTTAGTAATTAAACACAATGCATACAGTTCTACCAAGATTTAAATTGTTACTTTAACACATGCAATACACAAAAATACTCTTTTCTATATCCTCTAAGAACACAGTATATTCAATTCATCAATTTAATATAATTTTTCATTCCCACACAGCACTGAAATTGATTCTAGTACGTAATTTTTTTGAACTCAGGAATTTAACACAATACTTAAATTTTCTATTACTAGTAAAATATTATACACATCATTCCTTTATATATATTCTACTTCACTTATTATTTCACCACTTGGTATTTTTTCATTTAATATTTACTTTTGCATAACAATTTAAATTAGCCTCTAATGAAGAATCAGGCTTACCTTGTCTGTTGCAAGTCTCCTTTACCATCAACTGCTTCCACAGGCTTCCGTTCACTTGGGAATGGTTGTCTCTCACTTTAATTCGGGACGGGGTGTCCACTTTCTCGTTTGATTTCCGGACGGGGCGTCCACTTTCTTGTTCGATTTCTGGACGGGGCGTCCACTTTCTTATTCGATTTCCGGACGGGGCGTCCACCTTCAGCTCGGTCCTTCTGGTCCGCTAGTTCAATTTCTGGACGGGGCGTCCACCTTCAGCTCGGTCCTTCTGGTCCGCTAGTTCAATCTCTGGACGGGGTGTCCAACGTCAGCTCAGTCCGGCAGGTCCGCTAGTTCAATCTCTGGACGGGGTGTCCAGCGTCAGCTCAGTCCTACTGGTCCTGATCCGCTTGTTCAATCTTTGGACGGGGTGTCCACTTCAGTGTCGATCCTCGATGGTTCACACTAAGTCTATTAATTTTTGGGTCGCTAGAATTTTTAACTTATTCTGGCAATCTAACACCGGCTGCCACCATTTTTTTTATTATACTTTATCTGTAAGGAACTGAATCTAACAGGGTAGCGCATCAATCACTAGATTTCTTACAGATAGTTTTCTTTATTCTAGATTAATAAAGTTATTTACAAATTGTTTAGAGTTCAGGGACAGGATTCGGATGGAGTACGACGGACGTTCGGAACAGGATGTTCCCGAATTTGAACCAGTTTGAAACCGAATGTTCCTGAATTACGCGGCAGTTTTGGAACAGGATGGTCCCAAAGTTCAATCAGTTTGGAACTGGGTGTTCCTGAATCCTCTTAATAGGATAGATATCCTCACGAAAATGTTGGAGTGAGCGCTCGCTCTTTTCAGGACTCCACAAGTACGCAAAAAACCAGGAACCGCTGTTCCGTCTCTGGTCAACCGTCAGTCCAACGTCCAAAAGTCAAAATCTTCTTTTTTCTCTTCCAAATTCAAGTTCAAGGGTCGGCGCCTCGTCCGAATTGGCTGAGAGCCTTCGTGACGTATCAGTACGATCATTCGCTGGACAATCGGCGACGTTCCCTCTGTACCCCTTCCGAAAGGGGGGAACAGGTCTCCGTTTGCAAGCTTACGTAGGCGCCAGTTAGGCCTAAGTCCAGATAGCCAGGTGTCATGTAACTGTTTAATTGGAAGAATCAATTGATTCTTCACAGTCTGTGCTGTTACTTGAAACCCTCTACTGGTAATCGCTAGGGTAACTTCTTTGTTGCAGTAAAAATGGGAAAAGTTGCATTTATCATTGCTATGGATATGGATATGGAGTTGCATATGGATATGAATTCCATCTATTGTTCCAGATTGTACGTCTGTGCTGTTACTTGAAACCTTCTACTGGTAATCGCTAGGGTAACTTTTTTGTTGCAGTAAAAATGGGAAAAGTTGCATTTATCATTCCCTAAAGTTGCATTTAGGGAAATAAAGTTGCATTTATTTTTGATACACTAAAATCTAAAATAAATTATTCGTAAAAAATTAAAAAATTAAATACCTATTGACAATTTTAGACGTGTACAGTAGGATTATAATACATCCTTAAATGCAGAAAAACGTTGAATGACCGATTCTTGGCCAATAATTTCTTTAACATTAAAAAGCTGCGCTAGCCGCAGTAATATAATGTGCTGTATCGGTTAGCAGAAGCGCAAAATTTTTTCGCTCAGTATTCAGAGATTTTAAAATGTCATTTACAAGGCGAACAACATATTGATGATAGATACTCACCTCACAAACTCTACAGTCGATTATGCAAGTTTCCTCAAGATTATCAAGAGTGCCAACCAATGTGTTAAGGTACTTCTTGCGATTTATTTCACTTTCGTCTGTTAGGACGAACACCTTCTTTTCATGAACTTGTTCGATCCGCAATACTTCGTCGTTCGCAAGATCAGACACACTTGATCGAAGGGTTGATTGAGAGGGCAAAAAATGAAATAGTTATTTCACATTAATTAATTTTAAGTTGCATTTTAAAAAGTTGCAGGTGGTTGCATTTATACAAAAAGTTGCATTTATGCAGTAAGTTGCATTTATGTTGCGGTTATAACTCACTTATAATGTACCCCATGTAGGAGGATTTTGGTTTTAGTACTTTACATGCAGCGTCGAACGTGTGAAAAAAAAAGTTGCATTTGTCGCACAAAGTTGCTCTAGTAATCACTCAATTACCATTTGATGAGCTCTCCCACAAAAACGCACAGGTGTGTTCTATTGGGAATGGCAAAACATAGAATATTTATGGTCCTGGGAATGGAAGAAAGATTCAACAATTTTTGAAATCTTATTCGATTGAAAAGTATTAGTTCAGAATAATTTTAGAATCCTTTTTAAATAGATGGAATTTTCTTTAAAATGTGGTGTACCTATGATACACAAATTAACTATTCAAAATTTATATTAAGTAATAATACACAGTTATAGAGAAATAATTCTGAGACCATGTTTCTGCCACTCCCATATATTAACACTGTAGATAAAAAAAAGTTGTATTTAGTATATTTCTGATATCCTAGAATTGAAATGTTCAGATGGATATGTATTCCATCTATTTTTCCAGATTGTAGGCCTGTGTTGTTACTTGAAATTTTCTAATGGTAATCACTCTTACCATTTGATTAGCACACCAACAAAAACGCACAGGTGTGTCCTAATGCAAATGGTGCAACATAGAATAATCATGGTCCTGGGAATGGAAAATTTTTCCAACATCCGTTGACGTCTTATTCCATTTAAAAGTATTACTTGCAGAATTATTCTAGAATTTGTTTTAGTTAAAAAAAGTTTTTATTAAATAGAATTTTGTTTAAATTTGGTGTACAGATGATACACATTAGTTACTCAAAAATTATGTTAAGTAATAATACAAAATTATAGAGAAATAATTCTGAGAACATGTTTCTTCCACTCCCGTGTTATTAACACAGTATATAAAAGATATTGCCATTTGTAGTATTACTGATACCCTAGATTTAAAATGTGCAGATGAATGTGTATTCCTTCTAGTGTTCCACGTTTCTGTTATTTGAAATTTTCTAATGGTAATCACTTTTACCATTTGATGAGCACACCCACAAAAAAAGCAGATGTGTGTTGTAATGGGAATGTTAGAACATAGAATAATCATGGTCCTGGGAATGGAAGAAAGATTCAACATATGTTGAAATCTTATTCGATTGAAAAGTATTAATTCAGAATCATTCCAGAATTCTTTTAAATTAATTTTTTTATTAAATTGAATTTTTTTTTGAAATATGGTGTACGTATGATACACAAATTAACTATTCAAAATTTATATTGACTAATACAAAATTATACAGAAATTATTCTGAGACCATGTCTCTGCCACCTCCCATGTATTAACACAGTATATATATATATATATATATATATATATATATATATATATATATATATATATATATATATATATATATATATATATATATATATATATATATATATATATATATATATATATATATATATATATATATATATATAAATGTTGTATTTGTAGAATAACTGATACCCTAGAATTAAAATGTCGAGATGGATTTGTATTCCATCTTTTGTTCCAGGAAGGAAGCCTTTGTTTTTATGTCAAATTTTCTCATACTAATATTTCAATTACAACTTAATGAGCACACCTACGTAAAACACAGGTGTGTTCGATTGTAAACTGGAATGTGTAATAATCATAGCCCTTAGATTAGAAAGAAGATATTACCATCTGTTATTTAAGTATTATTTCAGTAAAAACAATACTTTTAAAATAATTAAGGATATTGTAATTTTGAAATTTTGTAACATTTTTATACATTGCTCACTCCTTTCAACAACGTAATATCCCAAAAAACGCGATTTTTCAGGCGAGGGATTTTCAAGTTCAAAAGTCGAATAAATTGTATAAAAATAAATATTACTTCTGCTCTCTAGCGGCTTAATATTGAGCGTTGAGATATGACGATCTTGCAGGGATATACTACTCTTTCAGAGCATTCTGAAAACAGGCATTACAAAAAATTGCCGATTTTTGAGAATTGCCGTTGTTGAAAGGAGTGAGCGATATATGGTGCACCTATGAAACACATTAGCTATTCATAATTTTAAAAGCAGTGAATGTGGAAGCAAGTGCTAATGGACTTTGTTTCAGTCACTCCTAATTAACCTAACGCACTCCGACAAAAAAGTGACACAGATCAAAAAATAAAATTTTGATGTTTATCATTGAATACTATGTATGAGTTGCCCCAGCGTGTTTTTTTACTAATCTATAGAATATAATAGAATTTACTACCATAAACACTTACCTAAAATTTAAAAGAAGCTTATAATATTTAAATATGAGTTTTATAGTATCCTTTAAGTTGATGTTTCCGAAATTTTGAGTTGTGTCACTTTTCTTGTCGGGATGCGATATTGTTAAAAGATGCGGTATACTTGACTTATCCTTGAATTATTACGTACAGATGGATCTGTATTCCATATATTATTTCATGTGATAGCCTTGTCATTTGCTATTTATTAAGCCCTATTGAAATCTCAAATACCGTATAAATAAGTGTTACGTCCATACACACATGTTCTATCCAATGGAATTTTAGAATTTTGAAATTACAGAAAACATTATTTTTTATAAATGATTACCAGATTGCCATTTATAATTCACCAAAACAATTTTTCTTTAAAAAATACTTAATATATAAATTTTTATTTCATACATAAACTGAAAGAAACGCCTGTTTCATAAGTGCTGCAACTATGCTTTAATGTAATTAAAAAATTAATATTCACTGAAGCAGAAAAAAAAACCCTGCAATTTCTTATTTTAGTTTTAATTTTGCTTATTTTGTGAATGGAAAATTGTTTTGGGGATGAAATTGAATATTTAAAACTGTTTTCTGTGGCATTACTTTAGGACGTTGTGTTATGGTTTAGACTTAAATTCTAAGAAAAGTAATATTATGTTTAAAAAACAAATTTCGCTTTATAGAACACAGTCGCATAGTACGTAATTTTTTATAGACCTTGCTAAACGACACCTTCCGAACAGACTATTCTAAAAACTGCACTCCTTAGACTGAGAATAATTTTGAATTTATAGTAGTAACTAGTAATTTATAGAAACTTGACAATTTATGTATCCCGACTAAACCTGCGATTAATAAAGTATTTTTAGAGTTAACATATCTTTTTCAAAAAGAGAATTCAATTCAAATTAAATCCCGAAGTTCTCTTAAAAGTTTTTTCTTGACTCAAACCAGCAAACCATATTCATTTGAACTTGAGAAAATATCCCGCTTTCAGGATACTTTTACCGGTACAGCTTGTTCGCTTTTGGGGACCTTGCACCATCAATTCTTAACATTCCATGAACATTCAATGATAATTTTTAACCATATCAAAGTCTTGAAAAGTAACGAATATTCATTCTTCTACAAAATTATATAATTTTCAAAGTGAAACTTATGTACTGTTGAACCATTTTCGAAGGGATTTCAGACTCATTTCAATGGAAAACCACCTCGTCATTTGCAGTTGTCATTATATTTGTTCCTTATAAAAACTTGAATTTTAATGAATATTTAGATTTACCGTACCGCAGTGGGTATACTCACTGTACAAGCAACATGAGAGTTGCAGGATGCGTGTTTGATTCCTCCGTTGGTGTATTTCTAGGTTTTTTTTATAGTTTTTTGTGTATGTAAAAGAGTCAATTTACTTATTGGGCGCAGCATGGAAAAATAAATACACATGCGCAATGAAACGAAACAAACAACTGATAAAGTACGATTGACTGAATAATAATGAATTTTGTTCAGACAAGAAAGTAAAAATTCAAAACATATTGACTAATGCAAAAATATGAAATAAATGTTTAAAAAAATTTTAAAAAATTGAGAAGAAAAAATTATTTAAACCAAAAGGTTTCCTATAAATTTAAAGTATTCCTTTTTTCCAAGAAAAAGGATAACAAATTTTCAGTAACAGATAAACGACACTCGCAAAAAATTTAAGAAGACACGAACAAGAAAATTTAAAGCAATACAAGACAAACCACTCTCAATCCCAAAAGAGTTCCCATCCTTAGTACTGTCTAGTCCTCACGTTGGGTTCGCGTGGAAGTTTGGAGAGTGGGGTGCCAGTTCAGGTGTTGCTTCGTCATCTGACCGTGGTTCAAAATTACGAGGTGTTGTCCTCGAATCTTTCCCTTAAGGGACTGATCCCGGACCGTCGTCAATAGCCCGTTGTGTTGCTCTAGTACGACGTTAACTAAAATTACCATTACCATTACCTTAGTACTGTCTAGCAGTTTTACTGTTATAATTCGGAGTGTGCGATGATTTGGCCGAATCACCCAGGCGACGATACTATTACGAGGCAAGTCACACTAGAGGAGCAATTCTGCGAGGATTGAATCAAGAGCTTCAAGATTACGCAAGAAAGATTACAAGAAATGTAAGACTGAACAGCTTGTGATGATTGATTCGTCTTCAATTTCCAAAGAGTCGCAACCCGTAGTGCAGTCAAGCGGTCTTCTTCCTGGCAGAACTGGGTGAGTGCGACGATTTTCGCGAGATCACCCAGTCCACGATACTGTTGACGTTGTGGACATATTCATCGTTTCTCTCGCCATGGCAGTTTAAAAAACTGCCTGTCCACCCCAGAACGGCTCCGGGTCCGTGATGGAGTTTAATATTCTTGAGACGCCGGAGTTTTTACTTTTGCGCTGTTACCCACTACCGGGGGTTTCGGCTTTGTTCTGGAGACGTCGACAGTTTACAGACTGAGAGGGTGTTTCCGGCAGACATTGCAGGTATTGACGGTTAGTCCAGAGGTTGACATTTTTTATCCGGTAGACCTCGCTGACCGGTCGTTGGAACGCACCCTCTTTATTACTGTCAATGGAAGAAGTGAGCGAGACAAGTCACAATGGAGGAGCGATTCCTCGAGAATAGAGTCGAGACATTTACAAGATTTTGCAAGATTCCAATAAATGCAAGACTGGCCAGATGGTGAAGATTCGTCTTCAATTTCTTAAGAGTCGCAACCCGTAGTGCAGTCAAGCGGTCTTCTTCCTGTCAGAACTGGGTGAGTGCGACGATTTTTTCGAGATCACCCAGTCCACGATACTGTTGACGTTGTGGACATATTCATCGTTTCTCTCGCCATGGCAGTTTAAAGAACTGCCTGTCCACCCCAGAACGGCTCCGGGTCCGTGATGGAGTTTAATATTCTTGAGACGCCGGAGTTTTTACTTTTGCGCTGTTACCCACTACCGGGGGTTTCGGCTTTGTTCTGGAGACGTCGACAGTTTACAGACTGAGAGGGTGTTTCCGGCAGACATTGCAGGTATTGACGGTTAGTCCAGAGGTTGACATTTTCTTATCCGGTAGACCTCGCTGACCGGTCGTTGGAACGCACCCTCTTTATTACTGTCAATGGAAGAAGTGAGCGAGACAAGTCACAATGGAGGAGCGATTCCGCGGGAATAGAGTCAAGACATTTCCAAGATTTTGCAAGATTCCAAGAAATGCAAGACTGGCCAGATGGTGAAGATTTGTCTTCAGTTTCTTAAGAGTCGCAACCCGTAGTGCAGTCAAGCGGTCTTCTTCCTGGTAGAACTGGGTGAGTGCGACGATTTTGGCGAGATCACCCAGTCCACGATACTGTTGACGTTGTGGACATATTCATCGTTTCTCTCGCCATGGCAGTTTAAAGAACTGCCTGTCCACCCCAGAACGGCTCCGGGTCCGTGATGGAGTTTAATATTCTTGAGACGCCGGAGTTTTTACTTTTGCGCTGTTACCCACTACCGGGGGTTTCGGCTTTGTTTTGGAGACGTCGACAGTTTACAGACTGAGAGGGTGTTTCCGGCAGACATTGCAGGTATTGACGTTTAGTCCAGAGGTTGACATTTTCTTATCCGGTAGACCTCGCTGACCGGTCGTTGGAACGCACCCTCTTTATTACTGTCAATGGAAGAAGTGAGCGAGACAAGTCACAATGGAGGAGCGATTCCGCGGGAATAGAGTCAAGACATTTCCAAGATTTTGCAAGATTCCAAGAAATGCAAGACTGGCCAGATGGTGAAGATTTGTCTTCAGTTTCTTAAGAGTCGCTACCCGTAGTGCAGTCAAGCGGTCTTCTTCCTGTCAGAACTGGGTGAGTGCGACGATTTTGGCGAGATCACCCAGTCCACGATACTGTTGACGTTGTGGACATATTCATCGTTTCTCTCGCCATGGCAGTTTAAAGAACTGCCTGTCCACCCCAGAACGGCTCCGGGTCCGTGATGGAGTTTAATATTCTTGAGACGCCGGAGTTTTTACTTTTGCGCTGTTACCCACTACCGGGGGTTTCGGCTTTGTTCTGGAGACGTCGACAGTTTACAGACTGAGAGGGTGTTTCCGGCAGACATTGCAGGTATTGACGGTTAGTCCAGAGGTTGACATTTTCTTATCCGGTAGACCTCGCTGACCGGTCGTTGGAACGCACCCTCTTTATTACTGTCAATGGAAGAAGTGAGCGAGACAAGTCACAATGGAGGAGCGATTCCTCGAGAATAGAGTCGAGACATTTACAAGATTTTGCAAGATTCCAATAAATGCAAGATTGGCCAGATGGTGAAGATTCGTCTACAATTTCTTAAGAGTCGCAACCCGTAGTGCAGTCAAGCGGTCTTCTTCCTGGTAGAACTGGGTGAGTGCGACGATTTTCGCGAGATCACCCAGTCCACGATACTGTTGACGTTGTGGACATATTCATCGTTTCTCTCGCCATGGCAGTTTAAAAAACTGCCTGTCCAACCCAGAACGGCTCCGGGTCCGTGATAGAGTTTAATATTCTTGAGACGCCGGAGTTTTTACTTTTGCGCTGTTACCCACTACCGGGGGTTTCGGCTTTGTTCTGGAGACGTCGACAGTTTACAGACTGAGAGGGTGTTTCCGGCAGACATTGCAGGTATTGACGGTTAGTCCAGAGGTTGACATTTTCTTATCCGGTAGACCTCGCTGACCGGTCGTTGGAACGCACCCTCTTTATTACTGTCAATGGAAGAAGTGAGCGAGACAAGTCACAATGGAGGAGCGATTCCGCGGGAATAGAGTCAGGACATTTCCAAGATTTTGCAAGATTCCAAGAAATGCAAGACTGGCCAGATGGTGAAGATTTGTCTTCAGTTTCTTAAGAGTCGCTACCCGTAGTGCAGTCAAGCGGTCTTCTTCCTGGCCGAACTGGGTGAGTGCGACGATTTTCGCAAGATCACCCAGTCCACGATACTGTTGACGTTGTGGACATATTCATCGTTTTTCTCGCCATGGCAGTTTAAAGAACTGCCTGTCCACTCCAGAACGGCTCCGGGTCCGTGATGGAGTTTAATATTCTTGAGACGCCGGAGTTTTTACTTTTGCGCTGTTACCCACTACCGGGGGTTTCGGCTTTGTTCTGGAGACGTCGACAGTTTACAGACTGAGAGGGTGTTTCCGGCAGACATTGCAGGTATTGACGGTTAGTCCAGAGGTTGACATTTTCTTATCCGGTAGACCTCGCTGACCGGTCGTTGGAACGCACCCTCTTTATTACTGTCAATGGAAGAAGTGAGCGAGACAAGTCACAATGGAGGAGCGATTCCGAGGGAATAGAGTCAAGACATTTCCAAGATTTTGCAAGATTCCAAGAAATGCAAAACTGGTCAGATGGTAAAGATTCGTCTTCAATTTCTTAAGAGTCGCAACCCGTAGTGCAGTCAAGCGGTCTTCTTCCTGGCAGAACTGGGTGAGTGCGACGATTTTGGCAAGATCACACAGTCCAGGATACTGTTGACGTTGTGGACAATTTCATCGTTTCTCTCGGATTCGGCGTGTACGAATTAAGTCATTACTTCCAGTTTTGTGTTGATTTGACCACTGGCGCTATGAGATTGAAGGTGGACCAGATTCTGGCCCTGGCGGATTCCCATGATGTACAGATTATTGCACTACAAGAGTCGAAGCTTAAAAAGCTCTCTCCTCTCAGTTGAATGTAAAGGGTTTCCATGTCTTTTGCTGTGGCAGGCCCATCAGAGGAGGAGGTGGCCTGGCATTCCTTATTAGAGATGTGGGCTACCAGTCTGTTGATATTCTCTCTATGAACTCCGATCGTGAAATACAAGGTATTTTGATCAATTATAATAAATGGAGACTGCAAATTTTTAACATATACCACCCACCAAACCAAGTCTGTCTACCCGATTCTTTTTTGGAACAAGGACCTGACAATATTCCCTGTATCTTTCTGGGTGATCTCAATGCCAAACGTCATCTATGGGGCTGTTCTGATATTAACAATAGAGTTAATGATCTCCGGGGGGCAGTTATTGACATATGTCTTATGTTTCGTAATGATGGCTCTCAAACACACTTCTTGTTCAGGTTTAAGACTACCGAGGCCTTGGACGCCTCATTCCTAAGTGCCAAACTTTTCCCATATTGCCAATGGACAGTTTTAAATAGCATATGCAGTGATCACCTACCAATCTTGATAGAGATTAAGAGTAAACATTTGACTCTTCCCGTTATAGAAAGCTTTTGGAATTTTCGTAAAGCGGACTGGCAAACTTTTACAGAATCGACTGAACGAGACTTATGTAATGTCAGCTTTAACGATGACATTGAGGCTAATTGGAATTCCCTTAAGGATATAGTTATTCAATGTGCTAAACAAACCATTCCAAGAGGTAATATTAAACGTCCCGAGCCCCTTTTCTCATTTAACACTCCTGCCAACACAGTCTTAATTAATAAAAAGGATTTGCTGTTCCAAGAGCTTAAAAATTCGAATAGTAGTGAACTTAGAACCGAATTAAACAAAACTAATGCAGAGATTAAACGTGCCTATGCTATCAACAAAAGAAAAACACGGAGCGAAATGTGCAGTAACATTGACCTTAGAGCACCTAGCTCAAAGTTGTGGAATCTCGCAAGAGCTTTAAGCAAAGATCGTCCTCAAAAGGAAGTGTGTAATATTATAATGGATCCAAACGTACAAATTCCGCACAGTGACAGAGCTGCTGCAGATGTTCTGGGTGACTATTACAAGCAAATGAGCAAGTTGACTTTCGATGTTAATGACAAACCGATTGAAAGGAGTGCGAGACTATTGGTTCACAAATGTCGTAGTTCGAACCTTGGCGACCCTATTTTTAATACTGATTTTGTAATGCATGAACTGGATACTATCTTGAAGGATGTAGACCCGAAGAAATCCCCTGGGCCTAACAATATACTCGGTCAAATGCTTTTGCATCTAGGCCCAAACGGTAAACTAAGACTGTTGGGGGAATTTTTAACCAGTCGTGGAAGAGTGGCCGTTTACCACTTGATTGGTAAAGGGCCATTGTTATTCCTGTTAGGAAGCCAGACAAAGTTGCTAGCTCTCCAGAGAGTTACCACCCCATCTCCTTGACTTGTATTCATGTAAAATCATCGAAAAAATGCTGCTAAATAGACTTAACTATCTTGAGTCAAATGACCTGCTTCCAAAGGAGCAGTGTGGTTTTAGTAAGAGTCATAGTACAATTGATCAAATTTGATATTTTTGCCAGAATGTTAGAGATGCCCACAACATGCGGCCTACGAATCATACTATAGCTGCCTTCCTGGACCTGAACAAGGCCTTCGACAGGGTATGGCGTAATAAACTTATAGTAAAACTTTACGATGGAGTTTGGTGTGAGGGGAAATGCCCTGCCCTGGATTTCTGACTTTTTAAAAGCTAGAATTGTTAGGGTTAAATTTAATAAGACCCAGTTTAGGAGCTTCAGGCTCAGTCTGGGTGTCCCCCAGGGATCGGTCTTGGGACCTATGCTCTTCTCATTGTTCTTTGCTGGAATTGTAAAGGTGTTAGCCAAGAGATGTAAAGTGGGGTATTTTGCTGATGATGTTGTCCTCTGGCGCTCTGGATATGATATCAAGACCATTGAAGCTGACATTAACCTTACACTTCTTCAACATTAACCTTCACAATACTTCCAAATCGGTGACTAGTTTTTATACTACTAATAGACTCATTTATAGTTATCAACCTACTATTACTATGTATGGCCATATATTACCTTATGATAAGAACGTTAAGTACTTGGGATTTACAATGGACCAAGAGATTCTTAGTAATAGGCACATACAAATTCTGGAAGAGAGATGTAGGAATAGGCTTAATATTCTAAAATATATTTCTGGGCAAGATTGGGGAGCAGGTGTCCCAACTCTGAGATTGACTTATACTTCCCTTATTAGACCAATTTTGGAATAGGGTTTCCCTATATATTTTTATGCCTCAGATTCCAATCTTAATAGGTTAGACAGTGTTCAAAATAGTGCTGCGAAAATAATTTCTGGCCTGAGGCGTAGCTGCCTTACTGATATTGCTCTTTTTGAGTTTAACGCCCAGCCATTGAGTCTGAGAAGAAACTGTTGCCTTGTGAAATATTATAATAAGCTTCTCAGGTATGGTGAGCAGAATAGAACCTCTACTTATCTTAAGAACTGTAGCAATAACCAAAGACTGAAGCGAAACAGTCCTTTTTCTCGGGCAACTTTGCAGGGTAAGTCTGCTCCCTCCCTGCCGGATAGAGCATCAGTCACTAGGGCTATGTTTTAGCCCTGTAAGCGATTTTATAGATGTCCACACTCATAAAGAGCTTTTGAACCCAGTTCATAGAAATGCAGACAACCCTGAATTTATGAGACAGATGGCCCTTGAGACAATCAATCAAATACCTGAAGATTCTCTTCTAATGTAATCAGATGGCAGCAAGAATGATAGAGGCTATTTTGATAGTGCTATCCTCATCAAGACTCCTACTCTACATTTAGACTTAAAATTAGAAACTCAAATTCTTGCTCTCTGTTCAGATCTGAACTCATTGCTGTCGAAAGAGGCCTGAGCTATAGTGAGAACATTGTGGAACCTGACTTTGTGGATATTTGAATCTTAACAAACAGCCGATCCTCAGTTCAGCATCTAAGTAACTGCACAAATGTTGGCGACAGATCTGGCATTTCCATCCTGAACCTTATTTCTAGACTTTCAGTCAATTCCAAGGTGCACGTCCAATGGATTCCCTTCCATGACGGTATAAGTGGCAACGAGATCGCGGATTCCCTGGCAAAGGCTACTTCCTTAGAGACTCTCCAGTCAGATATGCCTTGTACCTATAGTAAAGTGTTCTCAGAGTGCAGGAAGACGTCTAAAGATCTCTGGAATGTCCCTCCAGTAAATGACTGGTACTCGAGAAGTCGTCCTGGAGGCGCCCTACTCTTTGAGGGCCATAGAAGTCAGCGGATTTGTATTTCACGTTTTGCCCCAGTGGACACTTGAGGAGTCTCTCCTACAAACTAGGGATGCGACATCGATGTTTTGAAACATCGATGTTCAATATTAAAACATCGATGTTGATAATACATCTTCCAAAAAACATCGATGTTTTTAAAATTCAGTGTACTTAAACTTTTCCCCCCATTTCTTAAAACTGGTTTAGCAACTTGACGTCGACAGCAAAACATCGATGTTTTGAAACTTTGATGTTCAAAATTAAAACATCGATGTTGATAATACATCGCCCCTAAATCACCGATGTTTTTAAAGTTCAGTGTATTTAAACTTGTTTCCCCATTTCTTAAAACTGGTTTAGCAACTAGTGATGCGACATCGGCTCCAATAGATCGATGTTTTTTTTCTGAAACATCAATGTTTTGAAAACATCGACGTCGATGTCGCATCCCTACTACGAACACGGCCAGAAGGTTTTCAGGACTTGTATCAAGTGCGGAGCTGATCAGGCTTCGCCAGCTCATATTTTAAAATGTATTGACTTTACAATGGACAAGGTTTTTTCGGAACCTCTACTTTTCTTGGACTTTTTGGGGTTTATGGATTTGTAGAATTGGTCTAATTTAAAGAGACCCTGTCCGGGATTAGTAAAAGCAACAACACTTCCAGTGTATTTTACAGACCTGCTGCATTTCATTTGTTTGCTACGACGCAGCCAATGGGGATGTGCTTCTGATTTCGATTACACCAAATTGGTGGAATATAATTTGAATTTTGTGTTACTAATGATGTTTTTTTGTGCATAATTTAATTAATATTTTTTATTACAATTACATTGCTTACAATTTCATACGAGAAAAGCACCACGTAATTTTGAACCATGTCAGATGAAGAGGTTACACATGAGCTGGCCCCCCACTCTCCAAACTTACACCACACCAAAACGAGAACACTTTAGGCCAACGACTGATTCAACGTGTGTCAGTCCTTCTTTGAACACCGGACCGCTGTAGCCCGCTTGAAAGAGTCAACGGAATAGCAACCGAAAGGCTTGCGAGTTTGAATACAGTCCAAGACCGTCGTCCACAAAGGGATCTGGTGCACGTTAAATCTGTCGAGGCCTCAAAGGACCTAATGTTGGCGTGGTGTGAAAGTTTGGAGAGTGGGGTACCAGCTCAGGTGCCTCAACTCCTTGCAAATAAATCTTTTTGACCAATCCATTTTCGTATCCATTTTTTCTCCTTTTCATTCAAAATATCTTCTTTCGCCTATTCCAGCCGTGTAGCAACATTTATGGCTCGGTTCAGCTTCGCTCTCCGCAACATCTTTTGCAGTTGAAACTAGGGATTCGACATCGACAGCAAAACATCGATGTTTTGATACATCGATGTTCAAAATTAAAACATCGATGTTGATAATACATCGACCCAAAAACATCGATGTTTTTAAACATCGATGTTTTTAAAATTCAGTGAATTTAAACTTTTTCCCCCCATTTCTTAAAACTGGTTTAGCAACTATTGATGCGACATCGCTAGCAAAACATCGATCTTTTGAAACATCAATGTTCAAAATTAAAACATCGATGTTGATAATACATCGCCACCAAACCATCGATGTTCTTAAAATTCAGTGTATTTAAACTTTTTTCGCCCAGTTCTTAAAACTGGTTTAGCAACTAGGATCGGCTCCAATGCATCGATGTTTTTATAAAACATCAATGTTTTGAAAACATCGACATCTATGTCGCATCCCTACTTTTCAGGCCCTTCACTTTTGGCCATTTTGGTCTATAAGTATGATCAATTTGCTGATTATGAAAATTATGCTACTTTGTTAATTTAAAAAATTTTATAACGATACTTTTTTCATTTAAAAATAAAACATCGGCAACGTAAAAACATCGATGTTACAAAAACATCGACTCTAATACATCGATGTTAAAAACATCGATGTTTTGAAAACATCGCCATCGATGTCGCATCCCTAGTTGAAACTCGAACTAGGGATGCGACATCGATGTCGATAAAACACATCGATGTATTTACCATCGATTTATTGGAACCGATATTGTGTTTAACATTGTTGTTTTAAAATTGATGTTTTATTTTTGAATAAAAAAAAGTACCATTCTAAAATTAAGAAAAATATCCGTGCAACTCAGTATGTGTCAGTGATGGGACATCCGTCCTACCAGAACGAGTTTTTTCCCTAACTGGTGGGATATTTAGTGAAAAAAAGTCTGCTTAAGGTGGAGGAAGTAAACAAACTTCTTTTTTTACAAACTGTAAATAACAAACATTGGGCACATAATAAGTATAGGCCCTAATATTTTTTATTTACAGCAAATAAAAAATAAGTTTGTTATGTTCCCCCCATAAGTTGATAAATAACAATTATTATTGCTAGTTATTATATTATGTACCTACCTAATTATACTTATAGTTAGTAGTACCTATGTCAAATTGTTGTAAGTATATTATTTTCCTTTATATTATTCAATTTAAATGAATTCCATTAAAAATAAAAATGAAATTTTTCTTCGTTTGTTTTTTATGTTTAACTTGGAATATGCTTTTGGAAGAACCAACTAGGACAACGTTACCACAGCAAATACTGAATTATTTTGTCCAAATGTAATAGTTCATGAAGTTCTAGTGAGTATTTTTCTATTCTTTTTAACTTTAATGATAATCTAAATATCTAAGAGTATGTGCGTGCATTCTTACCAATGATCTTTTATATTTCGATAATGTTAATACTGTATTTGTTTTACAAATTTTAAAAACAGATGTGTCGGATTAACGGGAGTTCGAATTAGCTGGATTTTAGTTTAATTCAAGACTGTCCTTAAGTATTTTGTTGTTATACCGAACAATGTGTGTGTTTCTCATGTATGATACAATAAAATAACGCTATTTAAAATTACTTTATTTGAAATGAAAGTAACTAACATTTGCTAGACGCAAAATATTTATTACTTTTATCAATATACTACGAAACATTTTTTAATACATCATTTGATTTATTAACACAATGGATTTTGTTTTTTAACACACAAAAAAAAAATCTTTCCCTGAGAGGTCTCCAGATGCTTCACCTTTTTATTGGTGTACAGTCCATATTTCTCGGGGCCCCCTCATTCATCAACCCTAGTTACGCCTATGCCCCTGTCTAATACAAGAGTCCGCGCAAACGAATTCTCGATTCTTCCTCGATTTGTATCGATCAATGAATAGGGAGAGGTTTGGTGGTTCATTTCCTTTTCAACATACATTTATTTATTTCTCATTAAGTTCTACTAGTTTCACTGTATAAACACGGTTTCTTAACAGCCTACATATTATTAAAATTCTAAATTCCTTAAGGGGCTCTTTAACTATTGATTACAGTGCAATAAAACAAGACATTGAGTTCTGCAATCATTCCGCTTTATTAAACACTAGCAAAATACCCGACCTTACTCGGTTTCAATTGGTTTACTCTAGATTGAAGAGATAGTCAAAATATATAAGTAGAATAAAAATTTATTTTAAAATCTTTCGCCATCTTTATATTTTCTACAACTTACTTTGGACACAAATCCTACACATGCATATCCATTCATGTAATACATTTCACATACATCGCACAATTGCTGTATGACAAAGCTACAAAATGACGAAAGGTGATACTAAGGTTACTACTATAAAAGACGATTTATAGGAAGATTTGGAATTCCCTTTCTTAAGTTCTTTTCATGTTCAACTCAATTAATTAAAATTACGATTTACGGCGAGTGCTCTCGCACTCATAGTCAACAAAACAATATTTTTTTACTTCTGGCACTCTTGCCTCCGGTATGCGACATTGTGAAATTTTGCAATCTTCTCCTGTCATTATGACAACGAATTTTTTAATGTTGGAAAAAGTTCCAGTTTGGATTAATAAACATTATTATTCTTTCAATAACGGCATTATTCTTTAAATAACGGCATTATTCTTTCAATAACGGCATTATTATTTCAATAATGGCATAACTACACTTAAAATTTACTGAAAATTTATACTGACTTACCTAACATTTTTAAGTCTAATACTTTGTGGTGCTGTTGCGTGTGATGAGAAGGAAAACACATTTATTAAAACAATAAATATTTAAAACAGGAAACAGCGAAGTAAAACAAAATAAAAGATGTCGCAAAAAATTGTTCTAAACATATTAATTTGTGATTCAATTTTATCTCTTGATCTCGCACCGTTGCTACAACTTACAACTAAAAGTGTACAAAATTTAGAAATGTGAAATTAATTCAGAGCGAAAGAACCAGAAAAAATATCACTGCTCGCGCGATCTTGTTCATTCTCGTTTCATTGAAAAATATCCTCTGTCCCAAATATTCAGAAATCGTTTTCATTGCGCAAAGAATAAAAATAAGACTTGAAATAAATGAAGTATCAGAGATGAAAATCCATTTAAAAAAAAATAATTTTTTGAAGAATAATTACTTTTTCAGCAGTACTGGTAAAGCAATCGAAGTAATCGTAATATTCAATAGACATTCCAATTTTTCCAAAACTACCAAATTATGGTTGATTTAAGTATACTTACTCAGGTGTTTTAGCATGAAACTCAACTAAATATAACAATAAAGAAATGTTTAATATTGCATTCACTAAACTAATAGATAATGTATAAAATAAAATACAATGCAATCAAATATCTGGAATACAATTCATGTGATGTCTACACAAACACACAAATACAAAATCGAGCATAGAACAGAAAGACGGACAGACAGACTTTCGCAACCAATGCCACTCACTAAATGAAGATAAGTACTCACTGTATGCAAATTTTCATGAAAATATCTTAAACCGCGTGGACGTGTATAGGGCACAACATACAGACAGACAGACAGACGGACAGACAGACAGACAGACACCAAACGAGAAAAGGGCGGATTCGGCATCAGAAGGGTTCAAAACGGATAGAAAACTTGAAATGGGTCGAAAATATTGAATGTACAAACAAACACTCCATTCTTATTTATATAGATAGACTAGCCACCGCGTGGCTAGCCCGGCGTTGCCCGTGCCCGTGATGTAAGGTATTAATCTGGTGTAAAATTTTCCGCAGATTTCAAATCCGTTGAAGATATACTCAATTTAAAAATTATTTATTTAAAGAAAATCATATATTTAGGTATCAATGTAAAGTAAAATTTTCTGCAGATTTCAAATCCGTTGAAATTTTTAATCTATCTATAGCAATTCCGATTTGACGAAAAAAACTCAACAATCCCAGTCAATATGTTTTTCTATTTCTTGCTCTCATTCGCCGAAAAGGGGTCAGGAAATGTAATGTTTCTATTTTTTTACGCGAAAGGCAAAATTATAATTTTTTTTTTTGGAAAGAAAGTTCACGTGACGTTACAATCAAATCTCTTGTGAAAAAATAAAAGAAGGTCACGTGGGCGAGAAAAGGTTCATTTTAGGAGGTTTCTTCTGTCGTTCGAACGAAACGCGTTTGAAGAAGCAGGTAGAGAATAAAACTATTAAAATTCATTTAAAAATCTTCCGGATTGAATTTTAAAATTTCACCGCGACCCAAAAATTCCAAAACATTCGGACTACCTGTGTGCCAAATCTCATTGCTGTAAGTGCCATAGATCATCGGATTTTGCGACCGCGAAACAAACAAACACTTCTTTTTATAATAGTATAGATTGGCTTATATTAAAGAGCAGAGCAAGGTCATTTATGGCCCCAAAAACTAACAGACGAGTCGTGTAACGAGTGTGACTGTGAATGTTTCAGCAAAATAAAATAGAAATCGAAGACATAAATGTATTACTACACTCAATAGTGATAAAATTGCTCTAAAAATGTCGTAAAATGGCCTACAATAGAACTAATCAAAAATCTGAAAATTGAAAATCGACTTTCTATCTTCATGAAAATATGATATAAAAATTACATTAAACGTAGTAACATTAATGATAATAATAATGTAGCGAAACTTATTCACTTCGTCTGAAAATCGAGGCTCAGTCGGTATTGCACCTTACTGCGAATCGGAAGGTACGGAGTTCCAATCCCACTAGAGGCAAGTGGCCTAAAAGTAGATTTCATTTTAAAGTTTCCTTTCTGTTTGTTTCTCACTTCTTCAGTAATATACTTATGTTAATTTCTAGAACTTTCGAATTCTCGAATGTTCGATTCATTTTCGGAAAAGGTATAAAAGGAGATGTATCACTCAGTTCAAGTAAATAATAAAGTCTCGAGTTGAGATCAGTAATCTTTGTCCTCGCTTGCCTTTTGCAAATTTACACGAAGAGGTTAGCTTACCTATAATAAATCTACACGACAATAAGATTGAGTGGATGATTAGAATATGTTGTATGACCAGGCCAGTAAAAACATCGACTGGAGAATTGCGAGTTCGAATTCAACCTTCGAGTACAAAGGGGGCTGGTGAACGTTAAATCTGTAATGGCCTAAAATGTAATCACGTTGGCGTGGTGTGGAAACTTAAACCGACCGTCGTCGGTATACACTAGCTCAAAACTAAAATTACATACTATTCCCCTTTGTTGTAAACTATCTTCAAAACACCGAATGAATTAATTTGCATTCTATTTTTAATGGTATTAATACAAAGCAATAAATTAAGGCAACTAAGTACTCTATTCAAGATATATGTTTTGCATGAAACGAGATAAATAGTTCTCTTTGTGTTCGTAATGATTATCTTCGTCAAATGCTTCCAAATTCGTATTGCGAAAAAATAGAAGTTACAATTGAAAAATTATTTATTTAAAGAAAATCACATATAAGATGTCGATTCTGACTATAATTTTCTGCAGATTTCAAATCCGTTGAAATATTCACTGTATCTTTAACGATAGCTAATATAGAAAATTTGAATAGGGAAGCGTTCGAATTAGGCACTGTTCACATGAGGCGCGTAAAACGCGCGTTGGTGAGGCTATCGGGGTCCCGATCTTCAAGGTTGCAAAGATAGTAAATTGAATTAGAGGAATAAATAAACATAATTTAATGGCGGGACCTTGCTAGCCCCGCCATACGTGCGTTGAAGCGCCTCATGTGAACGGGGACTTACCGGTTCCCCTCGGACCTCGGAAGCAATAAAAACTCCTGATTCAGCAGTTTTCTGCATGTGAACGCTCCAGTAGAACTCTATGTATTTTGGTTACCCGCGTTTAGTGTCCACATCAAACGCGCGTTAGATTTCGCTTCATGTGAATGGGGCCTAAAAGGTTTTTCTATTGAATGTAAGTAACGAAACCGAAAGTAGACGGTGTTTTGTCTGCGCGCGTATGACATAAACACTATCGTGTGAGCCTTGCCCTTTTTGTGTTATTTAATTTAACGAGACTTTCTAATGCTTGCCTTTTCAGTTTGAAGGGATGTGGTGCAGTATTTTTTGAGTGTTGGCAAGGGATATTTAGCTCTGGAAACGTTTTACATGCATATGAATATGGATCTGCCTTCAAGTAAGACCTTTATGAAAACTTCTATGCATGCAACATTGTTTCATGGCATTTCAACAGACAAGAAACCTCAGCATTTAAAATGCCCAGCTGGAGAGAATACTTGGTCTTTCTACCAGACAGCTTTAGCTCGTAGGGATAAACCACGCTCTCACGTTAATAGCATCAGACACCATTGAACGAGAACCATTTGGCCAAAATTATGCCAATTTACCAAAGACTTGCCTCGAATGAGCTCCTAGAGCGCTGTGTGAGATACATCCCACAAAATGCTAATGAAAGCCTTCATAGCATTATTTGGAGCAAATGTTCCAAAGAAACATCAGCCACTCTATGCCGAGTCAGCATTGCAATATGTGATACAATATCAGAATTTAATATTGGCACACTGAAATCAATGGAAAATTTGTAGAAAGAAAGTGGACTCCTTGTAAACAAGCAGTCTAGAACTTTAGCTGCTTGGCAAGATTAGCGCAGGATTTATCAGAGGAAGCGAAGGCGACTGGCAGTACACGCAGTTGTAAGGAAAAATATTGCGCTAGTCAAAAAAAGAAGGCATTACCTATCAAGCTTGTACTTTTTGAAAGACTTATATTGCAATTTATATTGCTTAATAGTATATCAACTTTTCCTTAATTTTCAAAATAAAATAAAAAATGCAAAAAAAAAGTTCACGCACATTGTTAGTTAATTATTTTCTTTTGATATAAAATAAACCTGTTTATTTATCAATATGGTGGGGAATTATTATTGATTTTACTTTAAAATACTGAGCCGACCAACCGGTATAGTGGTTAAGGTGTTAGCCTCTAGATCGGAAGGTCCCGGTTCGAATCCGGGTTCGGGCATGGATGTTTGTAAGCGTATACCAGCTTAGGTGTTGCTTCGTCATCTGAACATGGTTCAAAATTACGAAGTAATTGTTAGGGGCAATGATGGCCCTCCCACTGGGTGCTCCTTCACAAGTGGCCATCACTTCCGGCCTTGTAGTGGCCAATGACTTCGGTCAAATGTGCCCGCCATTAGAAAAAAAAAAAACTTTAAAATACTTATGACTTGAACAATAATATTAATATCAATGAACAGTATAAGTTAATTCTTCCTTTTATTTAATTGCCATTTAAAACTTAAAAGTGCTATTCTCAGCTTCTTTTTTTCGTGACTGTGGTGTATTTAAAATGCTAAGGCTTTTTTCTAATTGATGTAGTTTTGAAACTCATTGTGGTTGTTTATTGTGACCTTTTAATAACTTTGTGCCTGGAATAAGGATTTGGAAAAATACTTATTTTATGAAAATTGATGAAATCAACTGACTGTTTTTTCACTGTTTTTGTTACAAAATATCTATACAAAATTAAATAAAAATGGTATAAATAATCCTGTGCCCAAAATTGTGAAGAACATTTCATAGAAAGTAATAAAAAAATTAATAAAAATTGTAAAAGAAGTAGAAATTTGAAAAAGTTTAAATATTTTTTTAATGTGAAAATGATTTTTTTTTCTTTTGTAATGTGTATTAGAACAAGGTACACAAAAACATTTTGTTGTAAATATGAAAAAAAAGTGTTCAAAGGGTGTCCTTTTAATTGGGAATAAAAATCTTTGGTTTCGGAAAAGTTGGAAGGAAATTAATAACCATAACTGGCTGTAACAGCCGTTGTCTAAATTACTTCTTTGTGCGATGAAGGTACAACTGTTGTACTAGTCGTAGTCTAAATAGTCCGAGAGGCAGCGACACTTTTGGGTCATTTATTTTACACCGACTGATTTGTGTCACAATAGTTAGCTAATACATAGGGAATGTCAAAAATCAAATTCAGCTGGCACGACCGCGGCGGGTGTAGGCGGGGAAAGGGAGCGTAAGAAGCATGCAAAAAACGTTTTTTTTTCCCCCAGTTTATTTTACACCGGCTGAAAGTTCAACACGAGATAATTATTTAGAAATAAATCAAGAAAATAATATTCAGCTGGCTCGGTAGTGGTGGAAAAACCTTCAGCTGCACGAGTGAAGATGGCTCGCCCACTTCATATAAGGCTAATACAAGTGCCTCGCTAACCTACATGCTAACGACCAAAGAGAAGGGGATACCCCCATCCGGCCATAAATTCATGGACCACCATGAAAGCTGTGGTCAGAAGGACCTCCCAGCTGTAACGTTACAGCTTCCTTCCCCCTTTTAGACAAACTTTTTTCTAGGAGATCAGGAAAAAGTTTCAGCTTGATGCCAATGCAATCTACAACTAATGTTCCTGAAACACATGTATGTTCACAGCACAAAGTATCTTTGTCATATAAGGTTGCGACATTTGACATAACTTTAACATTTGAAAACCTACAAAAATTTTAAAAATAACCTACGGATAAACAATTTTAAGAAATACTAGCCAGTGCAGTTACCCGTAAAGGATTAATTTTAAATCTATCAAACACACTTATATGTGTAAAATTTCATGAGTAACTAAAATTTAGACACGTAGTCTATCTCTTTAACACAAAAAATGCAGTTATGGCAATAGATAATCATTTGTTATACAACACATAAATAAACTAACAAGGCCTATAAAACCTTAATTCCTTGCATTAAAACCTAATCTGACACAATTACTCAGTTATTAAAGAACTAAGCAAACAAGGAATAATATACACAACAACTTATTAATCAAGAAAATTATTTCTCAAATATTTCTTTAGCATGTAACACAATTATCATTTATATTGCATAATCATAATTTCCGCCCATTTTATATGAAAGCTATTCATATATCTTAACACAAAAAGACTTAACTATTTATGTATATATATATATTTTTTTTTACAACAATTCACTGATAAATGCAATTCATTCCTATATACAAAAAATCTTTTTCAATCAACATAATTGAAACGTCTGAAAACCAATACCTTTAGGTTCTGACACTTTAAATTCAAAAACAACTCCACACATTAACTCTACTTAAGTTCAAAAAAAATAAAAGTTATGTGGGCGAAAATCCCAAACGACTAAATATTTTTGATAGGATTCTTGTGTCGGAAACTGAATCCATTTCAATCATCGCAACTTTATGATAACTTCCTACTATACACGTGTTCGAAACGAAAAGCGAGGTACGCTTTCTAACTTCATTCTTAGGAAGTAAAACAATCGCATCGATGTGCAATTTTGACAGAATCTCCTGAATTACAAGTACAATTTTAAATGGTTCCTTTTCCCCTTCATTGGGCGTCCCAGCCCATCGACACTGGTCAAATGTCGGGACAAAACTTTTCAAGCCTCTAAAACAGTCGGGCATTATCGAGTAAAAGTACGTCGATAGCTCATCTTTGGATTCAGTGCCACCCAAAGGTGCCAACGAATCCTGGGGACACACTTTATACTGCGTCTCCTCAGAGACAACCAACAATTTCTTTGAATTGCCCAATCGATCTTCTTGTCGTTTTAGTAACAACCCGTTTTCCATGCAATACGTCCCGCTTTTCGAAGATGGAGTACTCCCTTCCACAAGTCCGAACATCTCCTTCAAACCCTCACTACTTCGTTGACCCCTTTTAAAATCCTCGTGACTTATCTTAAGTAAAGATAATTCGGGTGCATTGTTTTCCAGTTCTGGAATTTGGATTTGCTCCTCAGTAGTTGGCTCAACATGAATCGCCTCTTTTGCATTTTCATCAACAACTCGTTGTATTTCCCCTTTTTGACTCACCAAGTTTTTTGAATTTTCTATTTCTCTCGCCTGAGATCTTGTTTGAATCACATTTAAGGATTCCCTCCCGGAAAAAACATGTCCAGCTCTTACTTTTAAAAGATCAGCGGTTCTATTCCCTAATAAATAACGACCCCTATCTAGATCATTTCCAACTACGGCGGCCTTAGTTCTTACCTTAACAAAATTTCCCTCTACAACAACCAGGGCAAGAGGTAAACATATCTGGTTTGTATCCAATGGGGTTTGCAACCAAACATGCTCACCTGTAAAGGCATCTGGCTCCACATATTGGTGACAAACTAAATCAATTGTCGCGCCCGTGTCACGCAAAATGTCTATTTCCCAGCTATTCACTAAACCGCGACTCGTAAAGGTCGCTAAGGGATCAGCCTCCCCTTCGGAGCTTTCCAAATTATTAACTTTCTCAATGGGGCGTCGACGCTCTTTATTGTTAGTTGGACAGACTGGCCACAGATGCTGAGTACTGTTGCACCCGTAACATCTGGGTATTCTTCGTCTCTCAAAGTTATCCTCAGCACCCACATTTGGTTTTCCGAATCGGGTGTGACCTTTTTGAAAAGGGGTTCCTACCTTAAATTCAGATCTTTTAGGGGAAGCTGTATCTCTATTAAATTTCTTACGGTCGGAGATGGGATTTTTGATTTTCCTAACGTCCTCGTAATTATCGAGCATTTCTGCCAATTTTGAGGAAGACGTGGTGGTTGACCAATCATCCAAGAAGTGGTCTTTCATTTCGGGGAGTACCCGTTTTTTTACCTGATCCGCTATAATTAGGTCTTTTAAGCCATCAAAATCTTGAACATCCAATCCCGCAATCCATTCATTAAAATAGATTTTCAATTCAAATACATAATCTTTCCAGGTAGTTTCTTCGCGTTTCTGGTGTTGAACGAATTTTTTTCTAAGATTTTCAGGGCTCAATTTAAATTTTTTTAACAACAATTTTTTTATGTGGTCGTAATTTTCCGAGTCGGCATCTGATTCACGTGCGATAAGTTGCACCACATCTAGCGGTAATAATGCAATTAGATGGGACACCCATTCACTTTTTTCAACACGAAACCGCTTAATCTGACGTTCGAACATAACCAGATATAAGCTAATTTCCCAATTTTCCAAATCAAATTTAGGAATTAAGTCTCTAAGGTTTTGGCGGTGCGTCTGCCCCTCATTATAATTAGTATGAATGGATGGATCTGGATTGGCGTATCTTACGTTTTCTAACCTAATTTCTCCAGTTCATACTCCTTTTCTTGGTTCGCTCTGTATTCATTTCGGTCTGTAATTATAGTTTCTAACAAATCCTGAACAAAACTTTCCTCAAAATTCATGCTTTCTAAAATTAAACGTTTTAGATCTACAACTCGCAATTCGGGAGAAACGGATTCACCTAGCTCTTCTGCGAAAACTCGCAAATCCTCTTTTTTGTGACCTTATTAAAAAGCCATTTTTTTTTCTTTAAACCCCGCACAAGATTTGCAAACACACTTAAAAAACTTTTCACATATATCGACACAATTGGAATAATAAAAGAAATTACTCAATGTTTCCACAATAACAGTTTCACAATAAATTTCAGTTTAATTGCAAAAAGTAGTAGAATCAAAATACTCTTCCCCAACAAGTAAATGCACTGTTCTAAATTTAACAATTTACTCGAATTTGGAAAATTAATTTGCAATGAAATTTAATCACAACCAATGTACGACAAAGGTACTTACGTGACTTGACGTGATGTCTTGTAGTTGGTTTGGAGTACTATATAATCCACAGATCGCGCGCGCACACACTTTAAAAAAAATGTTGTTTCAGCACAGCATCAGAACGGGAACGGGGTGTTCATTTGTATGTCAGGATGACACTGGAGACACATTCCACTGGACGGGATAACCGTCAATAATCGAGAAAAAAAAATTTGCTTTTGGTCAGGATGACCATCAATATCGTCTATATTATATTAGGTCAGGGTGACCATAGAAACGAGAAGAGAAAACGTTCATTAGGTCAGGGTGACCATAAAAACAGAACGCAATTCCTTTGGTCAGGTTGACCAGCAAAATCCGCTCGAAGCTCCTCTGGTCAGGGTGACCAGCTAAATCCGCACGAAGCTCCTCTGGTCAGGGTGACCAGCAAATTCAGTATGAAGCTCCTCTGGTAAGGGTGACCAGCAAAATCAGAATGAAGCTCCTCTGGTCAGGGTGACCAGCTAAATCCAAGCGGAGCTCCTCGGGTCAGGGTGACCAACAAAATCCGCTTGAAGCTCCTATGGTCAGGGTGACCAGCTAAATCCAAGCGAAGCTCCTCTGGTCAGGGTGACCAGCAAAATCCGCATGAAGCTCCTATGGTCAGGGTGACCAGCTAAATCCAAGCAAAGCTCCTCTGGTCAGGGAGACCAGCAAAATCCGTATCTTTTTAGGTCAGGGTGACCATCAACTATCCTTTGGTCAGGTTGACCATAAAAAACGAAAACCGCTCGATAGGGACTGAAACCTAATGCTGGGAATTCTTATCCCTTCGCTGTGCACCAAATACAGGTGCTGTAACGTCGTGAGTATAGTTTGCGTGGCGAGTGGCTTGAAGATAATTAAAACGACATTTAGAATTACAGCACATTTAATTAAATTAAAGAAGAATACATATATGTTAAAATTATTTCGAGGCTAATAGATACTGTACAAATTAGAGTTCCAGTCCCGCGGCTTCAAATCCGGAGCAGAGTTTCTGCGTCCGCTCACGTTTCGGTTTTTCTCGATTCTCCTTTCCTCGAGAGAAGACCCCACACGTTCTTCCGAAGCCGCTAACGACCAAAGAGAAGGGGATACCCCCCATCCGGCCATAAATTCATGGACCACCATGAAAGCTGTGGTCAGAGGGACCTCCCAGCTGTGACGTTACACCGACAAACCAATCAACTCATAATAGGTGCAAGCAAAAACTGTTATCGCACCCCAATACCTGTCCTATTCAACAAGTGTCACAGGTGTCAGTTGGATCTAAGCATTTGAAGAGTTTCTGGAAGTGTCTTGTTTTGTCATTGTTCTATCTCGTGTAACCTAGAACTAGTCATTCTAGATATACGTTGGTTGGTAGGTATTTAATTAACGTCGCACTGGAGCAAATCGACGAACTACTGTCAATACCCTAGGGAAAGATACGAATCAATCATTCTAAGCCATTATTCGAGTTGCAACAGTTTTACTGTTAAAGAAACGTCAAATTGCATGTTATATTGTGTGGTTTGTCAGTATTTGTGTTATAATATTCCCTGTTATATTTTACTATCATTAAATTGAAAAAAAACCAATGCTATTTTAAGGGTAATTGTTATTTTAGTTAACATCGTAAAGAGCAACACAACGGGCTATTGACGACGGTCCGGAATCAGTCCCTTAACTCATTAACGATTGACGTTGCGTTTTCGCATCATTAGTGAAAACATTTTTTTTTCTTATTCTGTATTGCGTTTTTTTTTTTATTTAATTGTTTTGTATATTGTAGACAAAGCTTCAATGTCTCCAGGGGGAAAAATTGTTTTTCTCTCAATGCAAAATTTTATGAAATAAATTTCTAAAATTGTCATTTTTTTTGCGATTTTTTTACTCTAATTTTGAAAAATCTCACATATGGCAGAACAATTCGAAGGACTTGATGAAGAGATTCTTATGTTTTAGAAACAAAGGTCTGTAAAAAGGCATAAAAAAAATAAGGTCACTACTTTGTCTTTGTTTGTATAAATATGCATTTTTTGAAATGTTGCGAAAACGCAACGTCAGGTAAAAGCAGTGTCTTTATGAACATTTGACCGAAAATAACGGATGTTAAAGAAAAACGGTTTTCTAACTGTGAATGAAGCTTTAGAATATATGAGAGGTAGATCATGAAGACGTTTCTGAGTTTTCATCAGAGGAAGACTGTCAAGGTCATGCTGATATAGTAGTGATCCCCCCCCCCGAAATCCTGACTTATTGACCAACGAGGAATATGCACAACAGAAAATTATCAACATTTTTCCTCTTTCTTTTCCTATATTGAAGCGTTTTATAGGATTTCTGCTTTACATTGGCTATGTATGTCTTCCTCAAGAGAGACTTTACTGTTCAGTTTGCAGAAGATGTCAGTTGTCCATCACTACGTACAGCACTAACACGTTCTATGCATAATGCTATCAAACAGAATTTGCATTTAGCGGATAACAATGTATTGGATAAAACAGATAAAATGGCTAAAGTTCTTAAGTGTGTAAACATTTTAACTGCCAATTTCATGCAGTGGCGCTTGTTTTTCCTCAAATCTTTCTATCGATGAAGAAATGATACCTTATTTCGGTAGAATTTCTGCAAAATGTTTCTGAAAGTAAAACCCGTTCATTTCGGGTATAAAGTTTGGTGTTTGTGTTCTTCTAAAGGGTACTTATATCATTTTGATAGATACTCAGGTAAATATGCAGATAAAACGACGGATCTGGGTAAAGTGGAAACGTCATTTAAGTGTATTCGAAGTTCCTTCAAACCACTATGTATACTTTGACAACTTTTTACATCACATATGTTGTTGTTGAAATTGAAAAAGTCAGGGTTTCATGCCACTGGAATGATCCATGACAACAGATTAGGAAAATGTCCTATTACACCAGTGATCTAAATGAAAAAAGAACAACGTGGAACACATGACTTCGTCTTTGATAAGGAGAATAGTATCGCAGTAGTTAGTTGGAACGAAATTTCCGTTGTTACTCTATGGCCACCAACTTTGATACAATCAATCCATCTTCAATGGCATAGAGATACTAAAGAAAATAAAGAAATCCCCATCTGTAAAGCAACCTAAACTCATTGGGGATTACAACAAACAATGGGTGGGGTGGACATGCTTGATAATTTCGTTGCAATGTATCGAGTGCAAGTAAAGGGAAAGAAATGGTGGAGGACAAGGATCTCAAAAGTCATATTATCGAGAAATATCCAACAAACCAAAGATAAAGATGCAAAAACTGTAGTAGCCAAACAATAACTTTATAGAAAAAATGTAATGTGCCGTTAAAAAGCAAGTGCTTCAAAGATTTTCATCTTTCCCAAAAGTAGTCGATTTGACTGACGTTGCGTTTTCGCAACATTTTGTATCGTTTATACAAATAATTGGGTTTTTTTCATGTTACATTTTTTTTGTCTTAATTAGACTCTAATACGTCTAAAAAATGGCTTTTGTTCATTTCCTTCAAGCGAAAAGTAGTGCGGTCGTTAATGGGTTAAGGGAAAGATCCAAGAACAACACCTCGTAATTTCGAACCACGGTCAGATGACGAAGCAACACCTGAGCTGGCACCCCACTCTCCAAACTTCCCCAACAACCCAACTTTCGGACTTTCGGCCACGACTGATTAAGGTGCACCAGCCTCCTCTACTTTATACGCTTACAAACATCCATGCCCGGACCCGGATTCGAATCAGGAACCTTCTTATCTAGAGACTAACACCTTAACCACCAGATCGGTTGGTGGGCTTGTGGAAGTTTGGAGAGTGGGGTGCCTCGGTTTTTCCTCGTCATCTGAACGTGGTTCAAAATTACGAGGTGTTGTGCTCGGATCTTTCCCTTATTAGGAGATTGATTCCGGACCGTCGTCAATAACCCGTTGTGTTGTTCTAGTACGACGTTAATTAAATATTACCATTACATCCAACCGGGCTACAGTGGCCCAACAAGTTCAGAGATAGTCGCATTAACGTTGTGATGGAGCAACTCAGCAACTTTTGGTGATAGTGGTGAATCGATCCTGAAGGGAATGAATCGAGGATCCATGTAATTTTTAACTAAGATCAGATGACCAATAAATTTGGTAGTCTTGTTAATTTTTAATTTACGTCCTACTAGAGCAACACAACGAGCTAGACGACCAATAATATATGTGGTACCTTTTGGTATTTGCAATTAACGTCACACTTGAGCAAAACAACGGGCTATTGGTGCCAGTCCGCGATCAACCTTGAAGAAAAAGATCCGAGGACAACGCCACGTAATTTTGAACCACGGTTATATACAGATAAAATATCTAGAATAGTGACTAGACTGTTGCCTATAATTTGAAAGTTGCCTGTGCAATAGAGGACAATAAGCATTTTATTCAAATTTTAGACTTTTAAAAAAGTTGCCTTAAATTAGTTATCTAAAGCTTTTGGGGCATACAACCGGTATAGTGGTTAAGGTGTTAGCCTCTAGATAAGAAGGTTCCTGGTTCGAATCCGGGTTCGGGCATCGATGTTTGTAAACATATGGTGTAGAGGCTGCTGGTGCACCTTAAATCTGTCGTGGCCGAAAGTCCTCACGTTGGGTTGGCGTGGAAGTTTGGAGAGTGGGGTGCCAGCTCAGATGTTGCTTCGTCATCTGACCGTGGTTCAAAATTATGAGGCGTTGTCCTCGGATCTTTCCCTTAAGGGATTGATCCCGGACCGTCGTCAATAGCCCGTTGTGTTGCTCTAGTACGACGTTAACTAAAATTACCATTACCATTACCCATGTACATGGATATAGATAGGTAGGTAATTAATTAATGTCACACTGGAGCAACAGAATATGCTATTGGCGACAGTCCGTGAACAATCTCAAAGGGAAATGATCCGAGAACCACACTTAATTTTGAACCTCAGCGTACCCGAAAGTCTTTGGTTGGATTGAGTACCGAACTCCTAGCTCTCCGGTTGCTCATTCGACACAATGGCCACGGTAGCCAGGTTGGAAGAGGACGCTCAACTGGGCTACCACGAACTTCATTCTTTTAGGTCTGTAGGTTTGTAGTTATTTGAGCAGTTTCTTCTTGCACCTATTGTGAGTTGATTGGTTTTTCGGTTATTTCACACTACACGAGGACTATAGACATGGCAGGTAGGTATTTAATTTTTGTCGCACTGGAGCAACACAACGGGCAATTAGAGACGGTCCGAGAGTACGACGTTAATTAAAAATTACCATTGCCATTACCATAATTTTGAGACACGTGCTCTTCGTGGTGCTGATCTTTTAGGTTACGACTGCGCAACCGAAACTGGGCACGCTTTCAGATGCTGACAAGTTAGGAAGTAATTTTTGATTCGTTGAAATCTCTCGATTAGAAATTTGCCTTCTCCGGTATTGGGCACCTCTTCCCATGACGTCACTTTCTCCTTCTTATATAATCAGCAGATCGGGCTTTATTCCGTTTCAATATTGCGAAAAATCTAGCTTGCTAAAATTTAATTAAATATATTTGATGATGAGTCTCCAACAATCTTTGAAAATGCCTGCGCCAAATCTATCGACGACCAGGGTTACGCGAAGCATGACCAGATTCATGGTAAGTTTTCTTCTGCATTTATTTTAAAATTGGATTCTTGGTTCAGTCTTGACCTAAAGCACCTTCGCGTGTACTTAACCACAAAAACACACATTCCAGTTTTTTTCGTCTTTATTTTGGTTTGCGATAGCTTTATTTAGGACGTTTGAAGCCTAATTCGGTCGATGTAACTTCACTTGACTACTCCTCGTCAAATTTCCTACGAGTTGGGCGATGGCTGCTGCTTGAAAAATGTTCGAGAAAGAAAAGACTTGATTGTTTTATTATTGTAATGCAAGAGTGAGCATTTACACAAACTCCTATAGTCTAATAGAGGATTTCATATTAAGTTACATCAAACGTCTATTTTGCGTATAGCATTAGGATGAAAAAATTCTTCCATATATTTGTCTATACTTGCACTATTAGAAAAATTATAATTTTAAGCTTCGTCTGTAGTTGAATTGCTTAAGTAGAAATTGAGTATTACTTTTTGTGTAATGAATGACTTGAAGTGGCTTAGGGTGAATTAGTTGAAAGCAAACCCAATTTCAGAACTGTTTAATGAATGGCATCTTGAAGTTCTGAGTTGTTCAGTTTCAGTAATTTAGTACTTGACTGCTCAAATTGTAGGAGATATTTTACACCCAACTGCATTTCTGCGACAAAATTTTAAATGGCAGATTTCACTTGCCTGAAAATTCTTGTGCTTAATCAGTTACTCGTTTGTTAAATTGTTTTTATATTTCAATGGTCTTAGTCTTTTACCTCGTTCTTGGCGTAGTTTATTCTCTTCTGAACTTTACGCCATTAAACCCAAATCATCAACCAAATCATCAACCTGAAGAATTTAAAAATCAGGGCGGATACCCGGTATACCTAGGATACATTTTTTGCTTCCATTCTCAATACTGTTTACTATTCCATTTACCCCTACCACGACATCTGACGTTATTATCAAGTGTTAAATTTACTTAAGAACTCGTTTTTACTTTTACTGTGTTGATCGGCATCACTAATCGTTAACGAAGTTTTAACGTTTTATTTGAAATCTGAATATTTTACTACCTATTTTAAGGTCAAAATAAGCATCACTCTGGTCTTATACACGTTCACATATTTCTTATCTAATTTTATGATATTCAGGAGTCCAAAAAGCTTTAGTTTAGGGGGTTCTTGTACTGGGAAACCACTGCTCTTTCGGGTGTCCACCTTCAGTAAACCAGACGCTACTGTCTTATGAGGGGGTGGATTTCTCCACATAACGTTTCTACCTAAAATTTCTTGGTTCGATTCCTGTAAACTACTCTAGGTGTATTTGTCTTCTATGCTCGTAAAACTCCTTTGTGCGTGCATATACATTACGTGACTTTTCTTTCGTTTTTTTTCCTCACCTGCGCCATACATAGCACTTGCACTCTTAAAACCCAATCAATCCAAACGTTTTTAATAGCTTTAACTTCAAAGGTTAATTTTTTTGTATGAGTGGAAAATGTTTACTCGATCCTCCTAATCAGTAAATTAATCGTAACTGATCGAGAAGTTTGACGCCACAATCTGTTTATCATTAAAAAAAATATTTGGAATTGAATGCAACAAATGTTTATGAATTCCCGAACTTCAGTAGTTAACTTTATCAATTCTTAATGTTTTATTATGTTGCCAGTGAAGGAAGGCAAGTTGGAGTTTCTCCTGGTGCAAGGCTCAACTTTGCCTTGCCGTGCTGAAACAAGTTCGAAATTGCAGAATGATACTCGTTGCGAGATATCTGTAAGAGAGAACGCAAACTTGAGTTGGATAATTTGGCGATTTTCGGCCAAGGGCTAGAGATTGGGTGTTTTCTGTTGGCGCCTTTGGCGTGATGCAGATTGTAAAATCAGTTTCTAGAAAATGCATTATAGGTTTGGCTTTACTGAAAAATTAGTCGCATTCAAAGTGGATTCAAATTTATTGTCTAGATTGCAATAAATTTTTTGAAGTTCGTGCTTTTGGCGTAATGTGAAACATCGGGTAATTTTAGAGCAATTCATTAAGGTGAAAACGAACGAATGCAGATTCGCGTCTTTGGCGGGGAATATCGAAGATATTGAAACTTAAATTTAGTTTATAAGAGACTGTACTTTCTCAAAGTCTCAAAGAAAGGATGGAAAAATCTATTAATCGGTAGCAAACTCTTAACAAATTTTCCATTTCGGTAATTAATGAAATTAAGACGAGACGCATTGTAGTACAGGTGTAAAAGCGTTTTTCCTTATATTTTTGTACATTTTCACGATTTTCTTTCAATATGCATTTAGTTATCTGAATTATTGTTCAGGGAAATCGTAATGTTGCATGAATTTTTAACTGCAAATTAGGAAGTCACTATTCCTAATTTTGATATATTGGCTTTAAGTATTTCTAAGCCGATGGAAACCAATAAAGTAAAACATTTTTGTTTAACTGTTTCGTTTTTTCTTAAATGTGATTATTTTAGACTCGCAACCTTGCGAAAAAGGATTATTTCTTTTACACTTATACGAACTATGAAACAGTTCTTGAAACGTACAGTGGCTCCCAAAAGTGTTCGTAAACTTACAAAATTCAATGAAATGCTGCTCTATTAAAAAATTAATAATTCAGAATGGGAATTTTTTAGTTATACGTATTTATATATTACTTATCCTTTACAAAACTCCATAAAATATTTTAAAGCATAGTAAAACTCTTTGGAAAAATCAATAATAAAAAAGTTAGCTCTAAAAATTCTTCATACACTTTAAAAATATCTACATATTAGTAAACATTTTAATATTTAGGTAAATTTTCAATTAATAGGATATCCTATAGCATTCACGACAGCTTTTAAATGTCGGGGCTTCACTAGCTTTTTTGTAATTTCTGCATTTGGAGCTGTCTGTAACTAGTTTCATGCGTTATCTGACAGATAGCAGTAGAATAGCCAAAACTGCCGGTTCCGGAATTAACCGCCTACCCGGGTTGGTCCAACTTTCCCCTTCTCTAAGCTCCAGTTCACTCCAAATGTGTTGTATTGGGTTTAAATCTGACGACTGAGGCGGTGTTTACAGAACTTGTAGGCAATTATAGACACCAGAGGCGAACGTTGATAGCAGTGTTTGTAAGGATCGTTATCTTGAGAAAAACGAAGTTGTTACCAGTACCCAGATTTTGAGTATCCTTAATAAATAAATCTGATTGATCCAATACAAATATCATCAGTGGAAGAAATACATCCTCGGGTCCAGTCCTGGTAATATTTTAACTACATTTGGGAATAAATTTGCTTATTTGTCAACATATTAAAAACATGCATCAAATTTCTTTGATTTTATTCACGTTTAATACAAAAATGTAATTGGTTTAAAATTTATTAAAATAATTCCAATACATATCCAAAGAAATCGAACAAAGATTATGATCAAGTAGAGCGCAATTGAAGGCATAAACAATAATCGCTGTGATTGATCTCTTATGTTATTAATCTCTATAATAAAAAAAAGTTGCTGCCACCGCAGCCGCAGAATTGAAAACTCGCTTTTTTTTTCGCTCGATTATTCGACGGTTCCCGAAAAAATACGGTTCAGAAAATTAAGAAAATACCATTGGTTGTTCAAAATTGCACAGGAACAAGATGGAGAAGATTTTTTTCCTATGCGGCTATTAGTTTAGGGTGTATTAAGAGTCAAAGTCGAAAAAACCGAAATTTCTAAAGCGAGTGAGAACACGTGCAAATTTTCAGTTTTCAGCCGAGAGAATTTTAGAGTACTTCCAAACTTGAATTTTTGCACCTCACTGAGTGTTTATAGAAATTTCAATTAAGTTCCTGGTAATATATTTTAATTCGGGAAAAATCGGGACATTTTCCCATATTTTGTCATGACACACTTTTTTTGTTAAAACTTTGATATCTAAAGCTTACTACTATTAATTTTAAAATTTGAAAATACCACAAGAAAGCTTATAATACTCTTTCTTTGTGGTATAACTTTGAAAATTGGTTCATAAATAAATTTGATGTGATGAAAAGTGTAATTTCGCGATAGTGTACAAATTGTTCATCGCGGAGATGAAACGTTAGATACTTCTAGCTGGCTTTGGGGTAAAACTTGCTGTGACGTCGTGTCCCGGAAAGACGCTTGCGAAAGGAGTTGGTTTGCGCAGCAAACCAAATGGGATTACGTAGTAATCACCGGGGTTGGGGAGCACAAGCGATCAGGTGGCGGATCCCCCTAGGTATTACAAATTACTTAAAATACTTAAATTACTTTTACAATACAAATTACTTAAAATACTACGCAAAAACAAGAAAAACACAAAGGATATGCTAATTTTTGAGGAATCCCTCGCGAACCCATCGTAGTTTATACTCAAGTTCATGTCGCCTGACCAGTTACAAAAGTAATCTAATTGAAGAATAGATTCACTTTTCACGAGTTTAATATCTAACGACCTACCTACGGTCCTAAGTAGAATCGTCCACTCAAAGACACGCTAGTCCAACCAAACACTACCATATTTGGAAGTAAATATAAAAACGTAGATTTTAATTCTGCAGGTGGTTTTTAAGATTTTTCCCCCAATAAACCGCAGACTGAGGCAGGCTGATTTGTGGTGTAAGTGATTAGCAACCGGAGGATGGCGAGTTAGAATCAAATCAAAGAACGCCGTGAACATGGGGCTGGTGTACATTAAATAGGAAATGGGAAAGTTTAAAGAGTGGGGTGTGACATCGTCACCTAAACGTGGCTGAAAATTACGTGGTATTGTTCCTGGACAGTCCCCATAAAACCCGTTGTCTTGCTCCAGTGTGACGTTAAATAAATACTTTTATCCCCATAACAAAGATGAGTACCCAATAATCCACATTGGGTTAAAAGAATCCCAGGCAAGACTGCATTGGTCATGTGGGTGGAAACTGGTTAGAAGTCGAGGAAGTAAGAACGAATGTGCTAACAAATCAGAATCGATGCATAGAGAATTTTTCGGCAAGTGGACGTCTGATTACTAGAGCAACTTTTTTGTTGCAGTAAAAATGGGAAAAGTTGCATTTATCATTCTCTGCATTTATTTGTTAAAAGTTGCATTTATTTTTGATACACTAAATTCTAAAATAAATTCGTAAAAAAAAAATTCAAAATGTATTGACAATTTTAGTTGTGCACAACAGTATTATGATACATTCTTAAATACAGAAAAACTTTCAATGGTCGATCTTTGGCCAGTAATTTCTTTAACATTGAAAAACAGCGCTAGCCTCGGTCATATAATTTGCTGTATCAGATAGCAGAAGCGTAAAATCCTTTCGCTCAACATTCAGAGATTTTAAAACTTCATCTCCAAGGCGAACAACACATTGATGATCGACACTCACCTCGCAAACTCTGCAGCCGATTACGCAAGTTTCCTCTGGATTATCAAGAGTGCCAACCAATGTGTTAAAAGTTACTTCTTGCCATTTATTTCGCTTTCGTCTGTTAGGACGAACACCTTCTTTCCATGAACTTGTTTGATCTGCAATACTTCGGCGTTCAGACACACGCGATCGAAGGGCTGGTTCAGAGGAGAAAAAATGAAATAGTAATTTTATATTAATTAATTTTAAGCTATATTTAAAAAAAAAGTTGCAGGTGGTTGCATTTATGCAAAAAGTTGAAAATTCCATTTACGTTGCGGTTATAACTCACTTACAATTCACCGCATGTAGGAGGAAGTTTGGTTTTAGTACTTTACATGCAGCGTAGAACGTGTGAAAAAAAAGTTGCATCTGTTGCAAAAAGTTGCCCTACTGATTACTTATAAAATACAAGTTTGTGTCATCAATAACTTTTGTGTTTGTTAATGCTAGTTTATGTGTTGTGACAAACGCATCGCATTCAAACATGCTTGCGTTAAATTTTTAATTTCTGGTGTGCGTTTTCAAAATGTCTTGTATATGAATTTGTTCCTTCGACTTTGCAGCCATACACCTTCGTGTCCCTGGAAAGGACAAAGAGGGTGAAGAAGGTGAAAAATGACAGCATGCCTGCACCACCACCACCTACCAGCATGGCTCCACCAACACCTGCCTCCATATCTCCTCCTCCACCACACACGCGAAGTATTTCCTCAGATAGGTAATATCGTCACAAATCGACTACTGTACTTACTCTCCCAATTCTAACCCATCAACAGAGCGTGCCACAAAATGAATTGTCCTCAGATCTTTCGCCTCGGCATTGATTCCTCGCCAATAGCCCATTGTGTGGCTCTAACTACTGCAACCATTGCCACTAATCTGGGCAGGGGTGTAAGATCGCTTGTTTGAAGCAGATTTTCGGATTGAGGTGTTACGAAAATTAAAAACTTCACAGTTTTTCGGAACTCTTTTATTTAGCAGGCACCGATTGTCACTGATATTAGCGTTGTAATTGTTATAATTATTCTTAACATTGGAGGGGTGAATTGGAGCCCAGCTATGAAAAATATCGCGACCGAAGGGACTCGGGAACCTTGGAGGTTTTCTTTTCTCTTGACAAAGATTGTATTCTCAGATGAAACGCATACTAATTTCGAATAGGATTCGAAATACCTCGCGCTTGGAGAATGTTTAGTTTATTCCGTTCAATTCTTGCTTCAGCTGAACGTGGTAAAAATTACGAGATGCTGTCCTCGGATTTTTTCCTTCGGGACTGATCCAAGATCGTAGCCATCGTAACTTTAATTCAACTATCTTCCTTTCAGTTTTGCGAAAAGTCTCTTACTGTGTATAGTACAGTCATCACTTCAAACCTTGTGCGTCACCAAGAGGTTTGAACTTGAACCTTGCACTATAAAACCATAAATACCTTCCTTCCCGATGAAGTCTGAAGCCGAACGTTTTATGAGAAACTGCTTGTATTCAAACCTGCATGATTTCAGCTTGTATTAGGAATTCCTAAATTAATTCATAAAATGAATTGAATTATTGAATTTGAAAGTTAGCAAATTCTCTGAAACAAGTCTCGTGTCTAAAGTCAAATGCCAATGATCGTCAAAGCCCCCGCTGATGAAACGATGACTGAAAGGTCAAACTATCTGACTACAAATCCGACCTAAGCTTAAGACAAATTAATTGTGTCCTCTCGGTCAAAATCATATTCCCTTTTCTACCCACAAAGAAATTGGTAACATTTTACCAAATTGAAAGCAAAAATGTTCCTACAGTTCAGTTAATGTAACATTAGTCACTTCAAACAGCATGAGCTCGACTGGTAATTTATATGGTAAAGGGTCCAAGGTTAAAGTACAATACTAATTCCAAATGAAGACATTTATTCAATGAATTCCAACAAAAGAACTGACTGCCTTCGTATTGAAATTTAAAAAAAGAACATGTTGTGTAAATAATGGTAAATGAATCTTGGATCAAAGTTGAATACTTAATCTTAAAACTTTCTATAAAATCCTTACCTTCGGTATCACCCACTGCATACAGACTTCCCCATGGCCATCTGCCTTCTCATCCGAGCCGCACTCAACGTGCTCCACTTACACAAACTGAATTCAATTTTGACCGCATTTTTGTGAAGCCTAGATGGCAATCGAGGGTGTCTGTCATAGCGCCTGGGTAAGCTAAGGGTACAGTAGGTCTTGTTTCGGACACTGGCCAAGAACTTACCCATTAAAAATTGCTAAAATATACAGACAATGGCGCTTCTGATTTGTACATAAAGAAACGAGTTTATAAATAAACAGTGCGCTGTGTTAATAGTCTTTGAAACATACTTAATAAACCCATAATATACTTAGGCCCAGTGCACACATCCGTTTTTCAACGTGTGACGCCGTTGCGGCAATGCAAGTGCCGTCTGAGATACATTAGATCCAATAGAGTAGTGCAAACAAACCTGCGGCGACGCACGTCCAACTCGAGTGCAATTTGCACCGCAGTTTCCCCACGGCCCCGCAAGGTCGCCGCACACGCTTCTCCGGTCTCGAGTACCTTGTTTTCATAAATAAATGGAATATAAATTATAATTAATAAATGGATGTATCCAGTAAAAAACGTCTACTTTGTTTCAAAATTTATTTTTTGTACACCAAGTAAGCGAAATAAACACGTGTTCTTCGATAGATATCCATCGCAAATGGCGCGAAATGAGTATTTGCGTCATTTCACGATTCTGTGTGCTTAGTTGGGCTTCGGCTTCCGCGTCGAAGCCCAACCCTGCACATGCAACAACGGCGCCGCACGTTGAAAAATCGGATGTGTGCACCCGGCCTTAATCGGGTGTTTTGGCATAAAACTTATCTGAATATAAAAATAATTTTTGCATTACATTCACTCGAAACTAATATATGATGTATAAAATAAGACACATAGTCGAATTGATGGTATAAAATTCATGTGAGGCGTGTAGAAACATGCGTAACTCTGACCGTTCTATGTTTTTGCAACCAAATTTAGTCGCTAAATGAATGCAGTACTCGCAGCATAAAAGTGACACGAAAATATATTAAAACATTTGGACGTGCATTGGGAACACACGCAGGCAGATTGGACAGACACCAAACGCGCAAAACATTGATTTTGCGTCAGAAAACTCGAAATGGTCGAAAGTATTCAATATACAAGCACTACATTATTTTTATATATATTTCAAAAGTTTAGTTTCTAGAGCTATATTGCATCGTTTTTATCTCTTCATTGCAGCACCAACTCGGATTCTGAAGACCTTTCCTCAGAACGAGCCCAGGTAATGTAATAATTTGCAATAGCTTAACGAATTTGAATGGATGTATAGTAACAGTGAAACTCAACTCTTGAATCTAGTTCCGTGAAACTTTTTTGTTTTATTAGTGTAGTATTAACGAAATGTTTTTGGTTCAGATAATTCAAATAACTATTAAAATTTCGTTAGGCCCTAGTTTTCCCATTTTTTTCCCTAGCTCAATTTCTTTGTTAAAAACATTTTTGCAACACATGCATGTGCCGCAAAAATGTTTAAATGTAATGTAAAATGTTTAAACGCAAAAACTAGAAACGAACGAAACTTCTATAAACGAAATTTCTACTGAAATTCAACCCACATTTACTGCCGTGCTCACAACTGATAAGTGCTCTTCACACAATTCAGCAATAAATGAGTAGTGATAAACCCTTTGCATTTAGATGTCGCTGTATGGGCAGCATTTGAGTTCAAAGTGTTTAATCTATAGCATATACCAGGGCTGGGCAAATGCGGCTCAAAGCCGCATGTGGCTCCCATTGAAATTCAAATCCGTTATTTTTGTTTCGGAACTTTTTCCACGAATCTTGTTAAATTAACTGGATGAAGACCAAGATCTTCGTTAAATGTTATTCTTTTTATTAATACACCAGCCACTGTTGCGTAACCAGCTCTGCGTTGTCCTTGGCAGTTCTTTTAGTGAGGACAGTTGTGACCACTGCTCGCTCACGCTCGCCAACCCCCGGGGATTGCTACGTATTCCCATTTGGTTTGCTTCGCAAACGAACTCCACACAAGCAACACCGTTATGGCCTTGAAACAGCTATAATCAACAACGTAAATCAAACCACGCTATAGTCGGGAAAATGGCATGGTTCCAAAGGCTTTAGGACGAAAAACGCTTGTGACGTCAGCGGTCGAAAACGCGAAATCCGTTCCAAATTCCGAGGTAGAGGAGACGTCACATTCCGAAGGAGAACAACGAATTTACTAGCGAAAGGTGAAAAAACAAATTAATTTTAAAATGTTCTAGATTAAATCTTAAAATTCCGGCACTATACACAAAAATCGGTATTCCGGGCCCTACGCGGCCGCTTAGTCCGCTTACTGCTTAAACCGCCACTGATCTTACGAAAGAAGTAGTTTATAACTGAACAAAAAACAAGCATATCTTTACAACAAAAATACTCTTTAAATGCTATTCATCGTTTAGTTTCTATATCGAACTGAACACTTGGGTCTCAAAAGGTTGTTACATCATGTATGTCTGTTTTAACGGCTTTCTTATGTATGTGTCTTATATGAGCTCTCTCTCGTATAGTTGGAGCTACTGAGAAGAGAGCTTCTGAAAGATCAACTGTGGTTGGAGGAAGAGAAGATGAGGTTGAAGAGGTTGAAGTACGAGGTTGAAGAGGAGCGAAGCATCCTAGAGGAGCGAGAGAGGCAATGCATCGAGAGAGATGTTGTGTCAGCCCAGAGGTTGACGCTGTCTCTCGAGATAGAGGAGCGGAATGCAGAAACAGCGAGGGGGTTTCAGGAGAGAGAAGACAGAATAGAAGAAAGGGAAGAAGCTGTACAAGCACGAGAAGAGAAGGCCGAAGAGGAGTGGAGGAAGATCGCCGTAGAACAGAGAAGGCTGTCAAAAAAAAAAGAACATATGGATTATTTGCACCTCTATTTCGAAGGAGAATTGTGGAGGAAAAAAGAGGTAAGGATTTCTTTGCAATGAAAGGAATAACATAATCTTAAGCAAGTTGCTGTTTTTAAGATACAGGGCGAAGTTCAGAGCCTACCCTGTGGCTGTTCCAATCAAGAAAACTAATTTAAGCTTTTCATTTGTTCTGTGATAAGTGTCCGTGTTAGATTTTTGTGTTTACTGGATAAACATTTTTTGTACCCATCTCTTCCTTTTTTATTGGAATTGTATTTGAGTGATCGAAATGGATCGATCTTCGAAAGAAAAATGTTTTTCAAAGAGAAATGTCATTTACGTAGTATCGAGCCTCCAATGCGGCAAACAATTTTTTTACCCAAGTGAAACAATCTAGATTAAAAAAAATACGAATTCTGGTTTATTTGATTTATGCAAGTTTATAATTTAAATTGAATTTTTATGATTTTAATAAATTTGTGTGTGGGGGGGGCTAATAATTTTGAACTAATTGGACATCAGACCTGAAAATAAATGTAGTTTCAAGATAGCATTGATATATATCAAACATAAATAAAATCATGACAAAGAAAACATATAAAAAAAATGGTTCAAATTTAAAACCACTAAAATTGAATCATGATATTGTATTTATTATTTGAGGCTATCTGAGCAAGAGTGGCATAACCCACAAAATCCTGAAACTTGTATCGCCTCTTATTACGATCTTTTACTTTACTTGAAAGGCGCAGGTTCAAGTCTTGTAAAATTAGAAAATAACTTATTGATCACTGATAAAAAAAATTTCAGAATATCGAATCATACTATAGATAAGTAAAATAAATAAAAAGGGGAGAATGAAAATCGTGTTTTTCTCCACTGAGTATGTTGGTTGTAAGCCACTCCAGCTCTAATAGCCACATTTCATTTAAATTCTATTTTATGATACAAATCAATAATACTTTTATGCGGAAAAATTATTTAATTAAAATATTTTATGAATCAGAATTGAATGAATTTCCCTTTCATCAATCTGATGGCCTTATATATAAACTTAACTTATTTATAAACTTAAATCGAAATAAGTTCCCCATTCCCAAGGAGATTTCTCTGGTTTAATTTTTTTGCAAGGCTTAGACCAAAACAAATTAACTGAATTGAATATTCATAATTACTCCTTATACTTGTTGATTTTGGTTTCCTACTGTCGTATTAGAAAATGGGATTAAAACATTTATTTTGCGATATTCCATAGTAAAGTCACTTTTAAAAGATTTTTTTCATGACCTCCAGAAGTTTACCTTTGAATCGGAACGCGAACTGGACATAAGTGTTCTTTTGATTTCAAGGAACAAATTACATTATGAAACTAAACAATTCTTTGTTCAAAATTACGTAACAAAAGCTATGGGAAATGTTCTCGCGTTTATGACAAAAAACATTCCTAGAAAATTCTACTTAAATGTATACTGTGACTTAATCTCTACTGTAACGAAATTAATTTCTTGTGAAACTTTGTAACAATTTGTGAATAAGAAATGTGCACGAACAAAAGTGAATACACATATCCCTTATGACAAATGGCTCTTGACTGGAATTCAAAATTTAATTTAGTTTCTGTCCAACTGAACATTTTTAGTTAAAAATGCTGCTGCATCACCTGTATGTCTTTATATGCGAGGCAATTTCAGTGGATGTTAACATAAACTTGTGTTGTAACACCGTTTTACATTTATTTTCATCTTGCATTTTTGTATAGGAATGTAAAGAAAAAGATGTTATAATTAAGAAGCTCCAGGAAACACTGCAAAAGAAAGAAATGGTGAAAGAGATTACCGAGGTATGAATTCCATGCCCCAATAGGCAAAGAAAATATATAATAAATGTCATGTTAAAACACGTTGTATCTGCCCTGTTTTAAAAAATATGGTGCCTGGTGCCGATTGTGTTTGTAAACTGCCATTAATCACTTGTGACGAAGGATTCTGCTCAGTTTTCAATATGAAAAAATCTCGTTGCATTTCACTGAGTGCCCATCGTTTCTTATTTTATTGGCCTTGCATTTTAATCATACAAAATTAACCAATCTTTGATAGAACTTCCTATGTTTTCCAAAGAGAAATGTCAGTGTCAGACATACAACTCCAAAACCGAGGTGGCCACAAAAAACCGCTCATAACCTGCTATCACAGCGGGGACGGGGGGGCCACCTGCGGTGCCCAAGCCCCAACTCTAAAGATTTCTTCTTGTGAGGTTGTGAAAAAAATCGTTATTTTTCCAAATAAAAAATCTGGTTTATATTTTATTTAGAAAGTATTTTTTTGACTCTTAAATCTCCTTTTATAATTTGTTGCCGTTAAGTTTACACTTGTTGGACATGACATGCGAATCAGTAGATTTTCGATAGTATTGTTTTATGATGAATATTAAACAAAATATTTATGATGCGTTAAAAAATATAGCAGGGCAAATATTTGAAAAATAAAACTTTAAAAAAATCTTGGGACTTGATATCGCATTTAATCTTTCATTTGAATTTTATTTAATGATTCAAGTCCATACCTTAAATCATTCACCCTCATTAAAGTATTAGTTTTACATTTTTTAAATCGGAATAATCAAAAATATTTCCTGTCCTTTAGTTACTGACATGGCGTTATGATCGACTTCATTTACAAACTTTAAAATCCATGTGCCATTCTAAGGAAATTTCTTGACTCGTTTGCGCAAAGAGGAATCTGAAACCAATTATCTGCTTTCGCTTGAATTTTCATAACTAGTCATTATACTTAAACAATATTTCGGTATAGGAAAATATTGCCTCCTTTTAAATTGAGCTCAGTTGATTTTAGGAGGGCAACCACTTATTTTTGTAAATCTGAAAGCAAATCTTAGACAGCACAATCTTAAAAAGACAAATTTCACTTTTACAAGCATCTTAGCGTGTTTTGCAGATTGACCTGCTTGGCCTTGTGCCAAAATATTCAAAATCCAATTCATTCATATTCTATGAATTCGAGGCTTCTTGAAAGGGAGTGCATTCGAGGCTTCTTGAAAGGGAGTGCATTCGAGGCTTCTTGAAAGGGAGTGCATTCGAGGCTTCTTGAAAGGGAGTGCATTCGAGGCCTAATTTATTAAAAGTACGCTGGCATATTATCACTGTTAATTGTAATTTTAGCAAGAGGTGTTTTGTTTCACAATTTGTTGGAGATTTAAGTAGTCTTCATTATTTTTCATAATTATACCTATTCTTTACACTGGTATTTGAAATCTGTATCATTCAGTGTGTATGGTCCTCAAGGCTACATTTTTAGGTGTGTACGAGATAAAAAATTTTCCTTAATGTACTTTATTTTTGTGTCAATCACTGTTTCATTTATTGAATTTCTGTTTTAATGTTGGCATGGTTACTAGTCATATCTTTAAAATAAATTTCCCAATTTTACTGACTTTTTCAGTTTATCCTCTTTTTGATCTTTCGGCCATAAAACTACCAACTTACCTTGAATAGCCAAACTATTTTTATATCTCGCTACTCTATAGTTTGTTTGCTCTCTTTTCCCCTTTCGCTACATTTGTTACTTGACTTTGTTTTGTGTTTGCCCCAACATGGCCTGCTCTAAAACCCCAACTATCTTTACATCCCTGTGTTAATGCATGTGTTTACAGAAGAAACGATAAAAAATTAGAGTTTAACAAGGTTTCTTATTTCTGAGATATAAATCAATATTATCTAAGCATCCCTATTTAATTAACATTATTTAATTTAAAAGACCAGGCTGCCTAAAAGGATATTTAAAGGTCAATGCTTAATCTTGGCATATTCAAAACGTTTTTCATCAAAATGGATAGTTCCCCCATTGCTCTAAATATTTGATTTTCTTTAAAATGGTATGAAACACAAAATATATTTGTTTATTGAAATCCCTGTTCTAGCAATTAGTTCTAAAACGAAATATAATATTATCTGCAGATAAAAGAGTCATGCACAGGCATGTGTATGTGCCTGATGCAAGTGTCATCTGATGAAAGTGAAGTGGAGGATGACCTTGTGCCGCCGTCTGGGTAAGAACCTTTCAATTTTTTCCAGCTGTTCCGTAACAGTTAAAAATAGGGCAACCCCTGTTGGGATTGTGACCTTTAGGGGATGGTAGTGTCGTCCACTAGAAAAAATTGTTCGCAGTGGTCTAAGCTAATATATTAATTACAACCGAACAGTTTAACGGATATTTAGGTAGCGTATCTATACAGGTATCCAGGTGAATAATTTTGCTGAATACGGTGAGTTGTCCTTGGCCTCGGGACTATAAGTTGACTATCTGGATCGGGTGAGCCCTTTTCCAGTCCTTAATCGGGCGAGTAAGATTCCTAGCTCGGGTGAGCTTTTCCAAGGGTTCTTGCACGCGTGTCAGATTCGCAGTTCAGTTGAACTCGCTGAAATGACACTCGGTTGAGTGATTTCCATCGCCTGTGAGTCTAGCAACAGATTCCATGTCCGCTCCAAATCAGCTGGAGCAGCAGCTCAGATTTGAGCTTTCCTCACGTCTGATAGCCGTAATCCCGGTACGGGCTATTTTTCTCAGAATCAACGAACAGTGGTCGCGATTTCTGCAGTCTTATGCTAACCTTTTTCCCGTGCTCCAGACGAGCACTTCAGTTTCCGATGCCCCGTTCTTTGGAAAACTTGTGTTCACGTAGTCGCATCAGTTTAATCCCTCAGGTCTGTCGACCTCTCTTCGAAACTTTTCTCCCGTCTCTCGACTCCGAAAGTTCCACGGGGGTTTGTGCCCCCCCCCTCCCCTCGTTTCATAATAAAACGCTTGTCCCCTCGTCGTTGTCTGATTCCAAATCTGGCTGTCCATTGGAGGTTAATTTTCCGATTCCGGAACTTCATTAGCCAGGCGGCGCGACAGAGGTCTGCTGTCTCCTCTGATCCGGGAATCAGCGTAAATGAACTTCTGCCCCTGCGTCTTGCCGCGCATCGCGACATAGACATCTCGCTTTCTCCTTATCGGTGAAATCCGATCTCTTGACCGCCGCCAACTCGTTAACTCTCTGTCCGACACTCTGGTTTCATGAGCGACATGACCTCTGGACATCCTGTCTTTTCCTCCTCAACTTTTCCACCCAGCGCTTGATTTGCTTCCGTCACAGGATGTAGCGTGTTGATCGGAGTCGGTTCCTCGTTCAACTGAAGATGCAGACTCATTCCATTTTCTTTTTGGATTAAGGAGTGGCAGACGAGTTTTCTTCTGTTGCACACTTGTTGGAAGAAATTAGACGCTTTAAAACTAAGAATATCCGAATTAATTTAACTTATATCCGTATTAATTTAACACATTTTATGTCATGGTTAGTATACATGTGCATATTTCAAAATATATTTAAAATATCAGTTTCAGCATGCACACAATGATAGCATTTAGCCACATTAGTTTGCACGTGATTGGTAAATATTATACATAGCGACTAAAAGTTTACAAAGGCGCTTGTTACCGGATGTATTGTCGGTTTACATAGTTTTACGTAGTATAGTAAATAATTTGATCAGTTTTTATTTACAGACGAAGAGAAGGTCGAGAAATTGATTTAAAACTTTCCTTGTGTGTGTTTGACAGTTGCTTACGTTGGTTATCTTGTATTTAGTACAGCATGATTAAATAAGGTTCTTGCTCCAGATAACCAAACCAATCTGTACGCAGAATCACTTAGATTTCTATTTCGCTCTTTTTCTTGTCTCTGTGAAATTCAGATGCATCTAAAATGTATCCTTCAATTGTTTTCAATGATGTATCCTTTATCAAGATTGGACCTATTCAAAGATCTTTAATATTTTGGATCTTGAATATTAATTTACCTCAATTTAATAAACTTCGTTTTGCTAAATAGTAATTTTGTTAAATGTAAAAATTGGCTCTTCGCATAGCTAACACTAGTGAGCACAGTTTTGTAAAAATCCAAAATATTCGCTTGATGATTAACTAAAAACTATTGTTTTCATACCCTGTTTTTATCTAGCTTTGCTTATTGTGCTCTAGACATCGTGTACTGGGAGTGCAGATGTAGTCATTGCGACGTGCGCTTTCACATTTTGTTTATTTTTAGGTGCTGGTCACCAACACAAACCATGGCACCACAACAAAAGGTAATGCCAATTTTCATTAATATTGATATATTATACAGTGCCTGCTGTGAATGAAGGCGATAACTTAATGTAAAAGATCCCGTAGAGGATTCAAAGAAACGAGACTTGAATTTAAATGTTTAGTTATGACATCTAACGACTAGCAACAAGACAAAACGTATCGTCAAAAGTCTATTTCTTGTGGAATTTCCGACTATTCAGTCAAAAGTGACTTGCAAATAGCAGCACAGAAATGTGTGTTCACAATCAAAGGCAGTTCAAACGGTTCAGCCTCTCCCTAATGTTAAAGAACACTTTTCTAATCCCCGTCCACAAAAAAGCTCTGGAATACTGTCCTGCTCCGTTTCTTCAAGTTCAGTAGCGATTGAGGGCCCCTGGTTCACCCGTCGTTTTAGCTCTTGTCTTGAACCCAGAGTCTTGTGGTCTCAAAGCAAATCTGCCCACTACTTATCTAGAAGGGTTGTTCAAATGAAAAGGTATGAAACGACAATGTGGGTATAAATGAAGACTTTAGTCAAAGTATACACCATAGGCCTGAGCACAACGATCCCATTGATTAACGAGCAGAAGAATTCCTAGTTTCCAGAATTCCTGTGGCCGTGACGAGACCCAGTCCTTCACAGCGTCCTTTAGTTCGTCGTCCGAGTTGAAGCGCCTCCCTTTCAGATGTTTTTTCAGGGGACCAAATACACGGAAATCGCAGGGCTACATGTCCGGGCTGTAGGGCGGATGGTCAAGCTGCTCCCACTTGAACTTGGCCAGTTCCGCATGTGTGACCCTGGAGACGTGTGAATGCGCGTTATCATGGAGCAGAACCACGCCCTTCGTGAGCAGCCCCGGTCTTTTGCTCTTGATGGACCTGCGTAGACTTCGGAGTGTCTCACATTGCACAACGGAGTTAATGGTTCTTCTGTGCTCGAGGAATTCAACAAGTAGCAGACTTTGGACGTCGAAAAAGACAGTGAGCAACACCTTCCCTGCTGACGCCACGGCTTTGAACTTTTTAGGGGAGGTGACGACGCATGCTTCCACTACATACTGTCCCTCTGGCTCGTAGTGATGGCACCAGCTCTCGTCACCTGTGACGATCCGCTCCAGGAAAGCGGGGTCTTCATGATACCGTAATATATGTTGGAAGTGCTAGCCCCATACGCAGTTCCTTTTTCTGGTCGGTGATCTGCTTGGGAACGCACTGCGCGCACACCTTCCGATAACGCAACCTGTCCACACTGTTCTAACGCTGACATCCACCTTCACCACCAACATTCGCAATGTGACGCACCGATCACTTCTCACTAGGTCGTCCACCTTGTCGATGAGAACTGCAGCGATGACTGTTTGCCTGGCCTGGTCTCGGGTCATCAACCAAACTCTCACGGCCTGCACGAAAACGGACACGCCATTTTCTCACTGACTTGTCAGACACACGGTATTCTCCGTATACGGTCACCATCCGGCAATGAATAACGGCCGGTTTAACACCTTCCGCTGTCAGAAATTGGATAACGCCTCGCTGCTCCTCAATGGTCGAATTTTGCAATGTGAACGCCATCCTGTCCTCACGCGCACTGCCGCGTCAATTGGTCAGCGCTCTTTCTAAGAGCCTCTGTGCATACGGGCGCCAGCGCATGCTCCGATCCACGCCGGAGATTCCAATCGCATCCCCTCTACGTTCTCCTATAGCGGCATTGGTAAATATGTTACGATGTTTCGTACCTTTTCATTTGAACATCCCTTGTATGTTATCAATCATTATTAAATAGACCTAATTAGAAGCCTTAATTTTATTTCGCGTTCAGTCGATCTAAGGTTTTGCAAACGCATGTTTTTACGATACACTGCTGCTCTGTTTGAAATGTTCAGGTGCATTCCAGTGTTCAGCCTTTGTATTTAGTGTGGCCAGCTCCTTTGACTTGAAACATGAGAAGTTTTCCACTCGTCATTAAGACCTTAGTCGACAACCATCGCATCATTGGAAGATTAACTCACTCGCTTAAATCGTTTATTTGCTGCTCTCCATCTAATGTTTGGCCACAGTAGTCCAAATGGAAGAAAAACTGATTACAAAACAGGAGGGTTGGTGATTCGAAACCTGGTCCAACCCAAGCTGTCTTTCTGCTTTTCAGCACTAGTTCTTCTAATTTCTACACGAGTGGCAGCACGTTTCTCTAACAGAATGTGTCCTCTTTTAAATTGCATTTCCATCAAGTTCTTTAAAGTTTTGGCATCGGTTTGTAAAATAAAAATTAACTTCGTCTTTAATCTTGAGCAGACCAAAGATTTTTTAGTTTAAACTTGTTTAACAAATTAGCATTCTTACATGAACCTGTTTAAAACATTTGCTATAAATATTTTACCATACAAAGCGGAGAGTTGACATTTACATCCCAAATCCAAACGCTTCAAATAAACCTTAGATTAAAGAAAATTATCATGCTTTGAAGAGTAAAGATTAAAAAATCTTACTGATAGTTAATTATATGAAAGCTACCAGAATCGGAGGGGAAAAAATTCAATATTGCCGTCGTAATGATGAACATGTTATTCCATCGAAATGGCTGACCATTTGTTTTCATAACCTTACGAATCTTTTAAAGATTGTATACTGTCATGTTGTGCTAAAAATGCTATTCTATTGTGTATGGTTACTGTCAGTTTGTTCACTTATATTTCATCCCCAGGGAATTCTTAAATCTGCTCAATGGTTTATCCAACGAGAACAACAACATAACAAGAGGGTGCGCTTCTCTACAGGTAAGAGTTGAATTCAAACTTCACAAAATCTTCTACAGAATATTCAATCTCCTTCAAACAATTCGGAGTCATGATCAAATACGACCCTTGCACCATTAAAACTCTAACCACCGATTATTAGTCTTTCCCTTTACCTAAATACCATTCATTGTGTAAGCCCTCCTGGTTTTGTCTCAATGAGGTCTATCTGGTCTATTAGCAAAACTGAGCATATCCTGATGGACTAGATACCTCATCGAAACTACTTTTAGAGGATTGCATTTAATGATTTTTTTACTTGGAATTGACACGAACACTGACGAGCCAAAACATTATGACCATCCCCACTTTTTTCAATGAACTCGTCTGGATGACGTAGAGTGCACGTGATTAAGTGAGAATGGTATTTAACTGCTGCTGGAGAAGGTAAGTAATCTTTCTTGTACTTTTGCGAGTAATGTGAAAGGCTGCTGATCTAAGGGAATTTGATAGAGGGCAGATCGTAATGGCCCAAAGACTTGGAACGAGTATCACCGAAACTGCACGACTGGTAGGTTGTTCACGATCTGCCGTTGTTAGCATTTATGCAAAGTGGAAAATGACGTCGACACCAGCAGTAGAAGCCAAGGTGTTGGTCGTCCACACGTCATCAAAGAAAAAGGACGTCGGAGACTGTCCCGTTTGGTAAAGCAAAATCGAGGCGAGACAGTGGCTCAGCTGACAGCCCAATACAATGCAGATCAAAGTGCTAGTGTTTCGAAACACACAGTTCAGCGGACTGTTGGATATGGGACAGTGCAGCAGACGTCCCACTCGTGTGCCTCTGTTGACCAAGCGTCATCGTCAACTACGCCTACAGTGGGCCCGGGAACATCGAGACTGGACCATGGATGAGTGGATGAGAGTTACCTGGTTAGATGAATCCTGATTTCTCATTCATCACGTCGATGGTCGTGTCAGGGTACGCAGTGTGTCATTCGAACAGTTGCTCCCCTCTCGTACAGAAAGTCATACACAGGCTGGTGGTGGCGGTATTATGCTTTGGGGGACGTTCGCATGGGCGACTCTGGGACCCGTAGTTGTGGTAGAACAGACCATTAACGCTGCGTACTATTTGAACATCATTGCGGATCAGTTGCACCCTTACATGGCGTCTGCCTTTCCAACTGGAAAGCTCCATGTCACAAGGCTTGGATTGTGTTGGAGTGGTTCGAGGATCATACTGATGAATTCCAATTATTAATGTCCTGGCCACCTAACTCGTCGGATCTTAATCCGATAGAGCACATTTGGGGTGTCATTGAGCGGCAACTCGGAGCTCAAACACAATGTCCGAATATTTCGACTTTGCGTGACCGCTGCTTATACAAGTGGTACAACCTGTCTCCAGTCGTGTACTAAGAACTCGTGGCATTTATGCCCAGCCGAGTTGCAGCTGTTTAGCAGTCCAAAGGAGGCGCAACGCGTTATTGAGTAGGTGGTCATAATGTTTTGGCTCTTCAGTGTATATTACTTGAGGTTTACAAAATTGCAATTTCTGACACTTTATCATGATGTTTATCCATTTAGCTTTTTTATTTCAAAATAGTTTCTGAAAGGATCCGAGCCCCTTTGAATAAATCATCTTGGCCCTTGTTAAGCACTTTTTGAATAGTAGCAAATTAAATTTGTTGATAGACAAGCTTCTTAAAATCACAAAGAAGCCAACAAAGGTCTAAAATTTATATTGGATGGGGTGGACACGTTTCTTTAAACGTTTGAATCTCGTATAGTTTCTTTCTTTCGACCACCTCTATTTTATTGGATTATTTGCAAGTGCACGACCATTGCACTACTCAGGAACGGTCATGCAAGGGAATGGATTTTAAGATCTAATAAACACTTTTATGCTAAGATTATTGCATAGAAAAAGACCAATGAACAGATGAATTGTTGAATATATGCATACTTTTTAAAAGATATAACTTGGCATTGATTTTGTTTTCTTTGTGTTTTTAGTAACGGTTTTTGAAGCAGACTAATTGAAACAGGTAAGGACTTGCAGAAATTGAATTTAATTATTTTTGTGTTAGCCCTTGTGTTGCAAAACTAATCGTATTAAGACGAACAAAACATTGTTAAGTTAGTTGAACTGCTTACATTAGGAAACCACTTAATTAGTGTTTGTGTATCATTATAAGCCATCTTATTGTCTACTCCCTTATTTTATAAAACATGCAATTTTCCACAGTTTAGTTCACTTGAAACTATGATACAATTTGAACGCCTTTCCTTTGTTTAACTTGCTTCATTTTACATGAATTTAAGATGTGAACTATCAAAACGAAAATATTTAATTTTACACTTCATCATCACTTTTCCAAGACATATTTTATTTAGTCTTCCGTAAAGTTTCAAAAGTACTGTTATCATGTTGACTGGTATAGTTGTTTTAGCATTTTCAATTTTTGTATTGGAAAAGTTCACAGCTTATCTTGGTATGTATAATTCGTTGACAGAAAGGAATTGGGAAAGTAAAATATAGTGGCTTTGTTCATAAATAAACCTTTTTCTTTAATTGAATCAATTTAAATTCCAAATCGTATATCCGTTATTAATTTTGACCTCAAATTAATATTATCAACGGATAAACTCATTAATAAAATTATATCTTTAATGATTTCGTTTCAAGAAATATTTACTTTTCAATGTCGTAGATCAGTTTTAGCCAAAAAAGGGTCTTTGAAAACCATAGCGATATGGAGGGTTTGCCATAGGATGGTCTAGCAGAAATATGCATCAAAGCACGTTTCAATCGAGTTTTCCCAGAAGTGTAAATTTTTGTGCACAATGTAGTTTTCTTGTTTCAGTAATTTTTGAAACAAGGCTCATCTTAGGAGTTGTTAATTCTCGGTGAAATTGAAACAAACCTACTTGTCCACGTAAAGTGCTACAATTCTGGACTCTGCATGATGGCTTGATCTTAAAATTGAACGATTTTAAACCCTTGCAATTGGTGAAAAATTAGTGTTTGGATTCTTGTATACAGTCTAAACCTTATTTCTGGAGACCTTCACAATGTCGTTTCATTTAGGTGTGGCGAGATTGACTGGGGCGGTTCGAGCAGTGCGACCGCACCGAATACAGCCTTGGGTGGGGCATCGCAATCAGAAATCGGGCAGTACTTATTGTTTGACGCAAATTACCTATTCTAAAGTGTGTTCTATAGTTGAAAAGCCTTTTTCTTTCCTGTAAAAACCCTTTGACTGGAGTTGATTAAATACTTTATTTCCACTAAGATATTTAAAACGATTCAATTTGTACTTGAGTATCAATTTCAGTCCATGTGTAAAGAATATGGTTAGCGTTCCAGTATTTGATAAACATGTTTAGCTCTTTGCGAACTGGAAATCACTAGTAAAAAAAGTAGCTAATAACAATGCAGCATAGAAATAAGTTTATGATGGCAATTTGAAAAATGTATTTCATTGTGTTAGTATTTGAAATTATCTTTGCACTTTTTCAGGTGTGAAAGGGGACCAGATTATCTCCAACTGAATGCACCAATGTAATGACAGGTTCGAGTTTCCATTTTTAAATCTTATATGTCAGTGTCTTTTCTTATATTTTCGAAGCCCTTTCGCATGAAGGTAATTTGAGCTATTACACCCATCGCGACTCCTTCCTCTAGATCCCTTCGGACAGGCCAGTCTGGACTTTCTGTTCACCTTTTCCTTTAGTCCTTATGGCCAACTCTTGCTTTAATTGATGCATGGCAGAGTGCACGCTCGCAGTCACGATAGCGTCGCCTAGCAGCGATCAGATGTTTGCACGTTATACATGGGCAGATTCATATATTAATAATTGAATAAATGGAATAGATTTCTTACCTCTTCGCTGACTTGTGTTGGCACAGAGAAATTCACCTTAAGTAGGATATTGAGTTGTCATCGTCTCAGTCGCATGCCTGCCCAAGAGTGAAAGCTTGGAAACACTGTTTTGTGAATTCAGGGTCGAAAACCAAAAAAGTGAAAAATTTTCCGGTAGTGGGCGACAAGTCTACTTTCAAGGATATAGTATAGTGTATCTCCCACATTTAGAGAGGTTTGTCTGTTGGTTTTTAACACGATCAGGGAACAGACCGCGGCCTGTAAGCAGTTGGGAGGCAAGGGGACCGTACACTTGTCTTCTGAGATCCGGGATTGGCAAGAACTTACGAGTCTGCCAGACATTCTTGTCTCGACTCCATCTTAGTTCCCAGTCGCTCCTGAGGGCTTTGATTGTTTGTCGCGTAAGAGTCGAGCATGATCTTTTCACTAATATAGGACTTATTGATTAATAAGTGTCTTGTCGATTGTCGTTAGCTCTGCAAGGTAAACCGTTCCGTTGTCAGTGAGACAGAATTTATGCAACAACAGTTTAGTAGTACATCACAACGAATGCTGATTCAATTTGTCCGTTGATTCCCAATCGATCGGTGTAAATCTGTACAGTGCAGAAGTTTGCTGTCGAAGGAAATGTTACGCGATCTGCTGGGTGAACGTCCCCACCAACCACTCTATATTCAAGAGAGGTATAAATCTCACTACTAACATCACCCAAGTTTGGCTTTTGTGAGGAGAAACTGGGCATAGCGCATACTCGCTTTCAAGTCAAGTGCAAGGTATCGTCTAGAACTTGCAAGGCTCTTGTTGACACCATCCCGTACCATCTGGTCGCAGGAATGAGAGCTGAACATTGGATTTGTTCTAGGTAGTTGAGAGAGTGGCATACTTTTGTGCTGAATCGATTTCCCAAGCTCCAAAACCGAAGATAGTTGGGTTCAATTACACTGAGGTATGTCCTTTTGAGAAACCATGGATGGTTGGAGATGATGGTGGCGGAAGATTTAGAGTGGAGGATCCCAGCGGTGGTTCAGAAAGTCGTGGGTGACGCCTGGCATGATGAGGGTCATTGTGTTACATTGACCCCCATGTTGTAAAAAGAACCTAGTGATAAATGCAAAATTCCTTTCTGAATTTCTCAATCTGTAAGTGCAATGATTCTTCAACCCTATAAAAGGTATTCTATCTCAAATGAAAATTCTTGCCTGCAAATCTTCTACTTTTTGCAAAAGATGAATCGAAAATTCATAGACCAAGCTACGAAGTAAAGGGAAACGTGTTATTGAAACAATGGTTATCTTAAAGTTCTATGCATTACAAAATTTAGCTTTCTATCTTCAAAAATTCTTTAATTTTCAACACCTAATATTAGGTGTCGGCTTTTTCATGGTAACGTTGTACGACTGGTAGTCACGAGGGCCCCGTGATTGCTGGTTACAAAACGTTCCTGTGATTTCTAGACAAGAGTAGTGACTTGAATAAAGTGGAAACAATGTTCCATTCCCACTTATAAATAAAATACTTTTAGAGTGCCATTTAAAGTTTCTGGACTTTTAAATGATTTGAATTCTAAATTACAGAAGCAATAATATAAAAATGGAGTCGGAAATTCAAGCTGGTTTTTGTTTCAGAACTCCAATATATCTTCAAAAATTGTGGAAAACGGTTTAAAATTTGCTGTACTTGTGGATTGAGATATTACCAAAGGATTTTTACTAAATACAAAAATTGCTAAAAATTTCGCTCTTTACATGTGCCACCAAGAAAATTACATTGATCAAGACAAATAATTTGGCAAGTGAACAAAAAAAGTGTAAAACTAGTCGCTGATGTGTTCTTTTATATATGCACTCGGTTTGGTAGTCAAAAAGTTAGTGATTTGGCTTTTCAACAGGCTCTGGATTAAAATCCTTTTTATAAAACAAATTATGACTATGCATTGAATATATGCATTAGATTCCAACTGCTTTATTTTTCGATCAAAATTACCTCTGAAATTATGCTTCCTAAAATCTGATTTCCATGACTAGAAAGACTATTTAACGGCTCTTTCCTGTAATCAAATAACAGTTGAAATGCAATATTTTTACATATCCAGGTTTACAAATGCTGAAATTTAGTTTAAAAATTTCGAAAGGTAAATTTTAATTTCATTGGGCAATAATTCAGTATGAAATAAAGCTCATTACGAGACAATTGGGATAATTTTCTGGGCCTAAAAGCTAAGGAACCTATATGCATTTAAACCAAATTAATGGGATATTAGAATAATTTCTACGAAGCTTGACATAAAATAATTTTCCAAAAAATAGAAAAGTTAATAAAGTGATGAATACTGCTTGTTGATATCTATTTTCTTAAGCTGGTTCACATTCTAAAAACTAAATCCAGTTTACATTTTCCCATCAGGATAGAATGTTTAGCTGTAGAAAGTTAGAGCATTTAAGTGCTTAATGTCTGGAAGGAATGGAGGTAGAGTTGCAGTTAAAAAGTTTTTGATTAACCGATTTTAAGTTTTAATTTAATACAAAATTGTTAAAGTACAATAATCCACTGTCCAATATTTTATAATATCCTTTTGTAAAATAATCGATTCAAAATCATGCAAGGGGCCCAAGTAGTTTCATACCCAAGCGCCAAACACCTCGGCTAGCCTAAAATATTTTAATTGAGCATGTACGCATTTGTGACAACTGCAACAACGAAAGGTACAAAAATGGATTGAATCGAATTCGTAATCTTCTGGAAGATAGTGATTTGAGATGGTTTTAAAAGGTTGATTGAACCCTTTTTTATCTGAAATTATTAAAATTTACAACTTTGTTTTCTGACGCATGCTTTTAAATTCTGAAAAGAAATTAAAAAAAAAATCTTATTGAATTTTGGTAACTACGGTTTTTGTTATGATTGCATAAAAGGCTTTAAACGATATTTGGTGAGCTGGGAGGGGTGGGTTTAAAAAGTGTTCTTTTGGGGAAACTAAAACCATTTCCTTGCTAAGTACTCTTTTTTTTTTTTTTTAATGGAGGAATATATGACAAAACGGCGAGAACGATTGATGCGAAGCGATCAACTAATTCAACGTCTTTTCCCAATTTTACTTCATGATCGCATGAAGAGTGAATAGAGAAAATTTTACTAGTTATAATACTTTATCATCTGGATATTGGCAATTTATTGCCCAGTGCACAGTACGGCTTCAGAAGAGGCCATAGTATAAGTACTACAGACCTGGTTCTATTTTTCTGCCAGTCCCCCCCCCCGCCCCCGTCAGACGCTCAAAACCAGAAACCTACTCGTCATACTGTGGCCGCTCTATTGGACATCTCGAAGGCCTTTAATCGAGTATGGAAACATAAACTTATTTTGAAACTGCATCACTCTTTCAACATCCGAGGAAACTCCTCAACACTACCTTGGATTTCTTGAGGCATAGATCTATCGGGTAAAAGTAAATAAATCTTACTCGAGTTCCTTCGGGCTCAGCTAGGGTGTCCCACAGGGTTCAGTCCTCAGTCCTACCCTTTTCACTCTGCATCTGGCTGGAATTGAGGGGACTTTCTCCAGACGATATAGCACTTTGGTGCTCTGGTACTGTTATAGGGTAAATCGAGGAAAAGTTAAATGACTCCCTTTTGAACTTTTCGAACGATCTAAAGCTGAGTTTCAATCCTAATAAGTCAACTGTCACCTTTACTACTAATAAACACCTGTACAAGTATCAGCCGATACTGAAAATGGACAACCAGAAACTCTCCTAAGAGAAACATCCAAAGTATTTGGGATTTATTCTGGACGAGTGCATTGATAACAGACATTGAGTCCATTATTTTGAAGAGCAGAAAAAGTATAAACATTGTTGAATATATCGCGGGTAGGGACTGGGGTGCTGACGCTCTCGCCCTCAGAACCCTATATCTAGCAATCATAAGACCCATCCTTGAGTTTGTATCTCCGATCTATTGTGCTTCTGCGTCTAATTTGAAGAAACTCGAACTAGTACAGCTTAGTGAATCATCACTGGGTTGAAAAACAGCTATCCCTCAAATATTGTTCTTTTTATAGCTGACCTGCAGCCTCTTCAGTATAAAAGACAGGCAGGCCTTGCAAAATACTACAATAAATTTTTAAGCTATGCTCATTACAATGCAACTGCAGTGTATTTCAATAACTGGAGTAACAATAGGAGGTGAAAGAAAACCAGCCCCTTCAGCCAAGTTACCTCCTTGTCACTGCCAAATGGAGATTTTGAGCTTCATTCGTTGTACCTCAGACGGACATCCATGGTCACCGAGCATATCGATCAATTGGCCCCTTAAGTTACAACATTCCTAAAAATGCCATTAAGATTTATTCTGATCGCAGCAAAATAGATGGTCATGGAGGTAGTGGAATTTACAGATTTTAGAATAAACTGTCCGCTGGCCGACGTAACCCCGGCTTGTATTCGGTCTTTAGAAGCGAATAATTAGCTATTGATCTTGAACTTGAGGCTATATTAACCTAAAAGGACTTGAGTGAACTTTGGAGTCTATCTGATTAGCCGCAGCTCTCTCCAGCACCTCTACAACTAGACACTTGTGGACGACAAGACCAGTATTTTTATCATGCATAAACTAAAGAAGCTTTCGTTGCATCATGAGGTCCACTTGCAATGGATTCCTTCCCATGTAGACCTTCACGGCAACGAAATGGCAGACAAGTTCGCTAAGGAAAGCTGCGGATTTCCCACAGCCTCTTCTGCACTCGCCTACCTGGAACTCTTTTTCCTGGAAAAATCGTTTAAAGACTGGCTGGAGCCTCCTGTTCACCATTGGCATCTGGGTAAGAAGCCTAGACTGATGCTGTCCCTTGCTTGTGACAGAGGCTCAAAGTCTGTACTCTCTCGTCTTGTTAGAGGTCACCTCAAGAGCCATTTAATCGATGAGGGAGAAAAGGTTTTCGCCCCAACTACCAAGTGTCTTGCCCTGCCGGCCACTGCTGAGCACATCTTGGACTGCATTGTACTCTCGAGAGGATATTTACTGACTCCCTTATTGTGCTTGATTTTCTGGGAGTCGTTGATCTTATGGACCTTGACTGACTTCGTCAGACACTGGAGGATTAGTAACAACAACAACATAAAGAGCAAGCTGTTGTCCATCGAAGACCCTTTGCCATTATTAGATGTTCTGATATCAAGGTTAAGATAATATATTTGCGAACTTCTAATACCTGGCTGATTTTCCCCTGCAGTTGTAGTTGAATTGAAAGAGGTGGTGGGATTGAAAGAGACCTAGTAGAGAGAAACTGTTACCTGAGACTTAAAGGCTCATTTCTGCTTTACGGAAGAATAACTGAGTTTATTCCATTCAACTCAGTTTTCCAGCTCCTGGAAATCTGAATCGGTCTACAATACGTAGAGGTTGTGACTGAAGTGAAACTATCAACGTAGAATTTAGCCCTTTAACTTCAAAATTAAAGTTCTGAAGTCGGTCGTAAGCGAACATTCAAATGACGGAAAAAGGTTTTCCTGGTTAAGTGTATTTGATATATGCCTTAGGGTCGAGGCTTAACCTAGAACCTCGTTTGAAAAAAAAAAACTTCCGTCAGTCCATACCATTAAGAAGCGCAGGTGACCCCCCCCCTCGTCCCCCTTGTGATAGCAGGTTATGAGCGGTTTTTTATGGCCACCCACGGAAGGAGAGGTGCGGTGGTTGGGCAGGGGGCGATCTAAGTCGCCCCCCGGCCATTGAGGTGTTGTTTGCATTGGTGTTCTCGCAGCTTGGCATTGGAGTTTTAACAGAATTTAAAATTGATACGATGTAACGGATTGTGGAACTTTAATGTTGTATTTTGGAGAGTCTATGGCATATAGTAGAGTTAAATCGGTTGTATTTTCTTGAGAATGGTGTTGTTGAGAGGCGTTGTTGAGTGTTGGGAGTTAGGTCCTGTTATGGTGTCTATTGTTGAAAAGGAATTGCATAAAAAAGCAAGTGAAATAAAAAAAACTAATTCAAGACTAGAGTTACTGCTGCCATATGTCCATGCTTCGGCAGGAAATATATCGGTCCACAGATTTGCTACTTTGACTCTGGGCAATACCATTTTTCTCAAAGCGCTGCCCGGTTTACTATCATGGCAGCTCATGTGAAATTGGGTCGCGAGGGGACTTCAGGTAAGCAGATATCAGTTTCAATTTGCGCGAAACGGAAAAGGTACTGTTGGAAAGGGTCCAGTAAAAAATCTAATCGGCATATCTCTGATAAAAAGTGGTAGAATACCACAGAAAGGACTTCGAAACGGGGTTGTGCAGTATCTTCCAGTTCCCATACATCTCACCATCAGACGTATGCGCTCCCTCAGAAATACTTCGAGGTGACTGGCCAATTTTGAGAGGTGGAATGGAGCGGGAATATAGGGATCGTTTTTGCAAACTGCGTCTGCGCTTCACTCCTGTCCGGGCTTTAATCCAAAATATGGTAACTGAAGAAGAGTTTAAGAGGATGGTTATATATATGAACTTCACGGAAGACTGTATTTTTGCTGGACTTGTTGGCTATGGGTTTGATGGATGCTCGACTGTCTGTGTAGAGTGCAGCCGAACTGAAAGCCTGTAATGATTTTAGGGCTTCGTTAATTGCCAAGACTTCCGTCAATAAAATTTCCCTCAATACCGAAATACGCAAACCAATAATGGAGACTTTCGACACATTACTTCCCAGCCTTTGGGCGTTTGAAAAACGTGCCAAGTTTCGGCTGCGTAAGTGTTTCTTTCTTTGTGAGCTATACGAAAAGCAACACGCAGCCTTTTGACGACAGGATAAAAAAAAGTTCCGCGGTGGTCCAGTTGGACTCACTTTAACAGACCTTTGTTGTGGTTAAGCATCTGCAGGGTTACGACTCGATGAGATTTGATCCAAACACATCTTCTGCAGTTATAATAATGAAAGCGTACCTTGTCTGAACTAAGCGAAATCTCGAAAATGTGGGTCCCTTTTTAAATAAAAAATGCTTTGACAGGGTACTTTGTTACTTTTTCTGATAAAATACGTCGATGACCATGAATAAAGGGTCTGATGCAACGTAAAAATTTGACGCTGACGGTAGCATCAGACGTTAGAAATTGAAACCACCGATTGGTTGCATAATCAACATTCTTTGAGTCGCTTTACAGAACAAGATTAATGAAACCTGAAGCGGGTGACTCTAGTTGATTTTTGTGTTTGACTGATTTGTGTTCTTAGTGACATTGTCTCACTCTCCATGTCTAAGATTTTACCGGTGGGAGAATTGTAGACAAACTAGACGGACGTTCAACGTCAGATGTAGCCAATGATATCGAAGCCAAAGCGTAGCCGCAATGACGTGGATTTTATGCTGGTGGAACTGTTTCCAGTTGGTGCAGCAGTGGTCGATCTCCAAAACAACTCGAGCTGAAGAGGGGCCTTCGTGGCTGAGTGTAAAACACCTGCGCTAGAAACCTTCCTGCTGTTGTCGACGCAGGTTCGATTCCAGTCGGGGGCTTTCATTCCTAGTGGAGATGCTTCCAGATGATGCAGTAGTGATCGACCTCCAAACGTACCTGAGCTGTAGAGGGGGTCTCCGTGACTCAATGGATATGTCCACTGCGCTCAGTGGAAGAACGCAGTGTAAACGGGGGATGGTACACGCTCAATCTGCCGTAGCCTCAAATTTCTTTACTTTGGCGTGTTGGGGATGTTGGAAATGTTTGGTGCCAGCTCCGGTGTTCTTGTTCCGTGGTTCAAAATAACGAGACGTAGGCTTTGGATATTTCCCTATAAGATTGAACTCGGGTCTTCGACAATAGCTTATTGTGTTGTTGCAGTGTGACGTTAATTTACTACGTTGTCTTGTTCTGAAAACATTGTTTAATGTTACATTAACTGTTACATTGTTTAATAATGCATTAAAGTTTATTAGAATGAGCACGGTTGATCATTTTAGCTCCTACTTTATTGCAGAGACGTTCCAATGGTTATTAGAACCAACACGAAAGTCTTCGCAATCCTATTTTTTTCCCAGAAGCCTCTTATAAAAGACGGCAATTTTTGAATCAATCTTCTATACTATTGGCTTTACCTAGTTAAGCAACAAAAGAAGATATAAATGAAGTCAGTTTTTTTGATGCAAGCTCAAATCAATAAAATCAATTAAAAAGTCGCCAAAAAATCGAGCATTACTTATAGGTTTGCTAAAAATGTGATTACATTTTTACACTGGGTCCTTGGAACTCTAATTGTAATAATTCTGTAGATTCTATACGAATCCTCAACATCGCTACATTACACTTCAGCGTATTCAATTTAGAATGGATTTCGTATCAAAAGGGATATTGCATCATAATTTAGAGTTATATCGTGGAATGTCATCTCTAGAACTCTGCTCTACAGTTGTCACGATAATTAACTACCACCTATCAAAGGGGTTTATTTAGTGGAAGTAAACACAGGAGGGTACAGAAGGGATTCTGTCTTTCCACCGCTTTTTCCCCTCGCCATTTCAAAACTGTTTTTATTTTCCCTCACACTTAATAAAAGATAACATTCAGACTTTACTATGCATAATAAGCTGACTACTTTACGAATGGATCATTAATAATTTTTAAATTATATAATCTAAGTGACTGCGAAAGTACTTCATATATATGTTTTGATATTGATAAAGATTTAAAAATGAAAAATTAGTGTCTAGTATTTAAATAATGAATTTACGAATAGTTATAATTTCAAGTATACTTAGAAAAAGCTTCTCTTATTTTGATTTGAATTTTTTTTTTCAAATATGCATTCATGGTGAAAATTCTTTTCTTAATTTGAAAAATAATTTTATGTAAATATGCATTCATGGAGAAAGATTATTTTTGAATTTGAAACTAAAATGGCATTGATAAAATGGCCACCTCCGTGCTGCTTCTCGACCACCTCATGCTGCTTCTCGACCACCTCATACATTTAGGAGAAAGATTCTCTTTTTTATTTTAAAATTTTTTGTAAATATACATTCAAAAAGAAAGGTTCTTTTTTAATTTGAAAATAAAATGGCCACGTTCTCGACCACCTCCGTGCTGCTTCTCGACCACCTCTGTTTTGCTTCTCGACCACCTCTGTTTTGCTTCTCGACCACCTCTGTTTTGCTTCTCGACCACCTCTGTTTTGCTTCTCGACCACCTCTGTTTTGCTTCTCGACCACCTCTGTTTTGCTTCTCGACCACCTCTGTGCTGCTTCTCGACCACCTCTGTGCTGCTTCTCGACCACCTCTGTGCTGCTTCTCGACCACCTCTGTGCTGCTTCTCGACCACCTCTGTGCTGGTTCTCGACCACCTCTGTGCTGCTTCTCGACCACCTCTGTGCTGGTTCTCGACCACCTCTGTGCTGCTTCTCGACCACCTCTGTGCTGCTTCTCGACCACCTCTGTGCTGCTTCTCGACCACCTCTGTGCTGCTTCTCGACCACCTCTGTGCTGCTTCTCGACCACCTCTGTGCTGCTTCTCGACCACCTCTGTGCTGCTTCTCGACCACCTCTGTGCTGCTTCTCGACCACCTCTGTGCTGCTTCTCGACCACCTCTGTGCTGCTTCTCGACCACCTCTGTGCTGCTTCTCGACCACCTCTGTGCTGCTTCTCGACCACCTCTGTGCTGCTTCTCGACCACCTCTGTGCTGCTTCTCGACCACCTCTGTGCTGCTTCTCGACCACCTCTGTGCTGCTTCTCGACCACCTCTGTGCTGCTTCTCGACCACCTCTGTGCTGCTTCTCGACCACCTCTGTGCTGCTTCTCGACCACCTCTGTGCTGCTTCTCGACCACCTCTGTGCTGCTTCTCGACCACCTCTGTGCTGCTTCTCGACCACCTCTGTGCTGCTTCTCGACCACCTCTGTGCTGCTTCTCGACCACCTCTGTGCTGCTTCTCGACCACCTCTGTGCTGCTTCTCGACCACCTCATGCATTTGGGAGAAGATTCTCTTTTTTTTATTTTACAATTTTTTGTAAATATGCATTCAAGAAGAAAGGTTCTTTTTTAATTTGAAATTAAAATGGCCACCTCCGTGCTGCTTCTCGACCACCTCCGTGCTGCTTCTCGACCACCTCCGTGCTGCTTCTCGACCACCTCATGCATTTGGGAGAAGATTCTCTTTTTTTATTTTACAATTTTTTGTAAATATGCATTCAAGAAAGGTTCTTTTTTAATTTGAAATTAAAATGGCCACCTCCGTGCTGCTTCTCGACCACCTCCGTGCTGCTTCTCGACCACCTCCTCATGCATTTGGGAGAAGATTCTCTTTTTTTATTTTACAATTTTTTGTAAATATGCATTCAAGAAGAAAGGTTCTTTTTTAATTTGAAATTAAAATGGCCACCTCCGTGCTGCTTCACTACCTCCGTGCTGCTTCACTACCTCCGTGCTGCTTCTCGACCACCTCCGTGCTGCTTCTCGACCACCTCCGTGCTGCTTCTCGACCACCTCCGTGCTGCTTCTCGACCACCTCATGCATTTGGGAGAAGATTCTCTTTTTTTATTTTACAATTTTTTGTAAATATGCATTCAAGAAGAAAGGTTCTTTTTTAATTTGAAATTAAAATGGCCACCTCCGTGCTGCTTCTCGACCACCTCCGTGCTGCTTCTCGACCACCTCCGTGCTGCTTCTCGACCACCTCCTCATGCATTTGGGAGAAGATTCTCTTTTTTTATTTTACAATTTTTTGTAAATATGCATTCAAGAAGAAAGGTTCTTTTTTAATTTGAAATTAAAATGGCCACCTCCGTGCTGCTTCTCGACCACCTCCGTGCTGCTTCTCGACCACCTCCGTGCTGCTTCTCGACCACCTCCGTGCTGCTTCTCGACCACCTCATGCATTTGGGAGAAGATTCTCTTTTTTTTATTTTACAATTTTTTGTAAATATGCATTCAAGAAGAAAGGTTCTTTTTTAATTTGAAATTAAAATGGCCACCTCCGTGCTGCTTCTCGATCACCTCCGTGCTGCTTCTCGACCACCTCCGTGCTGCTTCTCGACCACCTCCGTGCTGCTTCTCGACCACCTCCGTGCTGCTTCTCGACCACCTCCGTGCTGCTTCTCGACCACCTCCGTGCTGCTTCTCGACCACCTCCGTGCTGCTTCTCGACCACCTCCGTGCTGCTTCTCGACCACCTCCGTGCTGCTTCTCGACCACCTCCGTGCTGCTTCTCGACCACCTCCGTGCTGCTTCTCGACCACCTCCGTGCTGCTTCTCGACCACCTCCGTGCTGCTTCTCGACCACCTCTGTGCTGCTTCTCGACCACCTCTGTGCTGCTTCTCGACCACCTCTGTGCTGCTTCTCGACCACCTCTGTGCTGCTTCTCGACCACCTCTGTGCTGCTTCTCGACCACCTCTGTGCTGCTTCTCGACCACCTCTGTGCTGCTTCTCGACCACCTCTGTGCTGCTTCTCGACCACCTCTGTGCTGCTTCTCGACCACCTCTGTGCTGCTTCTCGACCACCTCTGTGCTGCTTCTCGACCACCTCTGTGCTGCTTCTCGACCACCTCTGTGCTGCTTCTCGACCACCTCTGTGCTGCTTCTCGACCACCTCTGTGCTGCTTCTCGACCACCTCTGTGCTGCTTCTCGACCACCTCTGTGCTGCTTCTCGACCACCTCTGTGCTGCTTCTCGACCACCTCTGTGCTGCTTCTCGACCACCTCTGTGCTGCTTCTCGACCACCTCTGTGCTGCTTCTCGACCACCTCTGTGCTGCTTCTCGACCACCTCTGTGCTGCTTCTCGACCACCTCTGTGCTGCTTCTCGACCACCTCTGTGCTGCTTCTCGACCACCTCTGTGCTGCTTCTCGACCACCTCTG